>CP139507.1:467632551-467981654 GCA_021014915.2 Artemisia tridentata subsp. tridentata
GGTTTTGATTTGTCTTTACCAAAACCCTTTTGTTCTGGACTAGCCAACTCTTAGAAAAAATACAGTTTTTTTATCTTTGGTGGGGCTATTCCCAAACATGGTTTTCTACGTTAAACCCAAAGCCATAACCTTGGGGGGCTACCAACTCTTCACTTATAAAATAGGTGAGTCGAATACCATACAATTTCGGAAAATTTTTTAAGCCATCAAGGGATTTGAGAATTTTTTTCCAAGACCTTTTGCTCTGGATTACCAATCCTTATGTGGGTTAGACATGGCGGACTGATAACCATTTATTGCGTTCTAAGTGAGAAAAAAATTTTAAAAATTTTGGCTAAAAATGGGGGTAATAGATGGTAATTTGATCAAATTCGCTAGAATTCCCCTCCCCCCACTTAGAACTGAATATTGCCCCCAATTTCAAAGTACCGGGGTTTTTAAACCAACACTTAGAACGTGAAAGGGAAATCTAATAGCCATTATTTTATATACATAATTATATATATATATATATATATATATATATATAATATATATATATAATATATATATATATATATATATATATATATATTATATATTTTTAAAGATAATGTACTATTTACAACATGGGGGATCTCCCCCACACTTAGGTGAGACATGGGTGAAAACCCATGTTTTACTATGTTTTTATTACCCCAGTCGCAGCTTGACTCACCCCGAATTCATTGGTTCATGGGGAAGCAAGTGGAAGAAACCATCTCCCTCGGACTTTCATTAAAAATGTTTGGATAACCCAAATTTAAAATAAGAAAATTCCACACGATGAGTAAATCCGGGATTTAAACCAATGTTAGATGGAAAATGCCGGGGTAAAAGTAATATCCTCACTCCGAAGAGTGAAAGATAGGGGAAATCACCGGGTATGTGAAGGGAAGAAAGAGATCTGAATAGCAAATTAAAATAAGAACTTCCCCCTCAAGAATTGCATATTCAAGGGAGGAGGCAAGTCCTTAAACTTGATCTCCGGAAATTTTTCAGTTTTTTCAAATGACTTGTTTCCCATTATGAAGTTGTTTTGGTGGAAGAGGGGAAAGGGGAATCTTCGTTAACAAATTCTCTAGAAAAAGAATGTCCCCCTCAGGATCAAGATGTTTTTCATCAAACCTCATGCGGGGGAAATGGACTTCTAGAGCAAGAAAAAACATCGACCTCTTCCCAAAAGGGATCACTCCCCTCAACCGAAGTAAAAAAGGGGAAAGTCGGCTATGAAAGTTGAGAAGTGTGGTGGTTTCCCCACTCACAGAATTTTAAAATAACCCAAAACTTTCATGAAGTACTCCTTTGAATTAATATCAATGACATCGATTCGGTTAACCGATGCAGAAACATAATTTTAGGATACCTCGAAGTTTGTCTGGGTTAAAGGGAACAGCTTCATTTTCCACACGCAAGGGGATCTCATGCTTAAATACATCAATAAAGCATGGCCCGTTTTTAGGAATCCTCTTCCAAGAAAGAGAGGAACCTTTTGATCTGCGTCGAATTCAACAACCACAAAGTCGCTGGAAAATGGAACTTTCCTACTTTCACAAAAACATCCTCGGCAAGCCGCAAGGATGAGATATGGTACGATCTGCAAGCTCAAGAGTCATGCAGGTAGGAGTAAGAGCCGGAAGAGAAAGTTTCTTCCATACTGAATGAGGCATCAGGTTGATGCTTGCACCAAGATCGGCCAAGGCATAGCATTCAACCATTCCCGGAATACACAAGGTATTAGAAACTTTCCGGGATCTCCAAGCTTCTCGGGAAGTTTTTTTCAGGATAACCGTGAGCAGTTCTCATTTAATGGAGTTTTAGCCATTTCAATCAGTTTTTCCTTGTTGCTTAACAAGTGTTTGATTGTTGATGCAAACTTGGGCATCAGAATGATAGCATCCACAAAACTTATGTCAAAATGTAATTCTTTAAAGATTTGAAAGAATTTGTCCATTTGTTGACTAGCCTTCTCCGGAGCTTTTGCTCATTTAAGCGCGAATGGGAAAGGGAAAATATAAGGTTTGGATTTAGGGCAATGACCTCAGGAGTCTCAACAGATTCAAAGACAACTCCTGGTTTGGATTTCTTTTTAAGGATAACCGGAGGATGGACATGTGCTGTAATTTGTTGGCTTGGAATTTGCACTTTGTTCGTTGTATCCTCCATTTCTTTTTCCATTTCAAACAACGGAGGAGGAATAGGACCGAGGGTCCCTCATAAGCAGCACCACTCCGAGTGGTGATAGCTTTGACGAAAGTGGTATTTTCATTATCATAAATCATCACTGTCATCAAGCACAACTGACAGAAACAGCATTGAGCATATCGGAATAATATCTGGTGTTCTTTGCTCACTAAGTTTGTTTGACAAATTTTTTAACCGTAAATCGTGATAGAGTAGGATCTATTCTTGACGGTTGAGGAGCAATTGTGGGTGTAGAATTTTGGACAACCCATAGGTTGGACGTATTTAGCACTTCCATTGTTAGTGGGAAGTACCGGGTCCTTTATCACCTTAAGTCCAACATGAGCCTTACCACTTCGTGTAGTGACAGCTTTGAGTTCACCCTTGGGTTGACAACAGTGTTACTTGGGATACCTCCCGAGGTAGAAGGTAGATCATTTAAAGATTTTTTTATATCATTTATTAGGAAACCCAATAATGGTTTGTTTATATTGAGTCCTGTTTATTCCTCTTGAGATTTTATGAATTGCTTTAAGCAACTCATCTAAGGACGTCTGATTTTGGTTTTGGACATTCATGGTTTTTGGTTTTAAAGTTACCCTGATTCTGACCTTGGGTTTTGATTGAAATTTTGGGAAATTTTTGAATTTTGTCCCTGATTTTGAACAAAGCGATTTTGATTATTCTGATTTGGCACGGGGGGGGAAAAACCCGGTGGGACCATAGCATTTGGTGTCGGTACTGAGTCTCAGCATGCGGACGGTGTTGATTTTGGTTTACTACAGCTACTGGAGCTGGGTAAAGAGAAGCATCCCGGGTTTCTTGACAATCATAATACGCATGTGGGCCACCACATGTTTCACACACTTTGTTTATTGCTTTGATTTGTTCCGGTTTATGAATTTCACTCTTCAATTCTTTCATTTTTCCCTTTATCATGCAACGCATTGAGTCCGTAAGGAAGGCTAACTCTGATGAGTTACCGGGATGAAGAAGCAGGAGTGACAGGAACATTCACTTTGTTTCGAGAAATAGGAACTTTTGATTTATTTTCACAAAATTTCAACCCCCCTCTCTAGGTTTACGATTCAAGATATTGCCACCGGCGGCTGCGTTAAGTGCATCTTGATCGTTTTGGGTCAACCCATTATAAAACGTATTTATCTGTTGTAACTCCGTGAAATCGTAATGTGGGCATTTTCTTAGGAGATCTTTAAAACCCGTCCCATGCCTCTCCGAAGTTTTCATCAAACCCTTTACGAAATCCAGCAATTTCATTTTTTGATTAGTCGTCTTTTATGGGGGAAGAAAAAATTTACAAATTTCTTTTCGAGATCTTCCCGGGGTTTCAATGGATCGGGGGGTTCTTTATCGCCAAAACCGGGTGCCCCCTTGAGGAGAATGGAAATGCATCAAATTTGAAAATGTTTGCGGCCATTTTGTAATTGATTGTGGAGGTCAACTTGTTGAACCAACGAAATGTTAAAATAGGGTTTTCCTCCTTTAAAAAACCCGAAAAATTGGGTTTGGGCCCCCCACGAGGGGGAATCAAATTTTTTTTCTTTAAAAAAGGATAAGATCGTTGGCGGTTTTAAAACGGGGGTTTTTCCCCAAAACCCTCGGGGGTTTTCCCTGGAGCTTTCCCCCCCATTGGGGGGTTGTTGCCATATTATCGTTAAAAACAGAAAAATTTTTCGGGTTCGACATTTGGGCAGCATCTACGATTACCCCCTTTCGGAATATCTACGAAGTTCCGAAAAAGGGGTTTTAAAAAAAGTGGAAGAAAAAAGTGCCGGCCATGCAAAAAAAAATTTTTAATTAAAAATTCAAGAACAACCCCAAAAACACAAGGAATTAAAACCCCCAATAATCAACAAGCGTGGGGGACCCCCTCTAACAAAAAACGCACAGAGTGGGGGAAAAAGCAAAGGGGGCCCCAATTAATGCCCCTTAAAAAAACCCGCTTTTTTTCTGCCCGAAAATTTTTTAATGTCAAACTTTTTTAAAAAACCTCCGTTATAGTTTGTTTATAAAAAAAGGTCCCCGATTTTGGGGCAAGTGATACAAGGAAGGGGTTTAAAAATTGATGTTTGGGGGAATTTTATGGTCGAACCCCCTTTTGGTAAAAACTTTTTGGGTTCTCGTTGGAAATTTTTTATTTTTTTTTAAATTAAAAGAAAGGAAAAAATTTTTTGGTTTTTTTTATTTTTTATATGATAAATTTTAAAAAAAAAAGGAAAAATATTTTTGGGGTTTTTTATATGGTTTTTTGGGGAAGGGGAAATTTAAAAAAGAAGGTTTAAAAATCATCCCCCGCTAAAACTCTACACAAAGTCGCAGCACAACCCCCCGGGGGAGGGGCCCCCCAAAAATTTAATTTTCATGTTTAAATACACCTAAAATAAATGCAGACAGCGGATACGCGTGAAAATTTTAAAAATTTCCCCCTTTTTGTGAAAAAGGATACTTGAAAAAAAATCCGTTTTTGTGTATTTTGAAGCAGGTAAGTAATTTCCTGGGTCGTTCCCAAAGAGGTAGATGGGGCAAATGGGGAAAATTTTGGGTTAGAGTGACTGTAAAAAAGGGGTATTTTGGATTTTGCTTTTTTATTTTTAATTAACAAAAGTAAAAAAATTTTACAAAAAAAATTTAAAAACCCATTAAATAAACTACAAAACGGAAAGGGGGAAACAAAATGGGACAAAAACGGGGAAAAATAAAAAATTAAAATAAAAATTAAAATTATTAAAAACCCCCTTTTTTTTTAAAACTAAATTTATTTTTTTTTTTTCACTTTTTTTTTAATTTTTTTTAATTTTTTTTATTTTTTAATAATTATTTAAAACAATTTTAAAAATTAAAAAAAATCTAAATAAAACCAAAAAAAATCTAAAATTTTTTTTCCCAAAAAATATTATTAATTTTAAAAGAAGCTAAGAAAAAAAAAAATGAAATTACTTTTTAAAATTTTTAAAAAAAAAAAAATTTTTTTAAATAAAAGTTTTTCATATTTTTGTTTTTTTTTCTTAAGGTCAAAAAAAAAATTAATTTTTTAGATTATAAAGACAAAAAAAATTTTAAAAAATTGAATTATATTTTTTTGATTATTATTCTATTTTTTTTATTTAATTACAAAAAGAAATTTTTAAAAAGATTAAAAATATCAAAGATTTTTGGAAAAATCTAAAAAAATTTAGGATAAATCAAATTTTAAAATTTTAAAAAAACTGGAAAATTTTAAATCAAAGTCTACTAATTTTTAAAAACAGTTGGACAAAAACCCTTTTTGGAATTTTAACCCCAAAAAAAACTAAAAAGCTGGGGAAAAATTTTTAAAAGCTCAAGACAATTTTTAAATTTCTATAAAAGCTTAAAAAAAATTAAAAAACACAAATAAACAAAATGAAAAAAAGCTGATAACCCCGTTTTGGGAGTTGCACTGTTTAACAAAAAGAAAAATTTTCAAGCGATTTAAGCACCCCAAATAAGCAAAAAAGTAAATTTTTTATGGGGCAAAAGATACCCTATACTACTGGTTTCCCAAAAAAAAATGAAAACCCCCCAATTTTTTAAAAAAAAATTTTAATTTTTCCTTAACCCCAGAAAAAAGGGGCCCCAGAAAACCCCAAAAGGTTTTTTAGCAGAAACAATGAAAAGGGGGAAAAAAGCGGCCCCTTAATTTAAAAACTATGAAAAAAGCTTTTAAAGGGGGGAACCCCCAAAAAAAAAAACTTAAAGCTACTATGTGAACTACTTGAAACCCCAAAACCAAAAGGGCCACCCCATCTAGATAAGCAAAAAACCCCCCCGGATCGCACCCCTTTTGTTTTTCAGTATTACTGTTTTTTAGGGGTGGGGGGTTTTTTTGAAAATTAAACCCCAATTTTATCGGGTTTTTTGGGGTTTTTACAAAAAAGGGGCCCAGGGGAACTTAGAGAACCAAGGAACCCCCCAAAATAAGTTTTGTTGTAAGCTTATATGGACTTTTGGGTTAAAAAAACCCCCCCAAAATTTAAGAAAAATTTTGGAAAACCCCGTCCAAATTTTCCCAAAACCCCTTTTAAAAAACTTTTCTAGTTAAAAATAACCCGTTTAAAAAATTCATAATTTTGGGTTTTTAATAGTACAAGCTCATATGGCCAAAAAATAATCTTAAACCCCAAAACCCCCCTTTTAAAAACTTTTTAAAATTTTTTAAAAATAAAAAAACCCCCAAAAAAATTTTTTTTCGGGGTTATTTTGATAATTTCTATTTTTATCTGAAAAAAGTAGATTACGTTAAAAAAAATCAAATAAGCATAAGCTTATTTTGCTTTTGGGGTTTTTTGGTTTTTTAATAGAAAATAAATTTTTTATTTTTAAAAAAAAAAAAAAATTGGGGAAAAATTCTCAAATCCCCAAGATAAGAAAAAAAAAATTTTTAAAAAAAGCATACAAAAAGTTTTTAAGCAGTAAAATTAAAAATTTTGCAAAAGCTTAAAAAAGGTTTAAAAAGGGGGGAAAGGGGTTATGGAAAAAGGGCCCCGGCCCCAAAAAAAACCCCAATTGTTCACCAAGCAAAAAACCCCAAATATAACCCCTTTCCCGAATAGCTTATTAAAACCAAAAAAACAGCTTATTACCCCCTTAGTTGATTTTTTTTGCCCCTTTTTCTTTTTTTTAAATTTTGGGAAAAGGTTATAACTAAAAAAATTACAAAAAGCTTTAAAATTATGCAAGCTTATAGAAACAAGGGGGAAGTTTTTTTTTTACTAGTTATTTGGGGTTTTATTTCTCAGTAACATGGAAAAGGGGGGGGGGAATTTTAAAATAAATACTAAAAAATTTTAAAAAAATTGATATCAAACGAATTAAAAATTTAATTGTTTTAAATTTTGAAAGTAAAATTTTCAAATTTTTACCCCGGGGAAATTGAAATGGGGTTTTATGTTACTTTTTTACTTCCATTTAAGGAAAAAAAAGCTTTTATTTATATAAACTATGGTGGGTTTTTCTTTTTTTCTTCCTCTGATCATTCTTGTCCTTTGGGAAAACCCTTATGACATCTTTAAAAGCGTTGAAAGGGTTTTTTGGCCCCCCAAAAAATGAGATAGTAAAAAAACCCCACTACTTGATAACTGTGGGGGAAAAGGGAGTTAAATTTTTGGCATTTGGGAGTGTTTGGGGGGGTTTTACCTGTTAGGAGGGGGAAAAATTTGGGAGGTGGTAAGTTTGAGTCCCACTGGGGGGGAGGGGGGGGTGGGACTGGTTTTGGGGGGTTGGGGGGGGAAAGGGATAAGTTTTTTGACCGAAGCAAACTGGGGTTTTAAAAAAAAGGTTTTTGGGTGGGGTTTTATTTTTTGGATTGGGCTTGGTTTTTTAAAAATAAGGTAGGGGTTTTGGGGTTTAATTAAGGAAAGGGTTTTTGGGTTTTTTTTTTATTTAAGGGTTTTTTTGGGGTTTGTTAAATAACAAAGGGGGCCCAATTTTTGTTTTTTCTGAATTTTAAGGGGATTAATTTTAATTTTTCCCGGGGTTTTAACCCAAAAGGGTTTTTTGTCAATTTAAATGGAAAAAGGGTTTTTTATTTGATAAATTACAATTTTTAAAACCCGGGAAAAAATTTCCAAATTTTTTTGAAACTTGAGGGTTTTAAAATTTTTTTTTTTAAAAAACTTTATCCAGTGATTTAAAAAGTGAAAATGTTTGTTTTCCCCAAGGACAAAATTTTTGACTTTTCATTTTTTTCCCCCTTCGGGCCTAAATTGCAATTAGAAAAATTTCAGGGAAAAAAATGATAATTATAAAAACTTTTTCGTTTTTCCCCTTTTTTTCAATCTTTTTTTTTCCCGAGTTTTAAAAAAACACATTTTATGATTTTTCTGTATTTTGAAGCTTTTTCCCTTTTTTTAAATTTTTTTTGCGATAAAATGTAAAGGGAAAAGATGAGTATTTGGGGAAAAAATCAAATCTCACATCTTTTCCTAAAAAGCAAGACCTTCAACCCCGGCCTTCGGTAGGATTTTTACCCCGAAAAATTTAAAAAAAACCCAATGCCCCCTTTTCCCCAAAAGTGGTTTTTTTTTGAGGGGGATTTTTATCCTTCAAACTTTTTCCATCATCTCCCTGAACTTGCATATCCCCAAACCTTTGCCTTATAAATTTTTACCTGGACCCCTTTGGGGTTCCCCTTTTAAGGGGAAAAATGTATCTTGTTTCAAAAAATCTCTCGGAAAAAACCCCCAGGAACCCCAAAAAAATGAAAAAAAAAAGCCATTTTTAAAACCCCAAGAAACCCTTTTTAAATTAAAAAATTAAAAACTTAAAAGGGAAAAAAAAAAAAAATCATTTTAAAATTTCCCTTTTTACAATTTTTCCCCGAAAAAAAAACCCGGTATTCCAGATTTGTTTTTTTCATTAAAAGGGGAACCCAAAAAAAATTGTTTTTATTTTCCTTTCCCCGTTTTTTAACCACAGGGGAAAAAATACAACGTTTTTAAAACATTGAGATTCAGTTTAAAAAGGGAACACACAGGCCCTTTTTGAAAAATTTTCTAATTCAAAAAACCCCAGAACACTATTTTCCCAAAGACTAAAAAAACATACCCCAGCCAACATGTTTTGTGAAAAACCCCTAACTTTTTTATTGGGGCCCCAAAAACTCCCCCCATTTGGCCACAGCCCCACGCCCCTGCGGGGGTATGAAAAGAAAAAAAGTAGTATCAAACGTTTTCAACCCCGGAAACCGAAAAAAAACGACAACTTTTTCCCCCTTAAAGGACCCAAAACACCCTTCCGGGGAAAAAAAATTTTCACAAATGATTATTTTTTATTTGCAAAAAACCCTTTTAAAATAAAAACCCCCAAAAAATTAAAAACCCCCTTTTTCAACGCCCAAAAAATTTTATAACAAACTGATTTAAAAAGATTTCCAAAAAAACCCCTTTGCCTAAAAAAAGTATTTCCCTCCCCAATTTGTTCTATAGCAAAAACCCCCATAGCAAACGGGGTTTATGAAGATTCCCAAAACCTGATCCTAACAGCAATTTTTTTTTGCAATTTTTCCCAAAAAAGGAAAAAAACAGGCCCAAAATTTAAAATTAAAAAAAGTTATTAGATTATAAGGCAAAAAAAAGATCCAAAATTTCGCTACAAAATTTTTTAAACCCCTTTAAAAAAAAACAAAAAATAAAATAAAAATAGAAAATTTTAAAGATTGGGGTTTTATTCTTTCGTAAAAAAATTTTTAAAAAAAAGGTTCCAAAAATGTGAATGAGTTTTGAAATAAAAAATTATTTATTCCCTTTTTTTTTTTCTCGAGCCCCAATTTTTTTGGAAGGTTTTAAGTTTTTTTATAAATTTTTTTGGGGGTTTTATCGATAATCCATCATTTTTTTTCTGGACGGTTTTGAAACCCCAATTACATTTAAAAAAATTAAAAGATGGCACAGCAACCCCTATAGGCATAGTTAAAATTTTTAGTTTTGTTACACAATTGGGGAATGCTTTTAAAATTGTTACATTTTAAAATTTTGTTGTAATGCAAAAACCCCTGGTTTTAAAAAAAAAAATTAAAAAAATTAAAATAAAAAAACCAAAAAAATAGTAATTACTTTCATAAAATAAACCTTTTTTAACCCCTATACACTAAAAAAAAACCATGCCCCCCATTTCCCCCCAACGCCGATTACCCCTAAAAAAATTTTCCTTACAAAATAAATTTTCATAATAAAAAAGTCATCGAAATTAATTTTAACAAATCACCCCCCCCTGACCCCCCTAAAAATGGTTTTTTTAAAAAATTAAAATTACAAAAAAAATTTTACAACCCCCGGGGGGCCTGAGTTTGGGGGGGTTGGGTTGGGGTGTTTTAATATATATTATAAAAAAATAATATTTATATAAAAAATTTTAATATATTTTTTAAAATTAAAATATTTTATATTTATAATATTTTATTTTTTATATAGGCATTTTTCCTTGGGGTTAAATTTTGGTTTTTTTAAAAAAAGAATGGAATTAAAAGATCATAGTTAACTCTTCTAAGATTCCAATTTTTTTCCCCTTTTGTTTTTTCAACTCCCTTTGTGAAATTTTTCTACCGAGGCGAATCCCCTATTTTGTTAAAAAAAAAAAAAAGGGGGAAATGTATGGGAACTTAGAATTTTTAATTTTTTTTAAATTTGACCCCTATTAAAATTTTAAACCATTTTTTCCCAAAAAGTAATTGAGCTTTTAATACATTCCTTTTAAAATTTTTTTTTTTCCCCCTTTGAAAAATTTTAAAGAATCCACAACAAAAAATTTTTCGCAAGGGGTTTAAAAAACTGTTTTCCTTATATTTTTGACCTTTGCCACCCCTAGTTCGGTTAAATTTTTTTTGACCACCCAATTCATCATTTTTGGGGGAAAATTGGTTTAAATCTTTTTTCCCACCCCCTAAGTAAAGACGCGATGTTTTGTGGGAAATAAAGGTTTTTGCACCCCCAAAGTATGTGATTTTGTTTTTTTTTTTTTTTTGGGGTGCCTGCAGGATGATTTAAAAAACAAACCTGGGAAAAAGAATTTTTTGGGGTGGGCCCCGATCATAAAAAAACAGTAATTTTCAGATCAGTTTCCGTGTTTAACGCTGTTATGTTGTTCTTTGCATCATTCTTTAAAAATTTATTAACCCGGGGTTAAAAGAATCTTAAAAAAATTTTTTTTCAAAAAGTGAGACTTTTAAAACTAAAAATTGAACCCCCAAAATTTTAAAAAATTTAAAAATTTTAAATTTATGCTTACACAAATTTTAAATTTTTAAATTTAAAAATTTATTTTAAAAATTTAAAATTTTTTCCCCCTTTAAAGGGGGACATATAAGTAAAAAATTTTGGAAAATGCCCCAAAAAAACCTTTTGATTAGCTAAAAATACCCCGTTTGCAGGAAAAAATATAAAAAAAAAAAAAAAAAAAAAAAAAAAAAGTAGATTCATGTCCCAAAATCTTTAAAAACCCTGTAAATTTTGGGGAATACCCCTTTTTTGTTTAAATTTTATTTTGTGGGAAAAATCCCCAAAAGAACTGAAAACCCCCATTTTGGGGAAAAAAAAAATTTTGGGGTTCCAAAGAGGTACTAGTAAAAAGGATCAAAAATTGGGGAACGAAAAAGCTTTTATGATAATATACATAATAAGGTCAGGTCAGCGATTACAAAAGTGGTACCAAAAAAAGGCTGTTTCCCCCAAAAGTTTTTTATTTTTTTTAAAAAATAGAAAATTTTGGGGGCCTTTAAAAAAAGAATTTTTTTCCAGAGAAAAAAAAAATTTCCAATTCCCCCTTAAAAAAAAGGGGAATTCCAAAGGAAAAAAAAAATAAGGGTTTAACATTCCCCGTATATTTCTCATACATTATGTAATAATAAAAATTTAAAAAAAATTTTAAAAAAAAAAATTTTTTAAAATAATAAAAATTTAAAAAAAATAAAAATTTAAAAATAAAATTTTAAAAATAATAAAAAAAAGGCCCCTTGGGCGCGAAAAACTGTTTTTGGGGGAAAACGGGGTACCCCTTAACCATTATATAAAACCCCCTTGATTTTTACTAAAAAAATGGCATTTTTTTTAAAAATTTTTAAACAAAAATGATTTTGGGGTTTGGGTTTTAAAAAAGGGTTTTGATATTCCGTTGTCTGCATTTAAGGGTAAAGAACAAAGATAAAAAACACGCTTTTTAAAAATTGGAAAAAGAAAAATTTAAGGTTTTTTTTTTCCCCTTCCAAAAAAAAAATTTTAGGGGTTTTTTTTGTCTTTTTTAAATTTTTTTTTCGCATTTTTCGCAAATGAAAATTTGAAAAAAGGTCGGATCAACAATAGGGGTTTAATATGAAAAAGATGGGAAAAAAAGAGGATGGTCGAAGAAGTAATTTGCACCAAAACATTTTTTTACAAAAAATTTTTTTCTTTTTTTTATCTACCCCTTTTTAAAAGTCCCCCCTTTTTTTATCGGGCCTTTTTGAATTTTCATTTACGAATATCGAATTTTTTTTCCCCTGCCCCCCCTTTAAAGCTCCCCTTATTATCGGCAAATAAAAAAACTAGAAAATTTTTTTTTCCCAAAAATTTTTTTAAAAATGTAAAACCCCTTTTGTGGTTGCTCTTAGGTTTAAAAGCACATAAAAAAAAAGAAGCTTTTGGCCCCAAAAATTGCAAAAGGGGCCTAAAGGATTTGGGGTTACTATAGTTTTGAAAAACTCTAAATTTAAATTTTGGTTGCTTTAAAAAGGCTCAGATTTTATAAAAAACGTAACATCCCGCTATTTCCCGACCAAAATTTGCCCCCCTTTGCCCCAGGCTACGGCTTTGCTTTTGTGGGCCTCATTTGAAGACTTCCCCCGGTAGGCCCCCCAAACCATACTACTTCCATGAGACGCTTAACTGCCTTCCCCTAAAACCCCCCTCGCAATAGCCCCCAAAACCCGCTTTGTGTAATTGAAAGGGGGGGATGTTATTTATAACCCCCAAAAAAATCTTTCCAGGCCACCCCGATGGGGGTTTTTTGCCTAGGGTGTTACAATCCCCCCCCTTTGGGGGATCACGTCCTCGATGAGGTTTCCCCCAACCTTTTCCCAAAGGGGCAAAAGGGTGGCTTTGATACCACTTAAAACACCCCCCCTACTCAACCATAATATTCCCCGCTTTCCCGCGGGCCCCCAGGCTTTGTTTTTGGGGGCCTCATTTGAAGACTTCCCCAGTAGGAAAACCCAAGCCAGTACTACTCTCACATGAGCCGCTTAACCCCCGGGTTCCAAAAAACCCCCCACTCCGTACCCCCACAAAACGGTGTTTCATTGTAAGGGGTTGTTTTCTTTTTAAACCCAGCATCTTCCAGGCCCCCCGGGGTTTGGGGTTTTTGGTAGGGTGTTAAAAAAACAGAGTGAAAAAGATGATAACTGCCCTTTTGGCCCCCAAATTTTAAACGGTTGCATAATGCCCCCCCCCAAGTCTTTCCCCATGCCAAGTTAATTTTACAATTTTTGACCCCCCCAATCTTGGGTTTTCCGAAAATTTTTTCAAAATATTTTTGTTTTTCCCCAAGTAAAGCAAAAAATGTTTTTGTATGAAAATAAACCGTGAATAAAAGCAGACCACTCCCCCCTTATTTAATGCCCTTAATGGGATCAATTTTTTTTTCCCTGTACGATTGAGAGTTTTATTTGGGGTTCTTGTGTGTACAAAAAAAAGGGAAAAATTTGAAGGAAGAAAGCAAGGGAAAAGCAAAATTTTTCCGGTGTATGGAAGATGTATAACCCCAAAACATAGAGAAAAAACCCCTTTTTCCCCCTTTCTTTAAAATTGCGGAAAATTAAAATATGTCGATGAAAAAGGCAAAAAGGGCCCCTAAAAAACTTGAAGTGTAGGGGCAACGGGGGAAACAAATTTTTTTTTCAAAATTATTATTTTTTTTGATATTTTAAAAATTAATAAAAATTGTAAAAGAAAATTATTTAGACACCCAATGTAATGCTTCCCCCCGTCCCCCCTAAGGGGGAAAAAAATAAGTCTCTTAAAAATATTTGTTTTTTTTTTCCCGGGGGAAACCCCCCCATTTTGGGGGGAAACTTGAAAAATTTTTTGTGATGTTTTTTTTCCTGGAAAAAACTTCTTTTTTGGGGAAAGGGAAAAAAAACATGCTAATTTTTGGCAAAACATTGAAAAAAGGCCCTACATTTTTACGGGTTTCTACAGGTGAAAACCGTAAAAAAATTTTTTGCATAATGATAATAAAATAATGGGCCCCAAAGGGCAGGGGTTTCAGAAGTGGTTTCCAAAAACCCCGGGTTTGTTTAAAACACTGATCGTTTGGAAGGCGTGTTATGGCAAACTACCCCTTTCAAAATTTTCTTTTTGTAAAAAAAAAAAAAAAAAAAAAAAAACTGAGCTAAAGGAAAATACCCTATTTTAAATTTTCTGCCCCCCAGGTTTCTGATTGTTCCCCAAAGTTGGTTTTAGGAATCCGAACTTTTTAAAGGCCCCCTCCCGAAAACCTCTTGATGAATATCACAACTAAAAGAAAGTTGTTACAAAGAAAACAGTTGCGTTTTTATGCCACCCCGGCCTTTTGGGGGCCCAAATGCACGTTCCAATTTTTCCCCCCCCTTTAAAACAGTTCAAAAGGGGTTAAAAATTTTTAAAACCTTTTTCCCCAGTTTGAACCAAAATGGGTTTTTTTGGGGAAAAAAAATAAATTTTGATGGTAAACCCCTTTTTCAAAAAATGAGAGTGGTAAAATTTGAAAGAAGAGGAAAATCTTGGGGGATTATTTTTATGCCCCCCAAAGATGTAGTATTTAATTTCCCCCTTTAAAAAACCCCTTTTCCAAAATGTCACCCCATTGGTGGACATCAACTTAATCGAGCCCTTTTTAAAAAAAGTAACAGATTTTCAAAAACCCAAAACCCCCCCCATTTTTTTTAAGGGGGATTCCCCCAAAATTTTTTGGAGTAGGGTTTTTCCCCCAAGGGGTTAAAAAGCCCCAATTTTAAAAAAACACCCCCCCCCCTCAAATTGACTGTAAACCATTTTAAAATTTCTATTTTTTAAAGGGGTTTTTGGGTTTTGTAAACTCTTTTTGTGGTTTTAAACATTTATCTAAGAAATTTTTTTTGATATTTTCGGCAATGCTTAAAAATGCTGGGAAAAACGATTGCTTTGTTAAGGGGGGTTTTCAAATTTTAGCAACGAAAATTATAAAATTATATATATAAAAAATATATATTTTTAAAAATATATATATTTTTAATATATATATATATATATAATTTATATATTAAATTTTATATTTTTTTTAAAATATACGAAAAAACCCCTTTTATAGGGGTTGGGGGAGCTGGGTAACCCCCGCTGTTTTTGGGTTTTATTTTTAGAGGAAACAGAGTAAGAAAGATAAAATTTTTGATGATTGGGGGGAAACCAACCCGGGTTTTGGATAATTACCCCATCCGTGCTTGAACCTAATTGGGGCCCAAAACCATAGGTTTTTTGGGAAAAATGGGAAAAAAACAATGTTGTGTTTTGCCCCAAAAATATATAAATACACCCCGGGGAAACAAAATTTTTAAACCACAAAACTGATACAACAAAATTTTTTCGCTCATTTTTTTAATTGGAAAAAGGGAAAAAAAAAATTTTAAATTTCCCCAGGTTTTGAAATAAAAGGGTTTTTTAAAAATTAGCAATTTTTGTCCACACCATGGAAAAAGGCCCCGCCAAGGTACGGTTTTTAAAAACCTTTCCTATTACCGATTATCATTTGTTCCCCAAGAGAAACGAAAAAAATCATTGGCCATTTTTTTAAAACATCATAGCCCCATTATTTTTCCCCTCCAATTTAAAACCCCACAAAACCCCGATACAAGGGGTTCATTAAATCATTTTTTTAAAATTGGGGAAAAAGGGGGCCAAAAAAACTTCGAATTGCCCCGGGGCGAAAAAAAGGGGAAAACCCAGGATCTAAAAATTTCCCCTCCAAAACGGGTTTTTTTAAATTCCTATTACGATTTCATTTTTTTTTAAAATTGAAAACCAAAAACATCAAAACCCCGTTAGTATCCTGGAAAAAACCCCCCCCCCAAAAAAAAACGGAAAATAAGTGTGGGGGTTTTACTGACAATTTTCCCAATCAATGCTACGAAAGCCCCAAAAAACTTACATGAAAAACATTTCAAAATTCAAAACGTTATACTTATAAATTTTTAAAAACAATGGCCCCTTTTAGAACATTGGGAAAAAAAAAAACCGGGGAACCTAATAAAAAAAAAAACCCCACTAATTAAAAAAAAAAAACCCCAAAATTTCTTGGTGTAAAGAGTTGATAATTTGTTGCCTTTTTTTCACATGGGGGGTTGTGAAAACTTTTTGTCGCATTTACCACCTTCCCCCTTTGGGCCCCAAAAAAAAAAACCGAAAATTTTTACCTAATTAGAACCCCTTAAAACATATTTAAAATTTAAAACCTATTCGGGGTTAACCCTTTTTAGGAAAAAAATTTTTAACTTTTTTTATTTATTATAAAAACAAAATTTTTTTAATTACGTGATTCCCAAAAAATTTTTTTAAAAGAGCACGCACGCAACCCCAAGATTAAAAATTTTTAAAAAAAAACCCCAAAAAAAATAACCAAGGGGGTGTTCTTTTCCCCCCCCCCGGCCCCCAAACCCAAAAAACCCGGCCCAAAATTTTTTATATATTTTTTTTAGGGGTAAATATATATATATATTATTTTAAAATATAATAAAATATTATTTTAAAATATATTTATATTTTTTTCCTTTTTCGACAAAAAAAAAAAAAACCCCTTTGCTTTGTTATTTCTTTTTTTTTTCGCCCAAACTAAAAATTTAAATTCCAAAAATTTTTCCCCTTTAAAAAAAAAATTTAAATCTTTGGGGGCCCAAAAATCCATCCCAAAACTTTAAAAAATTTTAACTATTTTAAACCCCAAAAACAATTTCTTTTTTTCAAGTTTAAATCGATATTAAAATTTTTTTTTCCCTTTACTTTTTAAACTAAAATATCCAAATTTTTAGCTAATGTATCAGGTTGTTTACTATGATTGATCCACAAAAAGTTAGAGTTTTATTATATTTTTTAAAAATTTGAAAAACCCCGGGTTTTAACCCCCAAAACTGGGGTTTTTCACACAAAAAAATGGTTGTTTTAATTTTAAAAATTTTTTTGTATTTATTTTTTTTCATTTCAAAAATAAACATTAAAGGGGCGTTGGAAAATTTAAAGGGGGGTTTGGAAAAAACGTCGTTAAAGGACTAATTATGCAAAGTAGGAAGAAAAGGTTTAAAACCCCAAACCCCTTGGGGGGGTTTTGGGGGCCCCCCCCTCTTGGGCTGGGTTTTTGGTTTGTGTTTTGGGTAGGGAAAAATTTTGGGTTTCCCCAAAAATAAAACCCCCGGGTTTTTTGGTTTTTTTTACCAAAACTTGAATCCCAAAAATAAGGTGGTGTTGTTTATTAAGAGGGTCTGAATTGAAACTAAAAACCCCACGTCGAATCTGAATCGAGGCGTAAATGTCTGAATTGAACGTTGAAGGGGGAAAAAAAAACTCGTGTTTGAAGGGAAATTTTTTTTTTTTTTTTTTTTTTTTTTTATTTTGTGTAAAAAAGAGGAAAATTTGGGGCGGTTAAGACACCCCTCTCAAGTCTGACCATTAAGTTCAAATGGGGGTCGTTCAGACCTGTTAGATGAAAAAAAAACAAACGGTCTGAACGGACAAAGGGTCAAACCGATTCAGGGGGAACCCAACCCAAGTCCCCGTTCAAACCCGGGGGCCCAATAAAAAAAAGGAAAAAAAACCCAAAACCCGAAGCCAAATTTCCTTTTCTCTCCTCTTCCCCTTTTTTAGAACCAATGACCCTTTTTTTAAAATTCCAAATTGGAATTGGCGTTTTTTATATAAAAATAAAGTGTTTGGTTGTTTGTGATTAAAAACTAGTTTTTCCCTTTTTTGGAAACGTAGTTTTATGTGTGTTCAAGAAGGGTGACAAGTTATTTTATTTTGTGTGTTTGTTTTTGTTCGATCCACATATAAACCATATTAGGGTTAATTTTGGGGTTGGAGCACGTGTTTCCCCTTTTTGGGGTAGGAATAAAAAAAGGACGTTTTTTTTTAAATTTTTTATTTTTTTTGGGGTTTTTGTGCCCCCTTCCCCCCTTGGACCCTTGATTTTTTATGTGTTTTATAGTTTTGGGGATGATTCACATTTTTACAACAGGGGGAATCAAAAAGCCTCGTTTTAAATATGTAATTAATTACTAAAACCAAAAAAATTAATCTTGTAGGATTTTTTAAATTTTTTTTTGGGGGGTTTTTTTTGTTTTTTGTTAACCCAAAAAATGGGTCGAAACCCAAGGGGAAAATTTTTAGGGTTTTGGTTTTCAAAAAAGGGGGAATTTTTTTAACCCCCCCCCAAAACATGAAAATTTCATATTTTACCCTTTTACCCCCATTGAAGCATTATGTACAATCCCTTTTAAAAAATGGTTTGGGAAAATTTTTAAAATTTTTTTAAAGTTTTGGGGGGGGATATATAAAAATTCCCCCTTGAATAAAACTTGTAGAAACCCCTAGGTTTTTCATGAAATTTTTGGGATAATTAATGAATTTTTTGTGATGTTATTAATTAGATTGCGAAAAAAAAATTTTTACATGAAAAAAAGGGGTAACATGATTAATGTTCAAAAAGGGGGTCCATGACAAAATTTGGGGAATTTTTTTTTGGTTTTGTTTTTTTTAATTTTACTTTTTTAAAAAAATTTTAAAATTAAGGAAGCCCCTAAATAAAAAATTAAAATTGGTTATGTGCAATGTGGTATTTTAATTTTTAACAAAACTTACGCGGAAAAATTTTTTTGGGGTATGATAAAAAGGGGGAAAATTTTTTCCCCCTTTTTGGGGGCTTTTAAAACCCCAAATCGAAAATTTTTTGATCAAAAATTGCCCAAAAACTTCCCTTTTTTTCCCCCTTTTAAAAGGAAAAATTTAGAAAAATCTGGAAAAAGGGGCATTTTGGACGTTTTTGGAGCATAAAAGTGAAAAAACGCCCCAAATCTAAAAAAGGGGAAAAAAAATCCCTTTTGGGGCCCGGGCAGGTTTTCCCCCCAAGGCCCCTCATGGCGGGGCCGAAAAGGTGGATTTTTAAAAATTTCATGAAAAAACCAGAAAAAATTTTCCCCTAAAAAATTGAGGGTTTTTACCCTTTTTTTGATCAAGGTTTTTAGGGGTTTAAATTTTAAAAAAAGGGGCGGCGTCAAGCTTTTTTTGGGGGGGTCGGGGGTTTGAAAACCCAGAACGGATTTTGGAGGTTTAAAGGGGGGAGGGCCCCCTGGGAAAAACCGGGGGGGGGAACCCCAAAAAAACGGGGGAGGGGGACGGCGTCAGAATTACAACTGACCCCCCTTTGCCCTTAATCTCTTATATTTTTTTTTTTAATTTTTTGTATTAGTGTGGAAAATTATGGTGTTAAACCTTTTGGGGGGGAAACCCCAAAAAAGATTTAGCACTTTTTCAAAAATTTTTTCCCTTTGGGGTTTTCATTTTTTCGTGAAGATAAGTTATCAATTTTTAACATTTTTTATGTCTATGTGGTTTTTTTATTTAACTTTTTTTTGTTTTTGTTTAAATGCTAGGGGGAAAAGGGTTTTTTTGTGTTTTTTTTGATTTTTAAAGAAATTGCATTGATTTGGGGTTTTTGTGTGTTATTAGTTTTATTTTGGTGATTGTTCATCAATGTTAGGGTTTAAAAAATTGGCTAACTTCCCCTTCGGTAACTTGCCTTTTTAAAAACCCCTTTTGAAACATGAAAAACCCAAGCGTACTAAGGTTTTTTTTGGGTTTTATTTAATGCATGGCGAAAATTTTTTAGGGGATTCCCCCGTTAGGGTTCTTAAAACCGGGGCGACTAGGTTGAAGTAGGAAATTTTTTGAGTTGGGGAAGTACGTAGCCCCCCGATTTTGGTTTTAAGGGAAAAATACACCCCCCATCACGTATTAATAAAAATAATAACCGGGTTTTAAAAATAGTTTGGGGTAAAAGGAAATTTTTAAACCATTTCTCTCCAAAAAAATTTCAAAACCCATTTTCATTTTCTTTTTTTTTATTTTTTTGATTCCCCAGTAAACCCCTTGGGTTGTTGGGGTACAACTATTTCCCCCCCCCTTTTAAAAACCCAGATTTTTTTTTCTTTTATAAAAATATAAAAATACAAAAAAAATCTTCCCCCCCCGATATTTAGAGTAGTTTTTTTAAAACCCAACCCCAAAACCCCCCCCCTTTCCCCCCTTGGGGCCCCCCCCAAAAACCCCCCCCCATTTTTTTTTTTAAAAATAATTTTTTTTTTTTTTTTTTTTTTTTTTTTTTTTTTTTTTTTTTTCCCTACACTTACTACACGGGGGGGACATGCCTTTTGGGGGGGGTTGTAAGCCTTTGGGATCCCCCCCGGGGGGGAAAAACCCGTTGGGGAAAGGTTTTTAAAACCCGATCAAATTTTTTTGGGGGCCCCTTGGGGCCGGGAATTTTTTAAAATTTTTAGGGGGTTAATTTTTTTTTTTATAGGTCCCCCTCACTAGGGGTTTCCTTTTTTTGGGGGGTTTTTTTTCTTTTTTTGGGGTTTTTTTAGTCTATTTTTTTTCTTTGTAATTTTTGTTTTTTACCCCCCTTCCCCTGCCTCAGAAAAAATAGTGACGCTTGACCCTTTTTGTATTTTTGGTGCAAAAATTTTCCAAATACCCGGGTTCCCCCCCATATAGAAAAAAAAAAAACCTTTTTCCCCACCAAAACCCCTTTGGGTAAAAAATTTTTTAGGGGGAGGAGTCTTACCCCGAAATGACTATGGTTTTTCCCTTTTTTTACCAGACTCCGATGGGATGCCGGTAAGGGAAGTAGGTTTTAAAGGAATGGGGGGAAAAAGGAAATTGATCCCCCCTTTTAATTGTTGACCCTTTTGGGTAAGGGGCCCCAAAAAGGGTAGGCCCCTTTAAAAAGGGGTTTCCGGTAAGAATTTTGGGTTTCATGATTTTTATGCTTTCTTTAAAAACATTTTGCCTAAAAGAACATTATTTCGGGGTAATTAAATAAAATCATTTTGTGGCTAGAATTTCAAGGGGGGTCCCCTTGTTGCTAGGTTAACCCCCTACACGTATTCTTTGGGGAATTTTTAAAATTTGGGGTTTTTTTGGGGGTTTTGGGAAATTTTGGGGAATTCATTGATAAAAAAATTAAAACCCCTCATTTTTGGGGAACCCCCTTTTAAAAATTGGGGCCGCCCCTTACGAAAAACTTTGGCCCCGGGTTAATTTTTCTGGGAGGGGGTGAAGATTTTGTTTACCAAATCCCCCAAAATCCTGGGGTTTTAAAAATACCCCCTTGAATCTTGCAAAAAGTTTGTGCCTTTGATTTGTTAATGAGAAGATAAGGGAAAGGGGGTCAAAAATCCACATGAAAAAAAAAAAAGGGGTTTAAAAAAGGATTTTTTGGGTGAATGATGAATAAAAAAAGGGGTGAGGCAAAAAATTTTTGGCTCACACTCGGATAGTGAGCATAAGGCCCAAAATAAAGGTTTTTGGTTTGTCCCCGGGCTGTTTTTAAAAAAAGGGGCCTTTTGGGGAGGAAAAACCCAATTTTTTTGCTTTTGTGTTTTTTGGGTTTTTTTAAATTTTTTTGTTTGGGGGTTTTTTTAAAAATTTTTTTATTATTAAAATTATGTTCAAAAACTAATTTTTGGAAAAGCTTTTTTTTGTTTTTTTTTTTGTCTTAACTAAATATAAAGGTTTTTTTTCAAAAGTTAAGTGTTGGGGGGAAATAAACCAGTTTTTTAGAAAAAAAAATGCCCCGAACGTAATTAAAAAAAAATTTTAAAAAAAATTTTAGTTTTGTTTGAGTTTTAAATGCTTGTATCGAGTCATAATGATGTTTTGCAAGGGGTTTTCCAAAAAATAATTTTTTTTTTTTCCAAAAAATTTTTGGGGGAAACCCCTTTTTTTTTAGAATTTTTTTTTAGGGGCTTTTTGACGGCGTCAGGAAAAACAAACCTGGCGTCAGGGTTTTTTTTTTGAAAAAATTTTTAAAGTTTTGTTTTCATAAAAAATTTTTTTAAATTTTTTAACCCTTATAAAATCCCCGGGAAACTGAAAAATTTTTATTCCAAAGCCCCTTTTACCTTTTTTTATGGTTTATCCCCCCATGTTATCAGGTTTTTTTTGTTTGTTTTTTTAGGTTTAAAAAGGGTTTTTTTGGACAAAGGGGGAAAGGTTTTTTGGTCGCTTATGGGGGTGCATTAGTCATGGAGCTTCAACAAAATTCCCCTTTGGTGAAAAATTTGGTTACCCATTTCCCCCCGGCGAATCAGGGGGATTTGATTTCATTTTTTACCTTTTCCCTTTAAAAACCTTTTTATTTTTAAAATTTGGGGGGGAATGTTTTTTTTAAGTGTTGGGGGGGTTTTTAAAATTGATACTTTTGAGTGGTAAAATTACGCTTGATTTTTTTTTGGGGTTTTAAGGGGGATGTGTAATAAAACTTTTAAAGAAACAAAAAAGTTAGGGGGAATTTTAGGCCCCCAAAATTTAAAAAAATTTTTTTAAACCCCTTTGGGGGAAACTTTGATTTAATGGCGTCTCATGGTTTTT
Source organism: Artemisia tridentata subsp. tridentata (assembly GCA_021014915.2). Classification (NCBI taxonomy): domain Eukaryota; kingdom Viridiplantae; phylum Streptophyta; class Magnoliopsida; order Asterales; family Asteraceae; genus Artemisia; species Artemisia tridentata. Next base: position 467,654,910 of record CP139507.1, read on the forward strand.
GGGAATTTTTTTTACTAGCAACAAAACCGTACCACTTAAAAAAAATTTTCCAACCCCCCCAAATTTGTGAGGTTCGCCCCCAAAAGGGGGGAAAAGCTTTTATGCTATTTTTGTGTGTACCGGGGTTGCACTTAAAAATTTAGAAAATTTCGTTAGGAAAACCCAACCGAGGCCACAATGAGACTTAATTCCCTTTTTGTTAGTTTTAAAAAATGATAAAAAGATTTTGGGGAAAAAAAAGTTTTACCTGTGTTTTTTTTTTAATTACATTTTGGTACATTGGAAAGTAATTCTCCCCAACCCCCTTTTTGGGGTTTTTAAAATTTTTGTACCCCATACCCCCCGTACCCCCCTCAAAAACCCCTCTTTTTTTTTCCCCCCCCTTTAAATTTTTTTTTTAAAAAGGGAAAATTTTTAAAACCCCCCTAAAAAAATAAAACCCAAACGCCTTAGCCCTACCTTGTATGCAATCATTTTTTGTGCATTTTGTGACAACATTTTTAAAACCCCTTTTTTTTTTAGTTTTTTACAGGGGGTTTAAGTGAGTCATATCCCCTTTAATATTATTTTGGGGGGGTTGGGGGTAAAGGGTTAAAGTAATAGGTAATGGAGTTAAAAGGGAAAAAAAATCATTTTTACCCCCCAGGGGGAAATAATTTTTAAAAAAACTCCAAGTTTTTCAATTATCTTAATTCGAGTATTGTAGTTATTTGTTTTAAATGTGTAAAAGTTCAAGTGTTTGGGGGGAAGCAACGCCCCCCCTGATGTTTTTTTTGGGGTTTGGAGAGCAAAAGTGTATCCCAAAAAAAAAAAAAAAAAAAAAAAAAAAAAAAAAAAAAAAAAAGAAAAAAAGAAAAACAAAAGGCTACCCCCCCTTTCATTTTATGTTTTTTTTATGTTTTTGTTATTTTCTTTAAAATTGCTTAAATCGAGTCGAGTCTTGGTTAAAAAAAATTTGTAAAAGTACATGTAAAAAACAGATCTTTTTCGCCAGAGTAAAAAATCCTTTACCCCAAAAAAAAAGTGTTTAAATTTTTCCCCACACCTAACGTTATAACCCTTTTTAAAACCCCTTTTTTAAAGTTTTTTTAGTGTTACCCCTAGTGGGGGGAGGTTTTGCCCTTTTTTCCCAAGTTTTAATCAAAATTTCTTGACAGGTAGTGAGAGAGATATTTTCCTTTTTATTTTTTGGATTTATTTTGTGACACTTGGAGAGTGAGTATCTAAAAAACTACTTTGGGGGTGTAGTTTTTACCCCGTGCTTATTAAAAAATTAAATGGAACGATATTTTTTTTCAATTTTTTATATTGTTTTAAAAACCCCCCCAACTTGTATTTTTTTTTAAAATAAAAGGCATTTGCTTGAGGACAAGCAAATTAAAAGGGGGAAGGGATTTGATGAAGCGAAAAGTTTACCCTTTTAGGGGGTCATTTAAGCCCTAAATTTATTTATTTGATCAAATTTTCCCCAAATTTTTCCCCTTTGCCCCTTTTAGGTATTTTTTTAGAAGAAATCGGAAAAGGAAGCTTTTTGGGGAAAGGGTTTTTTGGGAAAAAAATAAAGGGGAAAAGAAAAAAGTTCAAATGGCCCCAAAAAAAAAATTTGGGGGGCGTCGGGAAATTTTTCCCCCGACGGGGTCATGGTTGGCAAAAAAAGGTGGATATAAAATTTAAATAAAAAAACCATAAAATTTTTTTCATAAAAAACTGACGGCGTCCCCCTTTTAATTTAAAACGGGGGCCCTCCGATTTAAATTTAAAAAAGGGGCCCCGGGGGAAAAATTTTTCTGACGGCTTTGGTTTTTTAAAAAACCCAAAGGATTTTGGAGGTCTAAAGAGGGACGGGGGTCAGGAAGGCCCCGGGGAAACCCCCAAAAGCGGCGAGGTGGGGGCCCTTAAAATCAAAAAGTGCCCCCCCTCACCCCCTTAACTTAAAATATAGTTTTGAATTTTTTTTTAAAAGTGTGGAAAAAAGGTGGGGAAAAACCTTTTGGGGGAAAACCCAAAGATTTTAGCGGGGTTTTTTAGGTTTTTTTCCGAGTTTCCCCCCTTTTTCTTTGGGAAAAAAAATTTTTAAAATTAAATTCAATATTTTGTGTTTTTGTTTTAATTTTTTCTTTTTTTTTGTTTAAAAAGTAGGCTAGGTTTTTTTTTGTGTTTGCTTAATCTAATAAAACCCCAGCTTTTGGGGTTTTTTGGTTTTAGTGGTTATTATTGTTTGGATAAATTTTTAAAATTTGTTGGGGTTAAGAAAAATTGGGTAACCCTTTTTGGGAATTGTTTTCCCTTTTAAGAAACATAACCCCAAAAGGAAAAAAGGGTTTTTTTTGGTTTTTTTTTAAGTGAGGAATTCTGTGATCCCCTTTTAAAGGGGTTTTAGCCGGCTCGACTAGGAAAAGAAGTAGGAGCTTATTTTAGTTTTGGGGGAATACGTAAAACCAAAAACCCCCGAATTTTGGATTAAGGGGTACCCCCCACCACGTAATTTTAAACAACTAATCAACCCCAAAAGTTTTTTAGGGGTAAGGGGAACTAAGTAAAATTTCCTCCATAAAAGTTTCACCCAAAAATTTTTTTTTGTTTTTTTTTTTTTATTTGCATTCGTGTATTTTGGGTTGTTGAAAAAGAACCCCAATTTTTCCGCCCCCTCTTTCAAACCCCGATTTTTTTTGCTTTTTTAAAAAATAAATAAAAAAAAAAAGAATCTTCCCTCACCCCTTAGACCTTATTAGAGTAGTTTTTCATTCCTAACCCAAAAATTAACCCCCCTGGGAAAGATTTTAAACCCCCGTACTTTTCCCTACCTATAAAAATCGGGGAGGTACCGGGGCCGGTGGGGTTTTTTAAACCCTTTTTGAACCCCGAGAGGTAAAAAAACCGTTGTAAAAGGTTCCCCAAAAACCCCCACCAGGTATGTTGGGGCCCTTGGGGGGCAAAAAGCTCGAAAACCCCAAGGGAGTTTTATTAAAAATTTTTACATTAAAAATAAAAAGAATTAAAATTAATTTTATTTATTGAAAAGGTTTCAAGTGGCAAAAAGTTAAAATTTTAATGATCTATATGTGTTATTAAGTGTTTATTTATTTTTATTAAATTACTTGATCTTTGTGGTTTTTAAATTTGATGGGTTTTTAACAAAAGAGGGTAATTTTTTTAAATAAAAAAAAATTTAAAACCAATAACTAGAAACCTTTGGGAGTAAATTTTTTTTTTTCCAAGTTTTATGTGCCCACAGTGGTTTTTCTTTTTCAGGTATTTTTTTCCCCCGGGGGGACTAGCAAATTTTAAAAAAATTTCGAAATAAAATTTTTTTTAAAAAAGAAAAAACCAAATTTTTTTAAATTTAATGATGGGGGTTTTCAAAAGTGGGGGGAAGCGGCGGACAAAAAAATTTTAAAAATTTTAAAAGTGGGTATAATTAAGTTGGTAAGATTAAATTGTAAACCCCTTAAGGGGGGTTTTAATTAGCTTTTTGGCCCCGGCGTTTGCCCCCCCGCCGCCCTTTTGGGGCAATTTTAGATTCCAAGTACACCATGATAAAAAAACGAAGCTTTAAGGAAAATTTGTAATTTTTTCCCCAAGCCCTTAATTAAAAACTTTGAGGGGTTTGAGCTTATTTAAAAAAGTTAAAAATTTTGTAAAAATATGTTTACAAGAGAATTGCAAAATCTTTGTAATTTTTTTGTTATCCTCAAAAAATCCCCCTTAAAATTTTAATAATATGCCCCCCCTTTTTATACAAAAAAACCCCAAAACTACATTCTATCCCCCCCCGCACCCTCAGCTAAAGTAATGATTCAAAGAATGGCAGTAAAAGGGGGTTAAAAATTACGTTTCATTGCTAGAGCCCCGTGAGGGTTTTTAAAAGGCGTCTTTTTAATTTTTCTAAGTTTTTTAATTTTTAATTTTACACTTTCATTACTACCCGCCCCAACTGATGTAATGAAAGGGGTTTTTAAGGGGATAAAGATTTGGGGTTTTAAACATGCAAAAATTTTCCCCCAATTTTTGGGGGAAAAAAGGGGAAACCCTTTTTATTTTTGGAAATTTTTAATTAAAAATTTGGGCCCCCTTGGGATTGCCCCTTTCCCTTTGGAAATTTTATTGCTATTTTTCCAGCTGATGTAAAAAAAAAGACGCCCTTTTTGGTCCTAGTTTTCAAAAAAATTAAATGGTTTTTAAACCCAAAGGGGGGTTTTTAAAATTTTTTTAAAATTTTAAAAATTTCAAAAAACTATTTTTTTTAACTTTTTGTAAAAAAAGGCCCCAAAAACCCCAAAAAATCCAAACTTAACTCTTTTAAAAAAGGGGTTTTAAAAAAAAATTTTAAGGGGCTAAAATTTTAATAAAATTGGGGATCGAAAATTAAGGTTTTACTTAGGATACCCAAGCGTTTTAAATTTTTTTGTGACCCCCTTTATTCCCCCCCTTTCTAACCCCCCCGTTGCATTGCTTAAAGGGTTTTTTAAGATCCCCATAAAAGGGGAAAAAGTGCGGTTTTCTCATGCTTTTTTTGGGAAAGGATCCTAAAACTGGAAAAAACCCGTTTGAGAATTTTGGCCCCATGGATTTTGATTGGGGAAACCCCCAAAAAGCTTTTTTAAAAAACCCCCCATGGGGGGGAATTTATGACTTCTAAAAATTTTTTGGGGAAATGAAGCGGGGAACAAAAAAAAACCCTTTAGTCCCCCATATTGGAGATGAAAGGGGATCTGACCAATTGGATGCCCCCCGGTGCGGGTATGTGGAAGATGTTAAAGTTGGCCCCTCAACCCCTCCCCCCAAAGAGGGGAATTTTAAAAGGGAGTTTGGGCGAACTTTAATAAGCATTTTAAGGGGAAAAAAAATTTTGACTTGGCCCCGCCCCAAGCAAAAAATTTGGAAAATGAACCCCCAAAAAAACTTTACACCTGCGTGATTTTGGTATTGAGGTGGGGGAGTGTAGCCCGGTAAACCCCAAGCAAGGGGAAAAGAAAAAGGAAAGGGGCTAAAATGAAAGGGGGGAAACGATTATGGAAAAAGCCAAAAACCCCAAAAAGAGAATCCCCTTCCCAAAAAAGGTTTTTTTAAGAAGGATACGGCTTTTTGTCACCAATGCAAACTCCCTGGACCGGGGGAAAAGGGGGTCCCCTTTTAATAGAGGAGTGTCGCAAAAAAAAGAATGCCCCAAAGGTGGGAAAAGGGCCAAAATTCAGGGAATTTTTTTTGGGTTAAAATTTTTTTTTTCCTCATAAGCAAAAAGGGGCCGGATTTATGATACAGAGTGGTTTTAAACATTTGTAATTTTAACGCGGGGCCTTTTTATGAGGGTTAAAAGCTGAACTATGGGGAATGTTTTTGTCGTTTTGGGGTGGAATAGTTTTGCAAGGGGGAAGCCATAGGGTTTTGAATTTTTTTGTAATCTGGGGTTTAATTTTTGTACTGGGGAAAATTGTCATTTCCCCCCCGTCTATTGTAAGGTTTCAAAATTTTTGTTTCAATTTTTTTTGGATCTTTTTTTTAAGATACTTTTTTTAAAAAAGGAAAATTTTTTTTTCCCCTTTAAATTCTGTTTTTTACTTTAAATTTTTTCCCCCTTTAAGGTGTGTTTGAAAAATTAAATGGGGGAAAAATTGGGGCATCAAAGGAAAAATTCTATGTATAGCATCGGGGGGAAAAAGAGAATCAAGGGGTAACTTTGTTTTTTTATTTATGGCAATGTCGGGGTTTCTCATATAAAAGGAAAAAACGATGGAAAAAAAGCCAAAAGGGTGGGTTTTGAAAAATATCAAAATGATTTGTTGATAAATGCGAATCTTTTTATACTGGTAAGTGAAAGGAAACCTTTCCCCCAAAATTAAAAAAGGTTTGGGGCTATTTTGGTTTTACACACTGATGTGTGTGGTCCATTAGCCCCGTTCTAAGCGCGGTTTTACCTATTTAACCCCTTTGGGGGGTATAGTGTTAGGTTGTGTTTTTTTATATTAAACAAAAAACTTTTAAAATTTTTTTGGGGGCTTTCCCGGGGGGTTTTTTAAAATAAAAATAAATTAAATATGGTAAAAAATTAAGGTCTTCGACCCCATCGTGGTGGTGAGTTTTTAAAACCAAAAGTTTAAAGATTTTGGTGAGTGGGCTTTTTAAACTCAATCCCCTTTTTAATCCCCCAACAAAATGGTGTATCTAAAAGGGGAAAAAGAAAATTGCTTGATATGGTACGTTTTTTTAAATCGACAACTTTTCCCCCTTTTCCCTTTTTTGGGAAAATTCCCTTTGGGAAAATGTTTTTCCCCTACTTAAAAAAGGGTTCCAATAAGAATTTTTAAAAGCCCCCAAAGAATTATGACTGGAAAAGCTCCAATGTCTTACTTAAAGGTCTGGGGTTGTGAGGCGTTGTTAACGGGATCACCGGGACAAACCCAAAAAAGGATTGTTAAGTGTATCTTCGAAGGATACCCTAAGGAAAAAAAAGGGGGGGGTTTCTACTTTTACTTCCCACCGGAAATAAATATTGTGGCTAGATATGGTGAATTTTGGGAAAGTTTTTGTCTCAAGAAATAGTGGGAGGTTATGATTTGAAAATGATAAAAAGAAGGAAATCACCTTTGGAACACAAATGTAACACCCAACCAGTCAAGGGTAAAGATTCACATAATGTTTCTATCAGATCAAAAACAGGGTCCTCTACATAAACAAAAATCCAAAGGATTACAATGAAATAGGGAATTTAAGGTTCAACGAAACCTTTAAAACAATTCTAAACCAAAATCTTTCTATCCAATTTAATCCAGAATAGTACCAACCTTCAAGTCCGGGGTACATTATATTCCCGCTTCCACTAAAACCTGCCGCGGGAAAAAAGAAATGGGTTTAGCTTAAAAACTAAATTGAATAGAATATAGATAACAGAAGATAAGGATAGCAGTACAAGGAAAAAAAATAAAGACATAAGAAAACAAAGTCAAATGAAAAAAAGGAATAAGAATGGAAAAAAGTGAAACGAAATAAGAATAAGAAATAATAGGGTTATAATAAAGGGAAAGAAATCAAACGAGCCCTTAACAGAAAATATCATAAAAGGTGTCCATAAGTAATCAAAAGAAGGGGATACCTCCCCAAATAACCGATAATGTGGGGGTTTTTTGTATCAATTGGAGTTATCAGCTCTAGATAAATGAAAGGGTTAACGAAACCACCCGTCCCCAAATATATTATATATAAATTAATAATAATAAATAAATATATATTTTTAATAATATATATTTTATAATTTTATAATATCTTTAAAATAAAATATTATATATATATAGGGGGACTTTCTTACGAAACCATTTTATCTGCGAGAACTGAGAGAACCACAAAAACATACATTACGCCTTTTAAAATAAATAAAATACATGCAAATCATCAATATCGTAAGTATCCACCTATGTTCTTCAATATCATCATGAACTCATCCTCTTTTTTTTAAAAAACCTTACACAAGGCCGCAATATTGTCTTGCACGCCTAATAAGAACATAATCACACCTTCAAAGAAAAATGGTTGTATTTCCAATTTCTTATCAAATTCCTTTTAGAAACAACTTGTTTTTTTAAAAACATATATGTTGTTTTTAGAAAACATAATGTGCAAAAATACAATTATATGAAGGCGTGCATATATGTTTTTTGGTGGTTCTTGTTCTCGCACATAAATTGGTTCTCGCAAGAATCCTCTATATATATATATATATAAAATAATATATATATATATATATTATTAAAATATATTAAAATATATAAATATATATATAATATAACAGTAAACAGTACAATAACAGAAATCAGATCAGATCTAGGATGCATCCATACGCCAGTAGGCCAGAATTTCTCCTAACATAAACAGATAAAATCAGGGACGGGACAGGTCATCACTCTCCTGCCCTAGAGTCATGCCATCGGGCATCAATGACACGGACAAAGAAACCTCATGCCAGTGATTGGCTCGGATATCAGACCTGTGGTCAAGGTCAGATGTCATATAATAAACAGAGTCATATCTAGGGTTCATGGCAGAAAGGTCATGTAAACAATTCAGAATAAGATAATAAGGTTCGAATCAGAGTTTATCAGATTAAGTTTAATATCAAAGCTTAAATTCAATTAAAAGGTTTATTTCCAATAGTCCAAAAGAGTATATCAAAGGTTAAGAATTACAATTTATAGCAATAATCCATTTTTCAGAAGTTCCTGTCAAAAGTTCATTTAAATCAATCCTTTAATAATGGTTTTCATTGAAATGAATCTTACAAAATAGTTTTTCATAAAAATGGTCTTCCAAAACTTTTAGTAACTTTCATTTCAAGTGGTATCGCTTCTTTTTAAAAATAGCTTTTTCTTAAACATTTCATATGTAGTTTAATAAAGGTTCAAATCAATTAGGTTCATATAAGGATTTAACAGGTTAAGGTTTATACCAAAAATCAAATCAAAGTTTATAACAGATATATCAGGTTAAGGTTCAGAACAAGGTTCACAGATCAGATTCAATCAAGATTCACAAATTCAGGGTTCAGAACAAGAGATCAAAACCAAGGCTCAAGAAAGGTTCAGAACAAAGAAACACATCAAAGGTTTCACCAAACAAGTTTACAATCGAGTTCAGGAAAAGGTTCAGATAAAAGAATCATAGCAGAGGTTCAACCAAAAGGTTCAAGACAAACAGATCACAACAAAGATTCACCAACAGAAGGGAACATGCATGGTATCGAAAATCCTAATAAAGAAAATGAAAAACTGAAAGAAAAGGGGATGAAAAACCCTACTTGAAAAATGGCAAAATATATGTACCTTTTTAGCAAGCAGAATAAGCCAAAACAGACCACAGAACAGAAATCAGAACTTCTCCTTTTTCACACTAAAGAAGTAGAAACGGAATTACTACGGATTCTAATTCAGATTATTACTTTTAGTTTACCTTTTATTTAAAGTAACTTTCTATTTTTAGTAAATTTCCAGATTTAGTAAGTTTCCAGATTAGTAACTTCCCATAATTAGCAGGTTTCCAAATTAAACAGATATATCATTTCAGATTAGATTAAGTCCTTACTCAAGATTAATGGAATAAAGGTATATTTTAACAAGTTACAGAAGTCTAAGGTTAATTATGGCAAGATCACAAGTTCAGGGTTTTAATTGTAATTTCATCAATTTCAAGGGTATCAAATGAAAATACTTCAAGTTACTGATTTAATACACATTTTATTCAGAATGAATCATAATCCCTTTAGTTTATAATTTTACAGTTTATACCCCTCTAATTACAATATTTACTAAACAAACCTTATATTTACATAATTCATGATTTAATCCCTTTAAATCCATATTTACCAAACAAACACCTTATTTTACCATAATTCAGAATGTCACATCAGAGTTTACATATATTACATATTCAGTCCCTCAGATTTCAGAATTTACACAATTAGCCCCTTAATTTACAAAAACTTATTAATTAAATCATAATTCCATAATAATTCACATTAGCCCCATAAATCCTCAAAATTACCCAAAAACACTCTTAACAATTATTTTTTAAACTCAAAATAACTTCAAGTTTCCAGAATTTACAGTTTTAGTCCCTCAATTTAATTTAATTGTAAATCGAATAATATTTTATTTAATTAACCAAAATAAATCTCTAAAATATCAAATTTACGCATGACACCCTTATGTTATAATTTTTAAACTTTATACTGATCTAAATAATATTCTAAAAATACCCCACAAGTTTTATAAATTACAAAACACACCCTTGTCTTTTTATTTTTAATTCGTTTAATACACAAAAACAATTATAAACCCAACATAAATTTCTCCAATCATTGGCTCATGATTCCCAACAACCTTAAACAAATAATTAATGACCAGATTCCATGCCACAACCCTAACCCTAGGTCGATTTCTTTAGGGTTTCCATTTTATTTATTTCTTTTCTAATTTTTTCATAAATTCGGTTTTAAAATTAATTCCACTACGAATTATATAGGCTTCTAAAACTCGAACCACTATTTTTCCCAGATTATATGGATTATATAGAGCCATAAAAATTAAGCCTCACACCCAGAAAATTCATACTTAATTATTTAGAGTTTTTTGTGTTTTCAAGGTTAAATTCGAAAATAATTCATAGAGCATGCATGGTTCAGTTTTAACATTTTATTTGAGACTTATATGATGTAAGAGATGTGAGAAAAATACCAAACCCAATATGGAACGTGTAGAATAGGCTGGGCGAAAATACTTCTCTCGGATTGAATAAAACAAACACCAAAATTCCCACGAGCACAAACGCGATCAACAAACCTTGAAATCAATTTTCGCAGATCATATATGATGTAAGGAACTCAGGAAAAAAGAAAACAAATTTATAAGAGGTCGCACGAATTAAAATGGAATTTTACCTTACCTTTTGGACAAAATTCGAAAACAAAAGATTCAGGGCTTTATAAATTGAGGGCTATTTTTTGGCTTCCTAGCACGACAATGAACTCAGGAAAATTGCTCTTGGACCTCAGAAAATTCGTATGGAATGAATGATGATTTATTTGGTGTTTTAGTTTTCTCGGCAAAGTGAATACAGAAGAAAATAATGGGATAAAATATATAGAATCAAAAATACCGGTTCTAGGGGAGGGAATACAAAATTTCGGTCTAAGGAAGTTAACAAAATCAGAGTTTTTATTTGCTTGATCTTTATCTTAATTTAGTTGTAATTATCCTTTCTTTTAAATACATTTAAATACCGAAATTAAATAATAACATGTATATTCGGATTTTTTTATTTTTGTATGGTACAAAATAATTTTTTGGACATGTTAAATTATTACAAGACTTGTCTTAATTTTATTTTAGCTTATATGTAATTTATTTCATAAGCTTTGAATTAATTTGATGCTTATAAAGCTTTTAATTAAAATTTTTAAGTTATGAGGGCATTATGGTCATTTTACATGTTTCATATTTTCAGGTATTACAACTTCTTCCCCACTAACAAAAAAATTTCGTCCTCGAAATTTGCAGAAAGCAGAAAGAAAGAGAGCAGAAAACGTAACAGAGACATACCAGACTAAAACGAGAATTGAGATGCAACGAAACAGGAACACAACTGACGGTGAACAGACATATGAAAGATTTGTTTCTCATAACTCGAACTTGCAGATTCCAAAATTGTTTCAGATCCTCAGAACAGACATAACATACTGAATCCAGATCAGAAGAATAACTTACCAAACGTAAGTAGATGAGAATCAGATTCTCTTGGAAGAGACAAAGAAATACATAGGATTTTGACGGATATGCCGTTCACAGAAATTGATTAGACAAATCAGATTAGAACGTACAGGAAATAGATTATCGATAACATCAATTTGCATAAAGTTCTACAATGGAACCTAAGATAGTTATCAGAAGTACAGAGGTCAGCAAAACGCGTGACGAGAATCCAGACGTATCAATTCGCATACGGTGAAAGCAGATTACGCGTATAGTCAGAATGAACTTACAGTCTCACTAATGGAGATAATCCCAATAGTTATCAGAATTTCTAAAGTTCTAAGGCACTTCTCGAAATATCCTATGCCCACAACCAGTGCACGTCATATGATGTAAGTATTATCACGTTGGCCAGACGTCATAATACTGGCATCATATAAATATGCCCTCATGATGGTCATATTTTATCTCAAGTCGTGAACAGAATAGCTTATCTTAACCCACCTAGTCTTCCTACGGTCTCAGAGTTCATCAGAATCAAATACCCTAACTAAGAGGAGAACGAATTACTCGAAAATTAACGGAAGCCCCAGAACGTCTATCAGAATTTGGTACATCAGATCATCCATCATTCGTCAAATTTTACATAACAAAACCATCGTCCGACATACGCAGAATGAACACAGAGCGGAATTACTACAGAGAACCTAAATCATTCAAAGGATTTTATCATCAGGTAACAGATTTTTAAATAGGTCGAGCGGAAGTAAATTATGTCATCCATAGCTTCATTTGTCACAGAATTTATTCTTCCAAACACAAACGTTCGCTTCAGAATTTTCATCCATTTAAACTCATGATCTCAAGTTCCATACGCAAGTCTGCTTCTGCTCTCAATTCATCTTAGTACAACTAAAATGAATAGAGAAGCAAGACTGCGAGTCTTGGACAAGTCTGCTAGCACAGTTCGGAATTCGCCAACTCAGATTGCTGTTGTCATCGGATGCTTGGTAGTGGTGTCTGCTACAATCTCTGAACGTCAATCACATCTACTCTTCCAGAACAAAGGTCATTCCCTTTTACTATGAAGATGGTCTACATGTTTCCTCGCTTGTCTCAGGGCACAAACATGCTGTCATACTATGACAATTGTCCAGATACTCATGAAAACATGATTCTTATTAGCCAATACTATTGGCATTATTTAAGACTCATAATGGTCACAATGAGTACGAAAACAGTTTTCATGAATCTTTTCAGGGATAACTTCATATAAAACTGAAATACTTTACGGAAGCTTCTCTCAGTTAGTCATCTCCCATCTTAGGAGTTCTTGTGGTTGCTTCATCAGTCCTTCAAACATTTAATGAGGTTGTCTGATACAGAATTTCAAGGTAGAACAATTTAATCATTGATACGCAGAAATGAAAAGTGATTACGGTTGAGATTACGGTTAGGTTTACGATAGTTGATATGCAGACGCAAAATTTTCTCTTTCTTCTTCATAAACTAATAGGGGTATTCAAGGGGAACACTGAGGTGGACAAAAACATATCTCATCATCTTCTCCAGCATCATGGTTCATTAACTGAGATCGGTTCAGAGTCAATTTTTTCTGCTCAACAGGAGAGAAAACCCAAGAGTTTCATCAGAAAATTTGTACAACAAAACTTTCAATGCCAACACTTTCTAGGGGTGGATACTAATAGGGTGTCAGGAGAATTTGATAATCAAATGAGGTCAGGGTACATATTTCCATAGCAGGGTTAAGCTTAACAGATTTAAGCGGTTAGAGGTTATTATATCAAAAGTAGGGTGGAATAGATTGTTACATTTCAGATGCGGTGTAGTTTATAATAGCTGAAGAACCAGTCAATCAATAATCACAAGATCTCCAAAATCAAGTATATCAATAGTAAACAGATCCGCAGAACGTATATGGTCACTTAACCAGACGGATAGTTCATATGTCAGAGTCAAGTACATGGTTCAGTATAGTGTGGGGATAGGTACGCGAACAGTTCAAGGTGTTGGAGTTTTTGGTTTAGCTTTTTTAGCATAAGTGACAGGTAGGGTGTACATCATCGGTAATACGAACATCGTATAATTGCAGAAGTGAGACTTATGAGATATCGGATATCAGCATCATATGCTCAGTTAACAATTCCATACAGAGACGGTATTTGCATCAAATCCTTCCAAAGGAAAACTGATTGGCAATTAAGATTCATCATTCAAGGGAGCAAATAAGATTCATCATTCAGGACAGAATAGTATCAGAGGATACATTTATATCCAGCATGGGTCATGAATTTATAGAATGTGTCAAACACATTAAGGTTAAATGGTCTTCGGGATGGTCGGAAAGATATCAGACTGTTTATCAAACAGATCGGAAGTGAAGGTCAAAATCAGGTAATGGCAGCAAAAGTTTAACAATTGGTAATCATGTCAGGGGGTTCCAAAATTGTTTCAAACGCCAAAGGTGAGACATAGGAGGATAGTCGTCAATATTAAATGATCAATCAATCAATCCTTATAAGGATAAAATCAAGGTTACTATCAAAGAAAGACGGATCAGTAAAGATAAATCTTATCGTTCGGAATGAGAGGGAAAGCATTTTTATACTCGTGGTTAACGCCACAAGACTTCTCATGGGAACAGAGATGGTTAAGACGAAATCAAAAGATTCATAGGTGATTATCAGAAGCAAGAAACAAATAACTGAATGTATTAAGTATATCATCTTTAATGGGGATTTTCAGATTGCCCAAAGAGGCATCAGAATGATTAACAGAAGGTTCAGAGGTCGGAGTCAGAATCTGAATGCAAGGATCAAATAATGTCAGATAATTACTACGCAATTTCCAATGCTTCAGATTTTATTTAGGTTTTAAATTTTTAGGTGTGCAAGGCATAAGCTCTAAATTTCCAAATGTGATTTTAACCAAAAGCAAGACACGAATCAGAGTGGTGCGGAAGCAAGATACTTAAGCAAATGACTTATAGTCTACCCATTCCTCACTGGTCAGAATTTAAGTTCCTATAGGGAAATCCTAAAGCAAATTCTCACAGGTTGTCCTACGAGCGCCTACAGTGGAAACTTAGTGGGCCAGACTTCACAGGTCAAGGGTAAATGTATTACGAGTCGCAGCCTGTGATCTCTGATACCATAAATTGTAACACCCCAACCCGACAAGGGTAAAGATATCACAATAATGGATTCATATCAGATCAAAACAGAGCGTACATCTACAGTAATACAAAAATCTCAAAGGATTACAAATGAAATACTGAATCTACAAGGTTACAAACGAAAACTTTCAAAACTAATTCTAAAACATAATATCTTCTATCCAATTCTAATCCAGAATAGCTACCAAGCCTTCTAAGTCCAGAGGTACACTCTCACTCATTCCCAGCTTCCTACTAAAACCTGCCGCAGGAAAAGAAATGCGGCTGAGCTTCAAAAGCTCAGTGAACAGATATATAGATAACAGAAACGATAACGGATAGCAGTACAAAGGAAATCAGAAAATAAAGATCATACAGAAACAAAGTCAAATGAAAGAATAGGAATAAGAAATGGAATAAGTGAAACGAAATAAGAATAAGAAATAAATAAGGTGTAAGAATAAAGGGAACAGAAATCTATCACGAGCCCAGATAACAGATAATATCATAACAGTGTAGTCACATAAGTAATCTAGAGGGGATACCTCTCAAATAACCAGATAATATGAGGGGTGACCTCATGTATCAATTGGAGTGATCAGCTCCCAGATAATGTGAAAGACGTGTATCGTACACACCATCAGTCACCAGAATATATATATATATTATTATATATATATATATATATATATATATATATATATATATATATATATATATATATATAATATATATATATATATATATATAATATATATATATATATATATATAATAACATAAACAGTACAGATAACAGAAATCAGATCAGATCTAGGATGCATCCATACGCCCCAGTAGGCCAGAATCTTCTCCTACATAACAGATAAAATCAGGGACGGGACAGGTCATCACTCTCCTGCCCTAGAGTCATGCCATCGGTGCATCAATGACACGGACATGAAACCCTCATGCCTAGTGATTGGCTCGGATATCAGACTGTGGTCAAGGTCAGATATCATATAATAAACAGAGTCATATCTAAGGGTTCATGGCAGAAAGGTCATGTCAACAATTCAGAATAAGATAATAAGGTTCGAATCAGAGTTTATCAGATTAAGTTTAATATCAAAGCTTAAATTCAGATTAAAAGGTTTATTTCCAATAGTCCAAAAGAGTATATCAAAGGTTAAGAATTACAAGTTTATAGCAATAATCCATTTCAGAAGTTCCTGTCAAAAGTTCATTTAAATCAATCCTTTAATAATGGTTTTCATTGAAATGATCTTACAAAATAGTTTTCATAAAAATGGTCTTCCAAAACTTTTTAGTAACTTTCATTTCAAGTGGTATCGCTTCTTTTTAAAATAGCTTTTCTTAAACAGTTTCATATGTAGTTTAATAAATGTTCAAAATCAATTAGGTTCAGATAAGGATTTAACAGGTTAAGGTTTATACCAAAAATCAAATCAAAGTTTACAACAGATATATCAGGTTAAGGTTCAGAACAAGGTTCACAGATCAGATTCAATCAAGATTCACAAATTCAGGGTTCAGAACAAGAGATCAAAACCAAGGCTCAAGAAAGGTTCAGAACAAAGAAACACATCAAAGGTTCACAAACAAGTTTACAATCAGAGTTCAGGAAAAAGGTTCAGAATAAAAGAATCATAGCAGAGGTTCAACCAAAAGGTTCAAGACAAACAGATCACAACAAAGATTCACAACAGAAGGGAACATAGCAGTGGTATCGGAAATCCTAATAAAGAAAATGAAAAACTGAAAGAAAAGGGGATGAAAAACCCTTACTGAAAAAGGGCAGAATATATGTACCTTATGAGCAAAGCAGAATAAGCAAAACAGACACAGAACATAAATCAGGACTTCTCCTTCTTCACACCTAAAGAAGTAGAAGACGGAATTACTACGGATTCTAATTCAGATTATTACTTTTAGTTTACCTTTCCATTTTAAGTAACTTTCTATTTTTAGTAACTTTCCAAGTTTCCAGATTTAGTAACTTCCCATAATTAGCAGGTTTCCAGAATTAACAGATATTATCATTTCAGATTAGATTAAGTCCTTACTCAGAGATTATAATGGAATAAAGGTATATTTTAACAAGTTACAGAAGTCTAAGGTTAATTATGGCAAGATCACAAGTTCAGGGTTTTAATTGTAATTTCATCAATATTTCAAGGGTATCAAATGAAAATACTTCAAGTTACTGATTTAATACACATTTTATTCAGAATGACATCATAATCCCTTTAGTTTCATAATTTTACAGTTTATACCCCTCTAATTACAATATTTACAAAACAAACCTTATATTTACATAATTCATGATTTAATCCCTTTAATATCCATATTTACCAAACAAGCACCTTATTTTACCATAATTCAGAATGTCACATCAGAGTTTACATATATTACTATTCAGCCCCTCAGATTTTAGAATTTACACAATTAGTCCCTTAAGTTTACAAAACTTATTAATTAAATCATAATTCCATAATAATTACACATTAGCCCCATAAATACTCAAAATTACCCAAAACACTCTTAACATTATTATTTACTCAAAATAACTTCAAGTTTCCAGAATTTACAGTTTTAGTCCCTCAATTTAATTTAATTGTAAATCGAATAATATTTTATTTAATTAACCAAAATAAATCTCTAAAATATCAAATTTACACATGAAACCCTTATGTTATAATTTTTAAACTTTAATACTGATCTAAATAATATTCTAAAAATACCCCACAAGTTTTATAAATTACAAAACACACCCTTGTCTTTTTATTTTTAATTCGTTAATACACAAAACAATTACAAACCCTAATATAAATTCTCCAATCATTGGCTCATGATTCCCAACAACCTTAAACAAATATTAATGACCAGATTCCATGCCACAACCCTAACCCTAGGTCGATTTCTTTAGGGTTTCCATTTTATTTATTTCTTTTCTATATTTTTCATAAATCCGGTTTTAAAATTAATTCCACTACGAATTATATAGGCCTCTAAACCTCGAACCACTATTTTTCCCAGATTATATGGATTATATAGAGCTCATAAAAATTAAGCCTCACACCCAGAAAATTCATACTTAATTATTTAGAGTTTTATTGTGTTTTCAAGGTTAAATTCGAAAATAATTCATAGAGCATGCATGGTTCGTTTTTAACATTTTATTTGAGACTTATATGATGTAAGAGATGTGAGAAAAATACCAAACCCAATATGGAACGTGTAGAATAGGCTGGGCGAAAATACTTCTCTCGGATTGAATAAAACAACACCAAAATTCCCACGAGCACAAACGCGACCAACAAACCTTGAAATCAATTTTCACAGATCATATATGATGTAAGGAACTCAGGAAAAATAGAAAACAAATTTATAATAGGTCGCACGAATTAAAATGGAATTTTACCTTACTTTTGGACAAAATTCGACAACAAAAGATTCAGGGTTTTATAAATCGAGTGGCTATTTTTCTTGGCTTCCTAGCACGACAATGAACTCAGGAAAATTGCTCTTGGACCTCAGAAAATTCGTATGGAATGAATGATGATTTATTTGGTGTTTTAGTTTTCTCGGCAAAGTGAATACAGAAGAAAATAATGGGATAAAATGTATAGAATCAAAAATACCGGTTCTAGGGGAGGGAATACAAAATTTTCTTTCTAAGGAAGTTAACAAAATCAGAGTTTTTATTTGCTTGATCTTTATCTTAATTTAGTTGTAATTATCCTTTCTTTTAAATACATTTAAATACCGAAATTAAATAATAACATGTATATTCGGATTTTTTTATTTTTGTATGGTACAAAATAATTTTTTTGGACATGTTAAATTATTACAAGACTTGTCTTAATTTTATTTTAGCTTATATGTAATTTATTTCATAAGCTTTGAATTAATTTGATGCTTATAAAGCTTTTAATTAAAATTTTAAGTTATGAGGGCATTATGGTCATTTTACATGTTTCATATTTTCAGGTATTACACTAACGTACTTCCTGTGGAACCTGAAAGTTTAGGTCCTCCACCTGCAGTTGAAGTGGTTCCCATCCGTAGATCTTCAAGATCTACAAAGGCACCTCAACGTCTATGTTTGAACATGGAGTGTGAGGAAACTATACTAGGGGATCGTAATGAGCCAACTAGTTATAGGGATTTCATTAATAGTCCTGAAAAGGACAAATGGCAGGTAGCCATGGATGGGGAAATGCAATCCATGAAAGATAACAAAGTCTGGATTGAAGTAGACCTTCCTCCCAATGCTAAGGTAGTTGAGAGTAAGTGGCTCTTCAAAAGAAGACAGGCATGGATGGCAAGGTACATACCTACAAATCTCGTTTGGTGGCTAAAGGCTTTACCCAAACATACGATATTGACTATGAGGAGACCTTTTCTCCTGTAGCCGATATTAGAGCTATTAGGATTCTTATAGCCATAGTTGCCTACTATGACTATGAGATTTGGCAAATGGATGTCAAAACCGCTTTTCTGAATGGTCGCCTAGATGAAGACATCTATATGGCGCAGCCTGAGGGTTTTGTGAATCCACAATTTCCTGAACGTGTATGCAAACTTCAGAGATCCATTTATGGATTGAAGCAAGCATCCAGGCAATGGAATAAGAAATTTGATGAGGAAATCAAGAAGTTTGGATTTACTCAAAATTTCGATGAGCCGTGTGTATACCACAAAGTCAGTGGGAGTAACACTACTTTTCTTGTCCTATATGTCGACGACATATTAATCATGAGAAATCATAAACAAGTCTTAATGAAGTTAAGGCTTATCTGAGTAATTGTTTTTCCATGAAGGATTTAGGAGAAGCAACTTACATCCTTGGAATCAAGATCTATAGAGACAGATCTAAGCGGTTAATCGGTTTCAGCCAAAGTGCTTACATTGATAAAATATTGAAGAGATTCAATATGCAAAATTCCAAGAAGGGATATTGATGCGTGGGTTTTGCAACCTTACAACAGGTTTTACCTCTCGAGGGATCTCAAGAGGCTTACAACCCCACCAGGCAGTGTACCTGACCGATGTAGTATAGTGTAGGGGTAAGTACGGGGGATTGATCGTTCTCCACAGGGAATAGTGTTCGTTAGGTGTGAAAGGCTACTCTAATTAGGTCTAAGGGTTGAGGAAGATTCTTTTTTATTTTTTTATATTTTATGAAAGCAAGTAAAATCTCGGGTTTGAAAGAGTGGGCGGAATTAGTTGCTAGTCAACTAACCTAAATTACTACGAATGCAATAAAATAAAATAACAAAAATGAAAATGTGGTGAGAAACTTATGTGTAGAGAAATGTGTTTACTTAGATTTCCTTACTCCCTAACTATCTTTTACCGGTTAATTAGTGTGTATTAGTCGCGTGGATGACGGGTGTATTCCTTAATACCATTCGTGGGGTGGCGTACTTACTTCCCCAAACTCTACAAACTCCTACTTCACTCCTATGTCGAGCCGGCTAGGAAGCTCCTAACATGGGATCACTAGAATTCGCTTGTGCATTAAATACAACCATAAAAACCTTTAGTACGCATTTGGTTCATGTTTCTTAAGACGTTCAAGCAAGTTACCGAATAGGAAGTTAGCCAGTTTTCTTAAGCCTAACATAGATAAACAATCATCCAATACAACTAACAACACACTAATAACCAATAATCAATAGCTAGGTTTCATTAGATCTAAGCAAACACAAGATAAATTTAGCCTAACATGTTAAACAAAAGACAAGAATAAGATAGAATCAAACAACACATAGACATATTGAATGATTAATTGATAACTTATCTTTCAATGAAACATGGAAGATCTCAAGGCAAAAAGCCCTGAAAAAGTAGCTAAAATCGTCTTAGGGTTTTATCCCAAAATTCCACACACTAAGCTCTCCCTAATGACAAAAAATTAGAAAACTATATATAGACTTTGACATCTGACGGCGTCACCTTATGGAGTGTGACGCCGTCACCTCGCCGCTTTTAGGGTTCCCGGATGACCATCTTGACGCCGTCCCTCTTTAGCTCTTCAAAAATCCATTCTGGCTTATCAAGGCTTGACGCCGTCGAACCTATACCGTGACGCCGTCCCCTTATGATTTAAGCCGTGACGCCCTCGATCAAGTTAAAGCGTGACGCCGTCAGAATTCACATGCTATTTTCACTGGCCCGTCATGAGTAAATTTCACATCCAACTTTTCTTGCCAAGGCATGACGCCGTCAAGAGTAAATTATGACGCCGTCAAAGGTAACTTTTAGCCGATTCTTGAGACTTTGCCGTTTTCTTCACTTTAATGCTCCAAAAACGTCCAAAATGCCTCCTTTTCCAGATTTCTCCTCAAAAGTACCTAAAATGACAAAAGGAACGATTTAGGGCAATATTTGATCAAATAAATACGATTTCGGGCTTAAATGACCCCTTAAAAGCGGTACACTTTTCGCCTCATCAAATACCCTTACACTTGAGATTTGCTTGTCCTCAAGCAAATGCGCTTTTATTCTAATCAAAATACAAGTTAGGGGTCATTTAATGCTAACATAAAAGTAATTACAACAAATAATCGTTCCACTTTAATCATAATAAGCACGGAGATTACAAACTAGCACCTCACAAGTAGTGTTTAGATACTCACATCTCTCAAGTGTCATCAAAATAAATCTCATAAATGAAAACGGATAATATCTCTCACTACCTGTCATAGCAAATAGATTACCATAGGCTTGGGAAAGGATCGAAAACCTCCTCCACTAGGCGTAAGCACCAAAGATAAACTATCAAAGAGGGCTTTTAAATGGGTTATAACGTTAGGTGTAGGGAAAAGGAAAACACGGTTTTGTTGGATAAGGGATATTTTACTGGTGGCTAGTTAAAAATCTTGATCAATTACATGTACTATACAACGTTGCTAAGCCAAGACTAGACTCGATCTTAAGCTAGAAACAAAATAACAAAATAACAAAAACATAAAAATAAACATAAAATGAAACGGGATGGTAGTCCGTATGTTTTTTCTATTTTTCATTTTCTCATTTTTTTGTATTTTTCTTGAATTTTTTTTTTTTTTTTTTTTTTTTTTTTTTTTTTGCATACACTTTTACCCTACCATCCAAAATAATACATCAAAGGGGCATTGCATTCCCCTTACACTTGAATTTTTACATAACTTTACAAATAACTATTCTAATGACTCGAATTAAGATAATTGAAAAACTTGGAGTACTTTTAAAACATTTAGCACATATGGGGGTAATAAATGATGTTCTTCCCCATTACTCCATTATACTAGTACTTTACCCATGAGTCCCAATCGTCCCAAAACAATATGTACAAGGATATGACTCGACTTAGCAACCATGTAATCAACTAGATAATTAACTTGGGTTTAAACAGATGTTGTAACAATAATGCACTAAAAATGAGTGCATACAAGGTAGGCTAAGGCGATTTGGGTGTACATTTTAGTGGGGTGTAAACAAATTCTTCCTTTAAGTAAAATGCTTAAAGGTCGAAACGAAAAGATAGGCTCTGAGGGGTGTACTAGGGGTATCGTGTACTAAAAATGAGTACAACGCAAAGGGTGTGGGAGAATTACTTGACTAATGTAGCCAATGTAATTATAACAAAAACACAGGTGTAAAACAATGGGTTAATCCTAATGCCTCTTATCATGTAGTAAATCTAACTACACGAATGTAGTCTCACTTGTGGCCTCGGAATGGTCCTAACGCAAGTTCTAGAATCTAAGTGCTACCGGTACACACATCATAGCATAAATGCTTTTCCTACCAATTCTAGGGGCGAACCTCACATATTTGGGGTGGAAAATTTTTTAGTGGTACGGTTTTTTGTGCTAGTCATATAACTCCTATCCATGAGACGCTTATTAAGATCAAAGTTTCACTCCTAAATGTTGTAAAAAATTTTAAATTTGGCACTAAAATTACCTTAACAAGTATTTCTCTCAGTTTTATTACACATCTACCATTAAACAAACAAAAATCAAGCGTAATAGTATTCTCTAAAATCGTACTTTTACCCTCCCCTTACACTTAAGATGAACATTGTCCCCAATGTTCAAATAATAAGATGTAAAAGCAAAAAGTAAAAGAATGAAATCAAATACTCCCTGATTCGCTCGGTGGATAATGAAATTACACGGTTAGATCTTCTTCCAAAGAGAATGTAAAAGCTTCATGACTAATGCATTGCCATAAGCTTGATCCAAGACATTTCCTTGTCCAAAATAACCTGTTAAACCTGAGAAAACAAACACGAAAACCTGCATAACATCGGCGGGATAAAATCTATATATAAGGATATAATGCTTGTGGAATGATAACTTTGCAGATTCCTGGAGATTATAAGTTGGAGATTTTATTAAAAACTTTTTATGAAAACAAAATTTTCAAAAATTTCTGGAAATTAAATCTGACGCCGTCAGGTTATAACCCCTGACGCCGTCAGAAATGACCTGACAAAAATTTTCATTTTAAGTTTCCGGAAAATTTCTTGAAAAACCTTTACCTTACTTCCTGGAAATCCTGCAAAACATCATTATGACTCGATACAAGCATTTGACTCAAACAAATACGAATATGTATGCTAATTTATTATTATTATGATTCATGTTCATTTGTGTTCTAATAAACCGATTTAGATTTCCCTTACACTTATCTTTTGCAAAATACCTTTATATGTAGTTAAGACGAAGTTAAAAACAACATAAAGCATTTTCACAATTTACTTTTGAACATGAATCAATAATGATAAAAATTAAACACACATACGGAAAATAAATTCAAACAAGCAAATAAATAAACACACAAAGCAAATAAAACAAATAAAGCTTGGGTTGCCTCCCAAGAAGCGCTTTTCTTTATTAACGAGTCTTGTAGCTAGACTCAAAGTCACGGGGTCTACGTTTTTCCGTTTTGCTTCTCAATTGCCCCTCTAATCATCCTAACAACCTCCATATCAATTTTGTATTTAGGTCCAAGGTTTAAGCAATCTTTATAATAAAGGCTTCTCTTATTCCAAACATGGTCCATGCCTTTTTCTTTATCCTCTTCATTGATGTCCTCAATCGCACCAATGTTGTCCATGTCAAATCGAGGCACAAAACGAAATTCATTAACCCGATAAGGCATCCTATATGTGATCCTATCTATGTGATTAGAAAACTGAACCGTGCCTTTCAAACGGTCATACCTTAAATTGGATGCTTCGATAAATGGCTTACCTAACACAACGCGAGATAGGCGGCAGTCAACAACACTTGCCATATCTTCTAAAATCATGAAGTTGGTGACAAAGGTAAAGTTCCCAACAAGGATATGTATATCCTTAATTCTTCCAACGAAGTTACAAACTCCGCCTGGACACTTGGGGTCCATCCTAGGCTCAAGTGGTGTGTTTATGATTTGGCTATAGAGGCCTGAGGACATAACGTTGATTGGGGATTCACAGTCAATGTAAGCATGCTCAACGTATTGGTACCCAATCATACATGGTATCTTCACATTCCCGGGATCACCTCTCTTAATCTTTGGGTCAATTCTAACAAAAGGTGGTCGAGGGTTATCAACTAGGTTGTTATAGTAAGCAATCTCCTCCTTAGTGGGGTATTCATTGAAATAATCATCAAACCTAGGATCTACCTTTACTTCCTCAATTTTCTCAATCAACTTATCAACCGTAAGATTATTACGTTCTAAGTAATTATCTGCGTATATGGCGGTCCCTAAGTTGTTCAAGGCATAATCAAGCTCTATATCAATCATTCTACTGAGCTCCCTGAGCTCACTAATCTCATTCTTAAGTTGGCTACGCAACAAAGCCACTTCGCCAGGTGTAAGGGGTGGATTCGCGTTTTCCATAATGGCAAACTGAATAGTCAATGAAAATCTATTACGAACAAAAGCACAAAGAAAATAGATAGACTACAGAAAATCTAGAAAAATAAAATAAAAATCTCACTAGAAAGGAATCTAGTGAGTAGACCTAATAGAAATAAAAATTCAACCTAAACAATAACTATTCCCCGGCAACGGCGCCAAAAACTTGATGCGTGGGTTTTGCAACCTTACAACAGGTTTTACCTCTCGAGGGATCTCAAGAGGCTTACAACCCCACCAGGCAGTGTACCTGACCGATGTAGTATAGTGTAGTGGTAAGTACGGGGGATTGATCGTTCTCCACAGGGAATAGTGTTCGTTAGGTGTGAAAGGCTACTCTAATTAGGTCTAAGGGTTGAGGAAGATTCTTTTTTATGTTTTTATATTTTATGAAAGCAAGTAAAATCTCGGGTTTGAAAGAGTGGGCGGAATTAGTTGCTAGTCAACTAACCCAAATTACTACGAATGCAATAAAATAAAATAACAAAAATGAAAATGTGGTGAGAAACTTATGTGTAGAGAAATGTGTTTACTTAGATTTCCTTACTCCCTAACTATCTTTTACTGGTTAATTAGTGTGTATTAGTCGCGTGGATGACGGGTGTATTCCTTAATACCATTCGTGGGGTGGCGTACTTACTTCCCCAAACTCTACAAACTCCTACTTCACTCCTATGTCGAGCCGGCTAGGAAGCTCCTAACATGGGATCACTAGAATTCGCTTGTGCATTAAATACAACCATAAAAACCTTTAGTACGCATTTGGTTCATGTTTCTTAAGACGTTCAAGCAAGTTACCGAATAGGAAGTTAGCCAGTTTTCTTAAGCCTAACATAGATAAACAATCATCCAATACAACTAACAACACACTAATAACCAATAATCAATAGCTAGGTTTCATTAGATCTAAGCAAACACAAGATAAATTTAGCCTAACATGTTAAACAAAAGACAAGAATAAGATAGAATCAAACAACACATAGACATATTGAATGATTAATTGATAACTTATCTTTCAATGAAACATGGAAGATCTCAAGGCAAAAAGCCCTGAAAAAGTAGCTAAAATCGTCTTAGGGTTTTATCCCAAAATTCCACACACTAAGCTCTCCCTAATGACAAAAAATTAGAAAACTATATATAGACTTTGACATCTGACGGCGTCACCTTATGGAGTGTGACGCCGTCACCTCGCCGCTTTTAGGGTTCCCGGATGACCATCTTGACGCCGTCCCTCTTTAGCTCTTCAAAAATCCATTCTGGCTTATCAAGGCTTGACGCCGTCGAACCTATACCGTGACGCCGTCCCCTTATGATTTAAGCCGTGACGCCCTCGATCAAGTTAAAGCGTGACGCCGTCAGAATTCACATGCTATTTTCACTGGCCCGTCATGAGTAAATTTCACATCCAACTTTTCTTGCCAAGGCATGACGCCGTCAAGAGTAAATTATGACGCCGTCAAAGGTAACTTTTAGCCGATTCTTGAGACTTTGCCGTTTTCTTCACTTTAATGCTCCAAAAACGTCCAAAATGCCTCCTTTTCCAGATTTCTCCTCAAAAGTACCTAAAATGACAAAAGGAACGATTTAGGGCAATATTTGATCAAATAAATACGATTTCGGGCTTAAATGACCCCTTAAAAGCGGTACACTTTTCGCCTCATCAGATATTTGCCCATGCAAGTAGAACATGGCTTATGTGACGAAATGTGTGCTTCTACACCTGAAGAGGTGGCATACATGAAGAAAGTTCCGTATGCTTCGGCAGTAGAATCTATCATGTATGCAGTTAGATGTACAAGGCCAGATGTGGCATTCGCACAAAATTTGACCAGTCGTTACCAGCAAAACCCAGGGAAAGAT
Organism: Artemisia tridentata subsp. tridentata; assembly: GCA_021014915.2. Taxonomy (NCBI): domain Eukaryota; kingdom Viridiplantae; phylum Streptophyta; class Magnoliopsida; order Asterales; family Asteraceae; genus Artemisia; species Artemisia tridentata. The sequence continues at coordinate 467,681,090 of CP139507.1, forward strand.
CACTGGCATGCTGTTAAGAACATTCTTAAGTATTTAAGGAATATTAAAGATATGTTTCTAGTTTTCGGGGGAAATCCAGACGCAGAACTGAATGTTACAGGTTTCTGCGATGCGTCCTGGCAAACTGATAAAGATGATACGAAGTCTCAAACGGGTTATGTCTTTGTCATAAATGAAGGAGCAGTAGACTGGAAGAGTAAGAAGCAGAGTACAACGGCCATGTCTGCTACAGAAGCTAAGTATATTGCTGCATCGGAAGCTTCACAAGAAGCTGTTTGGATAAGGAAATTCATTTTGGATCTTGGAGTGATGCCGTCAATTGAATTACCTATAAATGTATATTGCGACAACTCTGCTGCAATTACATTCGCCAATGAACCTGGAGTTATGAAAGGCGCCAGACACTTTAAAAGAACGTATCACTATGTTCGAGAGCAAGTCGAACTGGGTGAGATCAAAGTACTCAAAGTTCACACAGATGACAATCTGGCTGATCCTTTTACTAAGGCATTACCCAAGGAAAAGTTTACTCAACATGATAAGGGTATTGGTCTTCGTTTAGCGGATAGTTTCATGTAAATCTGATGTTTAGTATTTGGATAAGAGACGTGTAAACAATTATTATTTTAATGAAATAAAGTGCGGATAACGTTTATTATCATTTATAATATTTGTGTCCTATATTTGCATGTTTAAATCCGTGAATAAATTAAATTTATTCTAAATAGTCCGTTGTCAATTAATAATATGGGAATATTATTGAACTAAGACAAATGTGAGGATTGGTAGAATGTACTGTAAGGTTGAGACACCAATGTCACATGATATTCAATATTGGATAAATTGAATATAGGATTTATCCCAACCACATGATTATACTTTATGGATCATAATCATTAAGTAAATCATGAATATTTATCCTCAGACTTGATATACCAGATAATTGCCGAGAATGTAGCTCATTTTCTGTAAGATAGTCTAACGCTATCCGTAAAAGGTAGTTATAAGGGCTATTTTCGAAAATGATGTGAAGTTCGAGGGTTATGCTCGTAGTCAATAAAGGATTTGTTCCTTCAACTCTATGTTGAAGTTTAATACTGTTTGGCCACTCGTAGGGTTGACAAGATGTTTGCGTGCGCACGCCCAAAGTCTATCTGGAAGAAGTTCAGATGATTTGGTAATCTTGATCAATTATGTATAAACGAGAAACTATTGTTAATTATGTAATGACCAAGATCCATATCCATATTAACACGGTATTAGTAACAAAATGATAAGTATGATGATTATATCATCACGTTGTTTTTCCAGGAAAACCATACTCGGATCAAGTTGGGGGCATTGAGATCTGTTAAGCTAGACTAGCCCATGTCATTACAATATTAATAGTTATCCAAGTGGGAGCTGTTAGAGTTATATGTATAATTATTAATATTCGTTATGTCCGGTTTCGAACCCGAGACTCGGGATTGCACACAATAACGTGAGAGTTTCAATGGTTGAATAATTAAATATATTTTATGTATTTATTTATTCATTTCACAAATAAAACACTTAACGGTCGTTAGGACTTAACGGGGTTTGGATAACGCTCATTAAAGGACTAATTATGCAAAGTAGGAAGAGAAGGATCTAGAACCCAAACCCATTGGGTTTGTTCGGCCGACCCACCCTCTTGGGCTAGGGTTTCGGTTTGTGATGGAGTAGGGAACAAGTTAGGGATTGCCTATAAATACAATCCCATTGTATTTGGTTTTTCACCCAATCTTTAATCCCTAACTAAGCCAAACTTCTTTCTCTTCTCTTCCTCTTGCTAGAACCGATCGACCCATTTTTAATTCCACTTGGAATTGGCGATCTTACTATAGCAATAAAGTGTTTGGTTTGTTTGTGATCAAGAACCTAGCTTTTCCCATTGAAACGCTAGCATTACGTGTGTACAAGAACGGGTGACAAGCTTATTTTAGCTTGTGTGTTTGTTTTTTGTTCGATCCACATATAAACCATATTAGGGTTTATATTTTGTTCTTGGAGCATGTGATTCTTTGTTTTGCTAGGAATCAAAAGGTACGTTTTCTTTTAGTTTTAATTAATTATATGTTTATGTAGATCCATTCCGCTGCGTGATCTTGATGTTTATGTGTTTATAGTATTTGTATGATTCACATATTACAACACAACATGCTCTAATAATTCCTCATGAGTTGTACTCAATTAAATAGTCCAAGTGGTCACTTATATTTTAAAAACCCGTATGATATCTCTATTTGGTTTTTAAAGTTTCACCAACCAAAAGCTAAGCTACTCTCCTACTTTCCATATAATAACAGCATGAATAAAGCATAAAGCAAGGATAGTATGTCTCCCACTCAAATTAAAGAACTCAAACATATTTTTCTTCTTTCTTTCGGTTTGAATACAAAACTAAGTAACGCGATCTTCCTCCTCACTCGATTCTATCCTATCTTCAGCCCTCCTAAGTCAAAGACATGTCATAAATAAGATGCCTTGACATCCAGGAATCAAGCCAACATCGTTTACAAGCTCAAGGCAACAATTATTTCTCACCTAGACCTATAAACTAATCGCATAGCCATGTTCTTGGCCTCTACCTTCCCCCTTGACTCCTTCTTATCTACTTACTGATGGAATGACTCACACCAGCAAGCCAAAGTCCAGAAAACAACATCACATGAAACTCATTCGATCAATAGAGTTTACTTCGAAATCGGGTTTCAAGTGTCTAGCGAGTCTTGCGTTTCTGCCCACTCTCACGTACCACGACATCATTCCCCTTCACTGTAAGTCTCATGAAAACCTTAAAAAACTCATATCACGTAGAAGAACTAACCATGTATGATATTTTTCTTTTGTTCGAACGTACAAAAACGTGTACATGTATACGAATGATATATGTTGGGTTATCTAGTTTTCGTACGTAAAGAATGGTACCAGGAACCCAGAAACATCACTTCATAATGTGTATTTAACTCAGAAAAGTCAATACGAACCAAACATAGAAGCATAGTCAAAACGGGTATTTATTTTCTAAGTTATTTGAACTATGAACTTGTCCGACCAGCCTCAAAACCATCCAATTAATTTCGAATTTGTACACATAACCCACTAGTATTTTTACACCATTCGATTGTTCACCTAGCAAAATACACGATTCGTCTTTTAAGTTGGATCTTATAAGACTACTCCCACTAATGATCTTGATACAAAGATCGTGAGCCAGAAGCATTAAAAAAAAAATAAAAATAAAAAAAAAATCATCGATCCTTCACGATCGGATCGGTTGAACGATTGAGTTCACAATCTCAAATTGTCATTGTCTTCTTTCTTTGTTTATTATTCTTCTAAGCTTAGTAATAAACTAATGGATATATTTTTTTCTTTTTCCTTTCATCCTAATTAGTTTTTTAATAAAAATTGGTTTTTCTTTAATAACTTTAATATATAACTTTTAAAAAAAAATCTAAAAAACACAGTTTTTTTATTATTTTTTTCTGAACATCATGATATAAAATTTATAAAAAAATGGAGATGTTTTAAAAAAAAGATTTTATATATAAAAGAATTATATAATAAAAAGTTGGATTGGGTTGGATTGTGAGTGTGAGTGTAAAAATGAGTTTGATTGGTTTGTGCATGTGGAGGAGAGAGAAATTAATATTTAATTAGAGATTGGATTGTTGAGGATCATCAATGGGATAGTCTAAACACGTTTACTCATTCAAATCGTCCCCTTTTTAAACTGCCACTCGCTAATTTTTGTATTCCATTTTCCAGATATTATAACATTTTCCGGTTTGGGCTTATTTAAAGCGCAATAAGAACTGGCGATTTAACAGCCCACAGGGCCCATACTAAACATTTTTAAAATCACAAAAATAGCCCAAGTTCAGGCCCAAAAGTATTTTCATGCCCTCGCCTCCAAATTTCTTAACGGGCCTTTATTTTAATTCGTTAAAGGCCCATTAGCTAAAAAATAAGCTTTCTGGTCAAATAAGCAGTTGACTTCAGCTTTTTTAAGCTTGAATAAGCTGCGGAAATTTTTGTAGAATTTTTCCCCATGTTTTTATACAATTTGGACTAAATTTGCAAAGATTTTCACCCCGAGGGACTATTTCTGCCAACTTGGTAAACTAGGGTCTGAAACAGTCAAAACAGAATATTTAGAGTGGAAAATGATTTTATATTAAAGTATAAACTCAGTTTGTCATTTGGGTTAAATATGGACCAAAATGTAACTTTTATATAACCGAGGACTAACGGTGCAACGCAAACACCATTAGGGTCTAAAATGTAAATTCTGTGAAATACAAGGTCTGACCAGTAACATATGATATTTTAAATCTATTTCATAAATTTCACTTCATCACGTGCACCGTTTCATTTGTTTTAACGACTGTTTAACGGTTAACTTAACGTTTTAAATCAACGACAATTAAAGAAACTTAATTCTAAAATCGATAATGTGGAAAACTAGAAGGGGGTTGAATAGTTATACGTCTTTTTAATTTATGAAAACTTTTGTTTACCTTTTAAAAATTTTCGATTCGATATTATGTGAATTCAACTCTTGATCAATATGAACTAATATAAGCAAATATATATAAACAATGCAAGTAAAGTAATTTAAATGAAATGAAAGATAAGGATGGAAAGATCAAACCACAACACGGAGATTTATAGTGGTTCGGCTACAAGGACACCTTCCTTGCCCTACTCCACTCCTCGAGTCACCTACTCGAGAGTTCTCTTCACTATGTCAACAAACTCCCTTTTGGCGGAGAAACCTTACACAACTTTAGCTTACACCGGCTTAACGACACAAAGCTAGATGTCGAGTTCTAATCGTAGCTAGAACCAATCTCACGACTTCTACATGACTTATACACAACTTCTTCACGACTTCTTCACACCGGCTTCACGACTTCTTCACGGCTTCTTCACGACTACTTCACAACTACTTCACAACTACTTCACAACTACCTCACAACTACCTCACAACTACTTCACAACAAATTTACAACACAACTACGTAATTACACCTAGATCTACTTATCACAACTATACAACAATTTACACAACTACACAAATGAATGAGGTAAGCAATAACACTTCTTCACTAGTTGAAGTAGAGTTCTTCTTTTGCACTTTTGATGGTGGAAGCTTGGATCACTTAGAAACCAAAGCTTAAGAAAAATATGATCAAAGGATTTACAATGTTTAGAAAGGTTTTAAAACAGAAAGTTTTTGTGTGCAAAAGGTGAGTAAAAAATCCAGGAGAGGGCTGGTATTTATAGGAGAAAAATTTGGACATCTGGAACCTACTGGAGCGTGGCCGGCCCCCTTAAATAGGGGGCGGTCCCCTTAATTTTAAGGGGGGCGCCTAGTATAATTAAGGGGGCGCCCATGCTGAACGTTTACCAGTTTTGTCCTTTTGTGGGAAGGTTTTTCTGGAACATTTTTAACTGATTTTGGTTAAAAATTTTGAATTCATATTTTTATAAAAGATTAAACATTTTTATTTAATACCAAAAATGTTTTTCAAAAATATATAAAATGATTTTTGATGTTTTATAAAAAATCTAGTTTTTAAGAAAATGTTCCTTTGATCATATAATGCATTAAGCATTAGTTCATTCATACCTTAAGTGATTTTAGTTGTAGAAGTAAATATATACAACTAAATACTTGTTTACGTCATGATCTTTCGTTTAATGATTTTACATTTTGTGATTATCAAAACGTAGAGATATCGAAAGAATATTAATAACGTGTTTAGGCATTATTTATATCAACAGTCTCCCCTTTTTGATGATTACAAAATCTAAACTCATTAAATTGAAAAATTAATTTTTAATCAAGTATTTAGTGAGTTTATATCTACTTCTCCCCCTTTTTGTAGAATCAAAAAGGTTAAGCCGACAAATATTTGACGTGAGATTTGTCGGGACGATTACTCCCCCTAGGTGTGTACTCCCCCTCGTTTGTTTGTATAAACGAATTGATATATGGAATACTTGAAAAAAAAATATTAGAAGCACAAGCATATCTATAGCAAAGAAAAATAAGCATGCATATAATAATAAAGTCATACATAAAAGATTGTTGTGTATAACTACACAACCATACAAGATTACATTCAATCATACACTAGCTAGAAAGTAACCTACTTAATCATTCAAAAAGCACATGGTCTTCCATGGAACTTGCACAAAAGGGTTTCAAGGGTTATTTATTTTTAAGCATTGCATGTGCTTAATTGGATGGTGGAGGTGGTGGTTGGGTAGCGGGTGAGGATTGTGGAGGTGGTGGTTGTGTAGTGGGTGAGGATATGTAGGTGGTGGTTGGAGGTGGTGGTGGATGTTGGTTGGTAAGCATGTGTTCAAAGGATGAAAACATGTAGAGTATCTCATCTCTAAGACCAAAGATTATGGTCCGGTTATGGATGCAACAAAGACAACTATCACCATGGGTTTCTAGTAGTGGCCAAGGTATGGGAAAAAATGGTTGTGGGTTTGGTGGTGGTGAGAAATGGGAATCAAGTGGTGTAATGGGTGATAAGGAGATGGCAAGTTGAGTGGATGGTGATGGTACTCTTGGTGATGGTGTTAGGTGAGTGTTGATGTAGTCATTGATGGATGAAGTGGATGGTATGGAGGATGATGATGTTCCATGAGTGGAGGGTGTTTTGGATGGTGCATTTGTGCACTTGGGGATGAATTTTGAGGTGGTGGTGATGGAGTTTTGGTGTCATCTTGGGTTAAGTCAATAAAGAGTTGTTTTGGTGGTATGATGACAAGTCTTTGCTTCCTTGGTGTCTTAGAGATGGATGATTTTGGTGATAACATGGTGATTTTGGATGTTAAGGTTTGATGGAATGGGTAGTGATTATTTGGAGGGGATTTATAGTATGGAAATGTGGTTGGTTTAGGTAAATTGTGGAGGTTTTGTAGTAAGATTCCAAGTTCAGTTCGTTCATTAAGAGTAATGGTAGCTGAGGCTAGGTAAAAGTGGTCACAAGATGCAAAAGAAAACAGTAAATTTTACTGTCCAGATGGCCGGTCCCCTTAATTGTTGGGCGGCCCCCTTAAAATTAAGGGGACCTCCTAAGGAATTAAGGGGGCCGCCCATCTGGTGTTTTCCCAGGCGACCAAATTTGAAAAATTTCCAGAAAAAGGTCATTTTTAGGGTGTATTTGCAGCAAGTTCCATTTGGATCATGTACATCAAGAATGATTAAATATTATCTATAGCATATTAAACAAATAATATACATATTTAACACTAGAAAAATAATAGCAAATTTTATAGGCATGTTTTATCAATTAAACAGGTAGCTTCGTTCTAATAAGTTTAACATCTAACATAATAAAACATATAGCAATCAAATGTTAAGATAATAATGTTACAAAAAAAATGTCTAACGTCAACAACTTCAACTAAACACTCATCTCACATGTCTACCTTCTTCTTTCCGAACATTTTTCCAAGAGTCTTTCCAATAGACTTGAAACCGCCTCGTACTTCTTGGTGCATCTGCAGTTGGGCGTTGAGTAGTTTGGTTTGTCTTTCGAAGAGTAGTTCGTCTGTTAGTTCAGAATCAGAAGGAACTTGATACTCGACGTAATCAAGATCCGGGAGGTTTGCAACGAAGGTCCTAGGTGATGGGGTACTAGCACGTGATGTGCCCTCCTCCACATCATCATCATCATCATCATCATCATCTTCTTGATGAGATATGGAACCACGAGGTGGAAACGATACAGATTTACGAGATTTACCCTTGTCGCTTCGAGAGCGACGAGCACGGACAGCAACAAGTGGATTAAGGACCGTCGAACAGACTCATAAATTGGACTCTGAAGATGTGGATAATGCTCCATGACATGATTGTAGATACGAGTGAGAAACATACCATACGGAAGATTTGCATTATGAGTGTTTTTGGCGGACATGATACGGTAGACAAAGAGATATGCCAAATTGTACGGCTGTTCAGCAACAATACAATACAACATGTGAACTATGCTCGCCGTGACATGATCACGGTGACCACTGGTACCGAACGCATTCTCACGAATGAGTTCTTCCCAACGCTTCATGTCAAGGCGTAGGTCTTTGAGGAGGATTTGGTTTTCACTGATGTCAACATCTTTCGACTTGATCTTTCGACTAGTCGTACCACGAACTAGCCCAAGATATTGACGAATCTCTTCAGGAGATGGAATCTCAGAGTAGTAAGGATCTTGTTGGGGTCGATGCTGCTGAAGAGATGAGAGATCCCACTCATTAGAGAAGACAGCTTGACCGGAAAATGAGATTCTTAGAATTTGCCCGAATTGAGCAAGAGTAAGAGTGATGAATTGGTTTTGAATCATGAAGGATATGAGTAAATACCCATAGGAATCAGTTTGCAACGTCACTTGACTATAAAAGTCAAGGACAAACCGGGGAATGATTGGCTCATTTATCTTGTAGAGACAATCAAGACCAACGTTGGTGAACATACGTTCTATGTAGTCGGATTCATAGAACGATGGAGAGACAATTCTCCCCTCATGAATGTTCTTATCCTCAATGGGACGATAGAAACAAGCAACGGAGGGAGCCATGCCTGGAGTGGAAGAGACTTTTGGAATGTAATCTTTGGTTCTTGAGACATCACCAACCGTCACTTTGGGCATTTTCACCTATATAGGATAGCAACAAAAAAAAGAAAAAAAATGACATGCATATATTAATATATGCCACTTATGTGGAACGTAAACATACTTCGACTCTAAAACTCAAATCCTAAGAAGTAGTTTATAATGTTCTCTAGTTTTAATATTTGACTTCGCTTAAAATGTATTTTATGATGTTAAGGAGTAGTTATAGGGATTTTATGATAAGAAATCAAAATTATCCAAACGCTCCTTTATACATCATAAGCTACTTTGAAATGTGGCTAAATAAACATTGGATTGTATATCTAGCTATTTCTTACGAGTTTTTATGTTAAGCAACTTATTTGTAGATTTTGACTCAAAAGTTTGTTTCAAAATGTTATACCAAACGCTCCCTTAACTACAAGATTATTTACTAATATTTCAATATACATATGAATTATGTATCTTGAAGACTTAAAACAACTAGTTATGTGTTTATAAACTTGGTAAGTAGTTGCAGAACTTATTTCGATTAAATTTTGATAACTTTAACTCCTAATCCAAACACTCTCATATATTTAACAAAAACATTTTTATGACTCGAAAAATATATTTTTAGGATTAGTGAGTTGTAATAAAACAATGTGATTAGTTTTAACAAGTGTTTTAGGCATAATTCAACAATGTGATTAGTTTAGAATAGGAGTGTTTGGTTTTTCAAAATTTTGACATGAAGATTTTTAATTTCTTAGTTTCTAGGTAGATTAAGCATTCTAATCCTATGGGGAGCATTTAGTTATAAGATTTCTAGACTTAATTTCAATAAAAATTCGGATTTTAAAAATTAAGTAAAAGACCTAATTATGATTAGACTCAAAATTGGATGAAATTAGATGAAATGTGTAATGAAAAACTTACAAAACGTGTTGCTAATCAAGATACGAGTGAATGCCCTTTGCGAAATTGGTCGGAAATGGTGATTTGGTGAGTGGTTTTGGAGTTGGGTTTCGTTCACAGCAATAGCTGGTAAGGTTGTGTTTGAAAAGTGGGGTGTTTGGCAAATAAAATTGAAAGAAAAACGATTTTGGTAGCAACAGTAGGCCGGTCCCCTTAATTATTAAGGGGGCCGCCCCCGTTTACTAGCCGGTCCCCTTAAACATTAAGGAGGCCGCCTACCAAATTTGGAATTTTGTCGGGTTTAGTTTCTGATAGCAAAATAATTTTATGTATATATATAGATTTATTATATATCAAAGATACGTTGGGTTTTATTGGCACGAGGAAGGAATACTTGACATTTTATTACATTTCGTTAACAAAATATTTCTTGAGAATTTTGGATAAAATACTCAAGATGTCAAGTCGACAACGGTTTTGGGGAGTGAGAGTGAATGTGCATATATATATATAAATATATATATATATATATATATATATATATATATATATATATATATATATATATATATATATGTGTGTGTGTGTGTGTGTGTGTGTGTGTGTGTGTGTGTGTGTGTGTGTATTGTGTGTAAACGTGGGATGTTGAATGGAGTCGAAAAATGATGAGGTATTGACGGAGATAGGTGCTGACGGCGACGGGAGTTTGTTTCATCCATAGTTTTCTCGACTCGACGGTCGAAGTGCTACTTCTACGTTAATCCACTTAACTCACTTCTCTTCATCACCATGAGTTATGTGATAGTGGACACGGAAGATTTTCGTGTTGAACTTTGAAGCTCAAAGGAGGCAAAGGGGAAGAAAAGGTTCGAGGACGAACAATTTTTCTTGGTTCTAGATAGTCAACAAATGACGTATCTAGGTTATGTGCGGATATATTTATATATGTATATAGTATATATATATATATATATATATATATATATATTATATATATATATATATATATATATATATATATATATATATATATATATATATATATATATATATATATTATGTATTTATATTATGTATATGTATAAGGGATTATCTACTAACTAAACTAGGCATTAAAAACTTACGGGGGCATGCAATAGGCAAGTTCATTAATCTACGCACATAATGATGAGCATGAAAGAAGGGCGTACCTTTTAGTCTTCAACATGAGGTCTTCAAGCGCTCCAAAACGTTTATGTTTGACTTGCAGAAGTCAATCAAGGAAGAGATGCCAATAATCCAATGAGATAGCAATTTAGCCACTTGGTCCCCATTGTCTCATTGATCCAAAGTTGTTTGAACAAAAAATGGGTTGTAGTTGACTAGGATGCATGTATGGTGGAAGTATTCCCCAAGGATTGAAGCTTGGTGGATTCGGGTAATTCCACATGGGGTAACTATTATTATGATGGTTTGGTCTATTTTGGTTTCTTTTAGGTTGAGGAGTTTTAGGCCGAGGGTGAGAACTAGGTGGTCTTCTCAGAGGAGGTGGTGTTTTTGACCTTAACTTTGGTTTAGAGTATTCTACTTTATTTTTTAAAGATGGTTTATAAAAGTTTTTTACTTCCTCATCACTAGCTATGGGTATTTTTCTATCTTTCTTAAGTATATACTTAGGTTTTGACTCTAAAGGTTTTTGTTTACTAGTTTCACATTTAAATTTTACATTTTTAGTTTTACTATTTGAATCCTCAGTTGAATTAAATCCTAATCCGGTTTTATCACTTGATACTCTTTGAATACTTATTATTTCCCTAAGTGAATTACTACTATTTTCGAATTTGTTAAGTTTACAAGTTTCTTCCTTAAGTATTTCGTTTTCATTTTTAGTTTCTTGACATGTTTTACATTCAAAAATTTCTTTTCCTTTTTCTAAGTTATGTAGTTTAATTTTTAGTTCTAGTATTTCCTTTTCTAATTGGTTATTTACAAGTTTTAGTGATTTATTTTTACTCATTACTTTTTGACCTAATATGCATAACCTATTATATTCATTATCTATGTCTTTTTCATCTAATGATAAGTTATCATCGCTAAAGTATATGGTGTCGGAACGTACCTCATTTGATGTCTTGGCTACAAGACATTTCTCCTCCTTTGTAGATTCTTTCTCGTCTTCATCACTATCACTCCATGCTCCTCCAATGAACGCCTTTTGGTTTTGCTCCCTTGACATCATTGGACATCTTCCAATGAGATGATTTGGATCACCGCACTTAAAGCACTTCCTTTCACTTTTGCTTCCTTTGTCGTCTTTGTTTCTTTGGAGTGTCTTTCTTTCGTCATGTGGTTGTCTGACGAATCTTCCTCGTCTTTTGAAAAACTTCTTGAAGTCTCTTACGGCCATGGCATATTCTTCATCATCACTTTCGGAGGTTGAGCTATCCTCGTCACTTGAAGCTTTCCTAGCTTTCATCGTGATTGACTTACTTTGCTCTTTCTTTCCTTTGACCATTTCGGAGTCTTTCTTGATTATTGCTTCGTAGACCTTCAAGTTGCCAATCAACTCATCAAGTTGAAGAGTTGACAAGTTTTTTGATTCTTCAATCGCCGTAACTTTAGCTCGCCATTTTGGATGAAGAGCCCTAAGAAATTTCCTGACAAAATTCTTACTAGAAAAACTCTCATCAAGTGCCTTTAAACTTGTGATGATTGTGTTAAACCTAGCAAACGCATTATCAATTGATTCCTCTTCTGGAATCGTGAATTGTTCATATTGTTGAACAAGAAGATCTATTTTATTATCTTTGACTTGACTATTACCTTGGCGAGTTATTAATAAAGAGTTCCAAATTTCTTTTGCGGTTTCGCACATAAAGATTCTTTCGTATTCTTTACGTGGTAGCGCATTATAAATAACCATTTTAGCCTCATTATTTTTAGAAAGTTTTCTTTTTAAATCATCATTTTGTTTTTCAAAAGGTACTACTTCATCCTTTTTAGTTTCTAAATTATATTGAATAGGTAAAAAATCACCATTAGTAATAACATGCCAAAGATCTAGATCTTTTGACTTCACATAAGTTTCGAATCGATTTTCCAATATAAAAATCCATCAATTTCAAATAGTGGTGGTCTTTGCATAGATTGCCCTTCTAAATATTTTTCAGATTTCATAGATCGTTTCAAGTTTTAAAATACAGTTTATTTTAAAAATCTTGTTTGACCTGGCTCTTGATACCAATTGTGGAAAACTAGAAGGAGGGTTGAATAGTTTTACGTCTTTTTAATTTATGAAAACTTTTGTTTACCTTTTAAAAATTTTCTATTCGATATTATGTGAATTCAACTCTTGATCAATATGAACAAATATAAGCAAATATATATAAGCAATGCAAGTAAAGTAATTTAAATGAAATGAAAGATAAGGATGGAAAGATCAAACCACAACACGGAGATTTATAGTGGTTCGGCTACAAGGACACCTTCCTTGCCCTACTCCACTCCTCGAGTCACCTACTCGAGAGTTCTCTTCATTATGTTAACAAACTCTCTTTTGGCAGAGAAACCTTACACAACTTTAGCTTACACCGGCTTAACGACACAAAGCTAGATGTCGAGTTCTAATCGTAGCTAGAACCAATCTCACGACTTCTACACGACTTATACACAACTTCTTCACGACTTCTTCACACCGGCTTCACGACTTCTTCATGGCTTCTTTACGACTTCTTCACGACTACTTCACAACTACTTCACAACTACCTCACGACTACCTCACAACTACTTCACAACAAATTTACAACACAACTACGTAATTACACCTAGATCTACTTATCACAACTATACAACAATTTACACAACTACACAAATGAATGAGGTAAGCAATAACACTTCTTCACTAGTTGAAGTAGAGTTCTTCTTTTGCACTTTTGATGGTGGAAGCTTGGATCACTTAGAAACCAAAGCTTAAGAAAAATATGATCAAAGGATTTACAATGTTTAGAAAGGTTTTAAAACAGAAAGGTTTTAAAACAGAAAGTTTTTGTGTGCAAAAGGTGAGTAAAAAAATCCAGGAGAGGGCTGGTATTTATAGGAGAAAAACTGGACAGCTGGAACCTACTGGAGCGTTGCCGGCCCCCTTAAATAGGGGGCGGTCCCCTTAATTTTAAGGGGGCCGCCAAGTATAATTAAGGAGGCCGCCCATGCTGAACGTTGGCCAGTTTTGTCCTTTTGTGGGGAAGGTTTTTCTGGAACATTTTTAACTGATTTTGGTTAAAAATTTGAATTCATATTTTTATAAAAGATTAAACATTTTTATTTAATACTGAAAATGTTTTTCAAAAATATATAAAATGATTTTTGATGTTTTATAAAAAATCTAGTTTTTAAGAAAATGTTCCTTTGATCATATAATGCATTAAGCATTAGTTCATTCATACCTTAAGTGATTTTAGTTGTAGAAGTAAATATATACAACTAAATACTTGTTTACGTCATGATCTTTCGTTTAATGATTTTACATTTTGTGATTATCAAAACGTAGAGATATCGAAAGAATATTAATAACGTATTTAGGCATTATTTATATCAACAGATAACATATAAACATGATAGTAACATGTCTTTAAACATTTAAAGCGTATCAAACTCATTCATTATCGAATCGTTATCCGATTCACATTAATTACTCATGCTAAACCGAAACTGTCGAAACTTAGACTTTATTATTAATTCAGGTCGTATGTTGGACCGTTCTCCTAACTTGCTTGATTCATAGTTCACATCTCCGATTCTACTCAAGGTGAGTTCATAGCCTCGCCTTTACTCATTTTAATGTTTTATAAACCTCGTGATGGGGATACATGCTAGTTTTTAAAACCGAATACAAGTAGTTTTTGGTATGCTTGAACTGATTAGATGATTATAGCATTACTGAGTAGCTTTTGCCATTAAAGTCCCTCACTCATGAACCGTTAATTACATACGTGGTAAACGCTAGTATTATGAATATGCATATTTGGCTTGACGAGCCTGTCCGGGTGAGTAGCGCTCACTTGATGCCGGTTTTATCAAACGGACACATAATATTGAGAATTTAGGTAAGTTGGCAATCCTTACCTCTGTGAAGGGCAGCAACGAACTAGGTCAAGGTGCGGTGTCATGAACTCAATACTATAATCATACTACACGACTTGTATATGCATTACTTGTCGTCCGATGAACAATACTTGTATTCAACTTATTACTTATTAAACTCTATGAATTCAACTTTATGTTGACCTTTTTAGCATGTATCTCAGGTAATTTGCGGAGCAGGGAAGGCACGGAAGAGGGCACTCAAACTACCAAACTTTTATGGTGTATTTTAATAAATCATTTATTCAAGGGACCACGCAACTCTGAACAAATTTTCATTTTGTAACTGAATCATCATTGTTTGAATAATAAGTATTTTTAAAACGTCTCATTCGAGTCGTTTTCTATGAAAACTTCGATCCACAAATAACACCCAATAAAGTCTTCCGCTGTAAAACATGATTTTTTTTTGGGTGTTATAGATTTGGTATCAAAGCTTTTAGTTATAGAGAACTAATGTTTTCAAACATTAAACTTTAACTACGATTTTCAAATAAATGATTTTTACACCATACAACCTTACGCCCTCCGTGCCTGCTTCCGTGCTCAATACATTACCTACCAAGATTAGTTATATTAATCTTCAACAACTGATTACTTTATCTCGATGCTCACAACTTGATATTATTAAGTTCTTACGATTACTGTTATTATAGTACCATGGATTCAATATCTCACATTAGTGTTTCGTTATACACGGAATCTGAGGATTCCCTAGCATTAGTCATCTCACCCTATGCCCCAACAACTTAAATACATCTCCATATGCCTATTCTAGGGCATTATGGCACAACCACAATTCTTAAATCATGTACCTACTCATATGTTAGCCCTCAGCTAAAACAAACCCCAGAAAACGGGCCGTTAATGGGCCACTCACACGAGCTAAGAGTATATGGAATAGAATATTTGGCCGGTGGAATATTATATGAATGCCGATAATTGGAATTGATATATAGTAGTAATATTCTTTAAAGCACTGTGACAAAGTCGATAAATAAAGTGAAATGGCAAAGGTAATGGGGTGTCATTAATTTCATGCATCATGTTTTTTAATTTGAATTTAATTAAGCTGCATTTATTTTTTCAATTTAATTTAATTTAAAACACAGTTCAATGTATTTTAAAGTAAATTATATAATATTAGACGAGTAGTGATAAAAAAGTTTATAGGTTATAAACGAAAAATAATAAAAGTTTAAGGATTTGGGGTTTAAAAACAATGTTTGAAACCTGGTTCGACCAGGATGGTTCCACCGGTTGAACCGGTTCGGGTCGAAAAAATGGATCAAATGAAACCGGTTTTTATAATTTTGAAACCCGGTTATATACTTTTTTTGTATCATTCCAAATATATATAAATTTAACTTTTGTGAAAGACCGGGTTGACCCGATGATTGAACCGGTAACTCGGTGACTCGACTGAGTCGGTTAGAGACCAAGTTCAATTAAAAACTATTTAAACTGAATAGAAATAATGTTATTGGGTTATAGACAAAAATAAACAATAAAAAATTATGATTTTCATATATATCTTTTTAAGTTTTTCACTTTCAATATTTCCTTAAATAGATTAAGTTTTCACTTTTTATTTTTGATATTTTTTCTTTATATATAGCATAGATATAGATATATAATGCTGAAGACAGTCAACCGAAAAAAAATCGGTCGGTCGCTTCCAAATTCACAAACCGATCGATTGTTTGGTCGGTCGCATGGGTTGCAAAGGATCTGTCGGTTCTTGTGGAAAGTCAATATCGATAGCTTAATCGACTGAGTATTATATCACTTGCACATAGGGCTGTTCACGAGCCGAGCCGAACCGAGCGAGGGTCTGGTCGAACTCGGCTCGAATTGAAACCGAGCAGCTCGGCTTGTTCGAATTTAATGAAACGAGCAGAAAACCATTGCTCGAACTCGCTTGGTTTAAAACCGAGTAACTCGGCTCGGCTCGAACTCGCTTGGTTTAAAATTTAGTACAAAGACTTCGCATTATATCACGACTAAAATGATAAAATACACACTTTTGTTTAGCAAATATATAAAAAATCATGTATAAGGGTGTGTTTCAGACTTCAGGATGAGTTTATGTTTTTAGAGTTTGATTTTCGAAAGCTTAGTTTTAAAAACTTTTGACTATTAGCTTTTATTTTAAAAGCTACTTAAAGTATCATTTGAGTTGAAATAACTAGTTTGCATATAGTTTGTAATACCTAAAAATCTAAAATATACAAAATGACCAAATTGCCCCTACACTTTTAAAAATTGATTAAAAAGCATATAAATTACCAAATAAATTCCAAACCTTCGGGAATGAGTTGGATATGAAGCCAAATAATTTTTACGTCTACAATTTAAAATTTTGGAAAGTACAAAAATTTATAATTATACGAAATAAATTATTGTGGCCGGTTTTAATAATTTTCGTATATTAATATTAGTGTAAATTCAATTTAAATTATATAAAATACAAGATAATTACCAATAAAATTAGGAAATAATTATAATCAGTATTTGATCCTAATTACTATTACTTGGACCGAAATCTTTGATCCCTCCCCACATATACACGGTTTAGAATTATTTTCCTATATATATTTATATACCGAAACCTAATAAACCCTAAAACAAAATTCGATCTTCTACAATTCGACTTGGGAAAATTCGTGGGTTATTTTTCTGGAGTTATAAAACATCTAAGGAAGCTAGGAAAATTGTTTGGAAGGTCGTGGACTAGTTCGTTTGATCGCTAGGGTTTTGTTTTGTCGAACTAAGCATAACCGAGAGGTATAAAATTCTAATATCCCTTTTACACGTTCGATTCTTCATGTGGTATTTTTATTATGTTATTAAGATCATATAAGACCTAAATAAAATATATAACACAAACCATGCTAGCTAAATTGATCGTGATAATTTTGGAGAACAAAAACGTATCAAAATTCCAAGACAAGCTATACGGTTATTCTAGGTGTTGTAATTATTTATTTTGGACCTTATATGAGTTATATGATCTGGGAAAAATAGTGATTCGAATTATAGAAGCTTAGATTGATAGTGGTTAATTTTTGTTATAATCGGATTTAAGAAAAACTATAGAAAATAATAGAAACCCTAGGTACGATTTTAGGGTTAGGGTTTTTATGCTTAGATCTGAACATTTAATACACATGAATGATGTTGTAATGATTGTACTATGATTAGGAAGCTTAGGGTTTAGTTTTGGCAAATTAAAAGTGTATACGATTTGGAATTTAAAATATAAAGGGTGTGTTTTGTCATTCCTAAAACTAAAAGGGTATTTTTATAATGTTAATTAGATCAGTAGTAAAGTATAAAAATTATAAGATGAGGTCCTTATGTGTAAAATTTGCAAGATAATGATTTAATTGTTATTTTAGGGTTCGAATTGCAATTTAATTAAGTAGAGGGACTAAAGGTGTAAATTCAGGAAACTTGTGATCATTTTGTGTAAATAATGTTATTAGGGAGGTAATATGTAATTTTGTGTAATTATGGGTTTGATGTGTAATTAAAATGAAGCTGTGATGTAAATTGTGATATTTGTAAACTAAAAGGACTAATTATGTAAATAGGTAAAACTTAGAGGTTCAATTCGTGTCATGCATAACTATGAGGGTATATTATGTAATTTAATAAATATAAGGGCTTGTGATGTGATGATGAATATAGTAAGGGTTAAATTGTAAATTATGTAATTATAAGGTTGATTTTGTAATTTTAGTAACTTAAAGGTAGAAATTGTAAATTGTGAAACTTTAAGGACTAAAGTGTGATTCTGAATCAATTATGTGTTTAATATTAGTAAATTTTAATAGTTTCATTTAAAACCCTTAACTTTGATATGTTTACATTTAAAACCCTAAGTTATAGAAACTTGTCATAAATTAACCCTGAACTATCATAAATTGCTAAAATGTACCCTATGTCCATAATATGCTTAAATAAAGACTAAACCTAAGTTATAATGCTTAAAACTTCCTAATTATGCAAACTTACTAAATAAGGAAACTTTCTAAAAATGAAAACTTACTAAATTTGGAAACCTGCTAAAAATAAAAAGTTATTTAAAATGGAAGAGCAAGCTAAAATGAGTAATTAAGAATCAATTGTAATTCTCTACTACTCCTTTAGGTGTGACGAAGGAAAGGTCTTGATCCGTTCAGTGCTTTCTATTCTTGTTTTGTTTTGCATTCGTAATAAGGTACAGATATTCTGCCCTTCTTGTAAGGTGCCTTCGTTCTCTTGATCTCTTGTTTTGATTCGTTTAGGAATTCCCAAGCCATTGCTATGTTCCCCTTGTATTGTGAACCTTAGATATGATTTCTTTGACTTGAACCTTTGTTTTGAACCCTTGCCTTGACCTTTTGTTCTGAACCTTGCCTTGAAACCTGTTATAAACCTTGACTTGAACTTTGATTTACATGACATTATAACTGGATGAGAAAACCTTTTTAATTATTGATGAAAATATTTTAAGAAAACTATGTTTAAAACTATCTTTATGGAAAATTGTTTTAAAAAGACCATTTGGTGAAAACCGTATTAAAGGTCATTTTTATGGAAATCATTTGATAAAGATTACTTTAAATGAACCAATTGATTATGAACCTCCGATGATGAACCCTTTGCCATGAACCTTTGATATTTGGACTTTGACCATGATTCGATGACTTAGACTATTTGGACCTTTGCTTTGATTTGGACCTTTGACCTTTCAGTTTGATACCCGAGCCAAGTTCGTTTCCTAGCCATGAAGGTAACATGGCCATGTCTGTGATGCACCGCTGAAATGACTTTAGTGTGGTTGAGTGATGTTTCACACCGTCCCCATTTTGATTATTATGTGCACACTACATTATTATTTATTATATTATAGTTCGGGGGGCGTATGGATGCATCCTAGGTTCGTGTTCGTATTAGTGGATTTAACGTGATTGATATTATATTATTGTTCGGTGACTGATGTTGGGTGCAATCCACGTCTTTCACAAGTTCGGGAGTTAGCTACTCCATTTGAAGAATGAGGACACCCCTCATATTATCTGGTTATATAAGAGGTCTCCCCTCTATATGATTATGAAGACATGGTTACTATATTTGATTTGTGTTCGGGCTCGTGGGGGATTACTGACCCACCCTTTTTCTTTCCTACTTTGTACTCTTTGACTATACCTTTGTAAAACCATTGCACAAAACTATACATGTTCGTTTTCTTTTGCTATCGTTTTTCGTTTGTATATATCTGTTCACTGGGCTTTTTAAGCTCAGCCGCATTTCTTTTCCTGCGGCAGGTATCTAAGCTAGAAGCTGGGGATTTTGCTATGGGATTGAGAGTAGAGATTAGATGGAGATTCTACCTTAGTTACCACCCTTATTTAGGACATCTGTTTAGACTGGATTTCATTTCCTCATTCTTTCCTTTGGATTATTTATTATCATTTGAACTTATGTTTGGTTTAAGCCATGTTGGCTAAATATCTTTAATGAATTTTGTTAAGACTTCCGCTGTGTATTATGTATGTATGCTTTGATTTGTCACCATAATGTGATGCTTTTACCCTTGCCGGGTTGGGGTGTTACATAGTTTTATGTTATTTTATATTTAAAATATTCAACTATTATCTTATCGAGTATGCGATAAAAAAAAACATTAACGGATAGTGTGTACGTGTACATCTTTGGATTTTGGATGGACTTTTAATTGGGCTAAGTGTTATTTGGGCTAAATACAAAAATGTTAATCTATAAATCTAATAGAATGATAGTTACAAGATAAATTTATATTTATATAAATACATACATATATAATATATATAATATATTTATAATATAAATAAAAATATTCGAGCCGATCTGAGCCGAGCAGGCCTTTGCTCATGCTTGGCTCGTTACAAACCGAACCGAGCGGAGCGGCTCGCTTGCAATCGAGCGACGGATCGAGCGAGCAATTTTCGAGCAATTTCCGAACGATTGGCGAGCGATCGGCGAGCGCTTTGAACGGCCCTACTTGCACATTTAATAAATCAAATCTTTGCACCCTCTTTAAAATAAATAAATAAATAAATAAATAAAGAAAAAAAACATTTTTCAATCACATTTAAACACGCAATTTCAAACACAATTCATATTCAACTTCTCATCCATAACCCACTTCTCATCATGTCAAAGAAAAATAATCCCATATGAAAAGACCGACGATTACAACTACCCCAAAATGCCCCGAATTTAAACTTCTCGCCGGAAAACAACTTCCAGCTAACCAGCATAACACCACCACAACAACGGGGTATCGATTTCGTGCACCCTCTTTTGAATACTCATCACGATTAACACAACCCAACCAAAATCAAAACATTTTTTTTTAGTATTTTAAGTTTTTAATTTAGTATTGTAATGTTTGTATTATTAATGAATTTTAAGTTTATTCTAAATGTTTGATTAAAAAAAAAGAAAAAAAAGGAGACGGTCATCGACTATTTCAGATCGGTCGCTTCTGATAGCCGGAGAGAAAAAGCTGACGTAGCAGCTGGTGACTCAGGTCGCTTAGGTCACCGGCTGTGTCCAGCCTAATTGCGACTTGACAACATAGCAAGAGGGTGTTTGGATGTTCACTTTGGAAGTGATTTGTCATTTTGATGAATTATAAGCCATAGAAGATAATTTTTGGATGTGCTTTGGCTGTTTGAAATTCTCAATATTAGTAATTAAATGTTTGGCTAGCAAACTTATGATAAACGAGTGAATTTATCTAAGAAAATATATATGTGGGACATGACTAAAAGTAATATTGCCACGTTGTATATTGCAAAAAAAAAAGTTTATTATTTATATTCCACATGATATATTCTATTTGGTGGGCGCATTGCAAAAACTCCTAAACTAATAATCCCAATATTATTTCTTTTATCCAAAAAGTCGCGTGTGCTTGGACCCTCCATGTCACGTGGCCTTTTTACCAAACAAATTTACGACGTTATCGAACTTTTTTATATAAAGTTCAGTTGAAATTAAACAAAGGCAGCCGCCTGTTTTTAGACCCCCAAATAACCTGATCTTTTTAACCGAACCAATCTACGTCGTTATTGAGCCCCTCTTTTATCCTAATACGGAGTAATATTTACACGGTATATAAAGCAGGCGACAAATTTGAAACGAAATTAATACATAACTAGTCCCTCAACGGCTAGTGCAAGATCCGAAATTAAAAAATAAAAAATAAAAAAATGTATAACTAGTCCCTACACCTTAATAGCTACTTTTATTTAAAAAAGAAAAATAAATAAATAAAAAATAAAAAAGCCTTTAATAACTAATATAAATTACAACTTATATACGACTTTTTTTTCCACACTTTCATAATTTTTTATGGCACCTCATCACAATATAGACACCCTAAAGTCATCCTACTGGTGTAGCAAAAAATTTTGATGGCACCTCATTACTTTTTACTATAACACTAAAATTTACCACAGCATAATAACACTCCTCATTTTATAACACCACATTTCTGATGTCGTCCGCGTCGTCAGTGTTGTAATTATCGGTCATGACAGCCGATATATCCGCAATAAATCGGTTAGCGGCAGTCCACCGATTGATAAAATCCACTAATCGGTCACACTTATCAGTTTTGGTCAAAAGCTATCGAAACCAGCCAGTTGGTCCTTGACGGTCAAAACCCGGTCAAAAGTTTTGTTTGACTTTAAAAAATATCTGTCAAAATCACTATTGGACTTATGGTTTATTTTAAGTTTATTTTTTTTATTATTATTTTTTAATGGCTTGTAAGTTGTTATTGGTTCAGGTAGCCGTGACATCCAATTGTCAAGTATGCTGACCCTGAACTCCGCATGTACTTCCTCATATTCCGCCCGAAGGGGTAAATGTCTCGGGTGGGACTCGAACTTGAGGCCTCCCCTAACAAACTAATTATGGACTTATGGTTTTTATTTTTCAAGCATGTTAAACTTTTTTTTTTTTTTTTTTTTTTTTTTTTTTTTTTTTTTTTTTTGTCAGCATATTGCTAATATTTATTTTTATTTTTAAATAAATTTCTTTATAATATAGGGTCCCCGTCGAGAAACCGATAAACTGCCGCCAAGACCAATTTATCGCTTGAAGGTGGTCGACTGTCATCCGTCGACATACCGCCAACCAGTTTTACAACCTTGCCTGTCATACACCACTGGACCCCACTAAAACAAAAATGCAATACAAAAAAAAAAAAAAAAAAAAAAAAAAAAAAAAAAAAAAAAAAAAAAAAAGGAAAAACCGAACCACATTGCCTGAAAACGACGGCTCAGGACGGGACGATACGAGGTCTAGTGTGGTGTTGGTGCCGTCATGTCGCGTTATCCCGGAAAACGCACGGGAACAACTTAGATATCGAGAGCTCTAAAAGTTGATTCATTTTACACTTTTACTTGTTCATAAAACTTTCATAAACATATGCATTACCATCAGGGGCGGATCTATGTTGGGGCCAGGGGGGGCCAGGGCCCCCCTGGTTTTTCGCTCAGTAGTGTTAATTTATCTGTATTTCGTCCGAAAAAATTTATATTTATTATGTCGGCCCCCCCGATTATTTTTCTTAAAAGCTTTTTATATTTTAATAAGTTTAAGAGTCTAATAAAATTTACCTTTTTAATTTTTATAGCCCACAATACACCTAATACACTTATTTTATTTATAACATTTATTCATTTCCCTCTTTTGTTTCGAAAAGAAGACAGGGAAGACAGCAAAAAAGTAACTTTTCTCTCTCTCTTTTGGCCACATCCACCAAACCCACCCAGCATTGTCCTTTTTTCTAATTTGCTAGTATCATTTAATTTTTATACATCTTTTGTTTTCTCTTTCATATTTTGTTTTCCAAAAATTCAATTAACTGCAATCTTGAACCAAAAATTCCTATCACTGCAATATTGAATTAAATTGTTTTTTCAACTTCATACCAGTATACCACCACCAGGAGTCCACCACGACCAGTCACTGAGTCACCACTCACCAGGTTTGTTTTAATTTTGTTTTTGCAATTAATTTTATTTTTGCCCTAATTTAATTTATTGCTAAGTTAATTATTTTTTGCCCTAATTTAGATTATTGCTAAGTTAATTGTTTTTGCCCTAATTTAGTTTATTGCTAAGTTGATTATTTTTGCCCTAATTTAGTTTATTACTAAGCAAATCCAGATGTGAAACTTACGGAAGAGGAACTTGAGTGGAAGAAGAAGAAAGAAGAGAAGGTAATGGCGGTTTAGCTATTGAATTTAGTTTATTACTAAGCAAATTCAAGTCAGGTTTCTTTGAGGCAGATGCTAACAGCGATAAACCGTCTTTTACAATCGTGAGGCTCTTTCAGTTTACGTTTTAAGTTTAGTCTAACTTATATTTAGATTTCCCATTTTTTAAATATCATAAATTTGCCTTCTATGTGGGATCTTCAAGTTGTATAAAGTTCCAAAAATACGTTTTATATATGCTAAAGGATGTTATAAGTCCATTGATTAGTATAATTTGTTTATAAATGTCATATGCGTAAAATTCTAAATGCAGGTTCTTCTACCTCCTAATGTAACTGGAGCTCTGCATATTGGCCATGCTCTTACTGCTGCTATCTAGGTTTCATGAGTTGACTCTGCTACCCGGTACACACATTTTCTATCAGTATTTTCATATCTATTTTTAGTGTTATTTTTGTTTGACCCGACCCGAATTAGAAGACCCTAATATACTAAGTTAGGACAAAAAAAATTGACCCGACCCGACCCGAATTAGAAGAACCTAACCGAAATATAACGATAGGACAAAAAAAATTTCGGCCCCCCCCACAATTTTCTTCAAGATCCGCCACTGATTACCATGCCGTATTTCGTGATGGTGTTAAATATTAGTTTGAATGTTACTTGACATTTAAAGTTTTAAACAATGATATCAATAAATACTATTTAATAGATTGGCCACCCTAGCTAATCTAGTTGTGAGATTGTTGATCATTGTCTCATTAATTGTCTTCGCGTCTTGCCAATTTGAAGAAAAGTTTAGGGTTGGTGGCATCTTGACACCTTATTTTGTTTCTACTTTTTTATCAAGTTTTATTGCTCTGGGTAATTGTTAAGGTGTAAAAATGTACATTTTTAATGAAGTTATTGAGCCTCTAAATTTGTATATATTTGATTACTTATTGTCCTAAATCATTTTTATCATCATTTTATGAATTGTACAATTTTTTAAAATAAACATGCTTTAAGTTGTGTGTGAACTATACAATCAATATTCTGGTTCCTAAAATCTCTGATCGTCCTTTTTTAACTAAGGGGCCGTTTGGTTTGTTGCTAGGAATCACAATGGGTATCGGATTTGGTATGGATTGAAAGAAATAAAAATTGAATGATAGTATTAATGTTGTTTGTTTTATAAAATGTATTGGGAATTGGTTTTTATTTAATTTTATTATTATAATAAAGAGGGCCCACTTAAATATATTATTAAAAGATAAACTATATTATAAAAATCAATATACAAGTGAAGTCGCCGTTCAAAAAAAAAAATATACAAGTGAAGACAAAAGAAAATAAATGATAGATCGAAAGCTTTGTGGTGGAAAAAAAGAGACAGAGGTGGGTCCCAAAGGAATGGCTGTTAAAAGACACCATGCTGTGCTGGTTTGAGTCTATCGGTTTAGATTCATAGATTGATTTCCACATCTTTAACCAAACGTTTTGTATTGGTGTCATTGTCATTCCATCATGCAAAAACCCATAAAACAAACGCTACCTAAAAGACCGGTTTGGGTTTGTTTTCTATGAAATAACGACTATAGTCTTTTTTGCAACAAAAATATATACATATGCTATAGGCTTTTGTGTAATCTTTACATCGACAGCATCAAATGGGCCCGAACACCCTGACTCTTAGTTGCTTAGTAGTTAATGGCTAGAACGTCAACCCGCAGGATCCATCACCTCATGGGATGATCTCACCACTCGTTTCCTTGCTCAGTTTTTCCCACCGGGGAGAACTACCAAGCTAAGGAATGATATCTTGATGTTCCAACAACGTCAAGGCGAAACTCTCTACGAGGCATGGACTCGATTCAAGGACTTACTCCAAAAAGTCCCTCACCATGGCATAGAACTTTGGCTCCAAGTCCAAATCTTCTATGACCATATCAATCTCTCCACGAGGCAAACCATTGACCAATCGGCCGGTGGCAAGCTACGTGATCTAAGTGCGGAACAATCATGGGCTCTCCTAGAGGATCTTGCTCTTTATGACAACGAAAGTTGGAGTGATCCCCGTGATTTGAATAAAACGGTCAAGGCAATATCTTTGCCTTTGAACAATTCAAGCACTTCCGACCGTAGGATCATAGAACTTGAAGACCAAGTCAAGTTTCTCATGAAATCCTACGAGGCTCCTAAACCTTCAAGCCAAGTGAACAAAATCACTTCTTCATGTGAATTATGTAGTGGTCCCCACGACACTCGTGATTGCATGGAACTCCCCGAACAAGCTTTTGTGGACTACGCATCATCGCGTACCGACGGAGCGGGAGATAAGTGGTACACTTTCAAACCCGAGCCAAACCATTATGGTAATTCATACAACCCCTCATGGAAAAATCACCCGAACCTTAGGTGGAAACAAAACCAAAACACACAACAACCCGATTCTTCCAACCCACCTAATCGTTTCCAATCAAGCGGTTCCAACTCGAACCGTACTTTCAACAACAATCCTTCTGGCAATGGTAGTACCGATAACTTTGAAGGATTGATGTCTCAATTTATGGCATCTCAAGAAGCTCGTTTAGCCAAGTTTGAAGCCGATTTCAAACAAAAACAAAGCGAGATGACCGATAAGATTGACACCTTGTTGAAAGCCCTCAATGACCGAGAAATGGGAGCACTCCCTAGCAACACGGTCAAGAACCCGAAACTAAACGTCAACGCTATTTCATCGGTTTCGTCCCCTAGTTCTTGTCCACAATATTATTCGGTCAATTCCATGAGCACGTGTTTCAAACAAACCCAAGTCGTTCCAAGTGACCAAGAAGTTATGACATCCAAATTGGTCAACAACATAGTTGAAACACCTCCCACTCAAAACCTTGACGAAGAATTCAAGGAGCTCCACCTTGAAAGTCCGGTTGTTGATGAGTTGGATGAGAAGAAGCTCAAGTTAGGCGAAAAAGGGACCGCCTTTGTTCAAAACAAGCTACCTAAGAAGTTAGATGATCCGGGCTTATTTGTTCTACCTTGCAAGATCGGTAATTCGGAGGCTTATGACACATTAGCCGATCTTGGATCAGGCCTTAACCTACTTCCGTTACCTCTCTACACCTCTCTAAAACTTGGAAAACTTGATGAAACCGAGGTAATAATAGGCTTAGCGGATGGAAGTGTTGCTTACCCGGTTGGAGTAGTTAAGGACGTGTTAGTGCGCATTGGAAAAACTAACAATTTTAGCCGATTTCCACGTCCTTGATATGGTTAGCGACCCTACATGCCCCTTGTTGATAGGTAGAGGATTTTTGGCGATCGCTAGTGCTATGATTGATTGTAAGGAATCCAAGATAGCGGTAGGAGAAGGAGATACTTGGTCAGTCTATGATGTTAAGAAACATGCCTATGATACTAGTGAGGAACCAACACCACATTGGCTAGAATCAAATAGGAGACCATCTAGATATGGACCTTGGATTGATAGAGACTTCATAGGACCCCAACGCCCATTTTACCTAGAAGAGGACTTTGTTAACCGAACGCATTCGGTAGAGCAACTCTTGGCTAGGGACACCGAATTGGATCCATTTGAAGATTCTCTAGTTTTTAGAAAGATGATTGATTTCCTAGGAGTTTTGCCAATTAACCTAGGAATGAATAAGTGGATTTGTGAGGAAGATGATCATAAGTGGAATTGGGATAAACCACCCAAAGATGGAGATGGGTCATGGCATATTAAGATGACGTTGTATGACCCGGATGGAGAGAAGTTTGAAAAGATATATCGTACTAAGCGGACCAATAGGAAACTTCAATCCAAGCTTAACCCTAAAGACGTCCTCGATGACGAGCTTACTTATATAGGGTAGCGTGACTTTGAGTCTAGCTACAAGACTCGTTAATAAAGAAAAGCGCTTCTTGGGAGGCAACCCAAGCTTTATTGGTTTTATTTGCTTTGTGTGTTTATTTGTTTGTTTGTTTGATTTTATTTGTTTCCGTATGTGTGTTTAATTTTTATTAGTATTGATTCATGTTCAAAAGTAATTTGTGAAAATGCTTTATGTTGTTTTTAACTTCGTCTTAACTACATATAAAGGTATTTTGCAAAAGATAAGTGTAAGGGAAATCTAAATCGGTTTATTAGAACACAAATGAACATGAATCATAATAATAATAAGTTAGCATACATATTCGTGTTTGTTTGAGTCAAATGCTTGTATCGAGTCATAATGATGTTTTGCAGGATTTCCAGGAAGTAAGGTAAAGGTTTTTCAAGAAATTTTCCGGAAACTTAAAATGAAAATTTTTGTCAGGTCATTTCTGACGGCGTCAGGGGTTATAACCTGACGGCGTCAGATTTAATTTCCAGAAATTTTTGAAAGTTTTGTTTTCATAAAAAGTTTTATTAAAATCTCCAACTTATAATCTCCAGGAATCTGCAAAATTATCATTCCACAAGCATTATATCCTTATATATAGATTTTTTCCCGCCGATGTTATGCAGGTTTTCGTGTTTGTTTTCTTAGGTTTAACAGGTTATTTTGGACAAGGAAATGTTTTTGGATCAAGCTTGTGGCGATGCATTAGTCATGGAGCTTCAACATTCTCTTTGGAGGAAGATTTAACCGTGTAATTTCATTATCCACCGAGCGAATCAGGGGAGTATTTGATTTCATTCTTTTACTTTTTTTCTTTTACATCTTGTTATTTGAACATTGGGGACAATGTTCATCTTAAGTGTAAGGGGAGGGTAAAAGTACGATTTTAGAGAATGCCATTGCACTTGATTTTTGTTTGTTTAATAGTAGATGTGTAATAAAACTGAGATAAATACTTGTTAAGGTAATTTTAGTGCCAAATTTAAAATTTTTTTACAACATTTAGGAGTGAAACTTTGATCTTAATGAGCGTCTCATGGATAGGAGTTATATAACTAGCACAAAAACCGTACCACTAAAAAATTTTCCACCCCAAATATGTGAGGTTCACCCCTAGAATTGGTAGGAAAAGCATTTATGCTATGATGTGTGTACCGGTAGCACTTAGATTCTAGAACTTGCGTTAGGACCATTCCAAGGCCACAAGTGAGACTACATTCGTGTAGTTAGATTTACTACATGATAAGAGGCATTAGGATTAACCCATTGTTTTACACCTGTGTTTTTGTTATAATTACATTGGCTACATTAGTCAAGTAATTCTCCCACACCCTTTGCGTTGTACTCATTTTTAGTACACGATACCCCTAGTACACCCCTCAGAGCCTATCTTTTCGTTTCGACCTTTAAGCATTTTACTTAAAGGAAGAATTTGTTACACCCCACTAAAATGTACACCCAAATCGCCTTAGCCTACCTTGTATGCACTCATTTTTAGTGCATTATTGTTACAACATTTGTTTAAACCCAAGTTAATTATCTAGTTGATTACATGGTTGCTAAGTCGAGTCATATCCTTGTACATATTGTTTTGGGACGATTGGGACTCATGGGTAAAGTACTAGTATAATGGAGTAATGGGGAAGAACATCATTTATTACCCCCATATGTGCTAAATGTTTTAAAAGTACTCCAAGTTTTTCAATTATCTTAATTCGAGTCATTAGATTAGTATTTGTAAAGTTATGTAAAAATTCAAGTGTAAGGGGAATGCAATGCCCCTATGATGTATTATTTTGGATGGTAGGGCAAAAGTGTAAGCAAAAAAAAAAAAAAAAAAAAAAAAAAAAAAAAAAAAAAAAAAATCAAGAAAAATACAAAAAAAATGAGAAAATGAAAAATAGAAAAAACATACGGACTACCATCCCGTTTTATTTTATGTTTATTTTATATTTTTGTTATTTTGTTATTTTGTTTCTAGCTTAAGATCGAGTCTAGTCTTGGCTTAGCAACGTTGTATAGTACATGTAATTGATCAAGATTTTTAACTAGCCACCAGTAAAATATCCCTTATCCAACAAAACCGTGTTTTCCTTTTCCCTACACCTAACGTTATAACCCGTTTAAAAGCCCTCTTTGATAGTTTATCTTAGGTGCTTACGCCTAGTGGAGGAGGTTTTCGATCCCTTCCCAAGCCTATGGTAATCTATTTGCTATGACAGGTAGTGAGAGATATTTTCCGTTTTCATTTATGAGATTTATTTTGATGACACTTGAGAGATGTGAGTATCTAAACACTACTTGTGAGGTGCTAGTTTGTAATCTCCGTGCTTATTATGATTGAAGTGGAACGAATATTTGTTGTAATTACTTTTATGTTTGCATTAAATGACCCCTAACTTGTATTTTGATTAGAATAAAAGCGCATTTGCTTGAGGACAAGCAAATCTCAAGTGTAAGGGTATTTGATGAGGCGAAAAGTGTACCGCTTTTAAGGGGTCATTTAAGCCTTAAATCGTATTTATTTGATCAAATATTGCCCTAAATCGTTCCTTTTGTCATTTTAGGTACTTTTGAGGAGAAATCTGGAAAAGGAGGCATTTTGGACGTTTTTGGAGCATTAAAGTGAAGAAAACGGCAAAGTCTCAAAAATCGGCTCAAAGTCACCTTTGACGGCGTCACATATTACCCCAGACGGCGTCATGCATTGGCAAGAAAAGTTGGACGTGAAATTTACTCATGACGGGCCAGTGAAAATAGCATGTGAATTCTGACGGCGTCACGCTTTAACTTGATCGAGGGCGTCACGGCTTAATTCATAAGGGGACGGCGTCACGTTATAGGTTCGACGGCGTCAAGTCTTGATAAGCCAGAATGGATTTTGGAAGAGCTAAAGAGGGACGGCGTCAAGATGGTCATCCGGGAACCCTAAAAGCGGCGAGGTGACGGCGTCACAATCCATAAGGTGACGCCGTCAGATGTCAAAGTCTATATATAGTTTTCTAATTTTTTGTCATTAAGGAGAGCTTAGTGTGTGGAATTTTGGGATAAAACCCTAAGACGATTTTAGCTACTTTTTCAGGGCTTTTTGCCTTGAGATCTTCCATGTTTCATTGAAAGATAAGTTATCAATTAATCATTCAATATGTCTATGTGTTGTTTGATTCTATCTTATTCTTGTCTTTTGTTTAACATGTTAGGCTAAATTTATCTTGTGTTTGCTTAGATCTAATGAAACCTAGCTATTGATTATTGGTTATTAGTGTGTTGTTAGTTGTATTGGATGATTGTTTATCTATGTTAGGCTTAAGAAAACTGGCTAACTTCCTATTCGGTAACTTGCTTGAACGTCTTAAGAAACATGAACCAAATGCGTACTAAAGGTTTTTATGGTTGTATTTAATGCACAAGCGAATTCTAGTGATCCCATGTTAGGAGCTTCCTAGCCGGCTCGACATAGGAGTGAAGTAGGAGTTTGTAGAGTTTGGGGAAGTAAGTACGCCACCCCACGAATGGTATTAAGGAATACACCCGTCATCCACGCGACTAATACACACTAATTAACCGGTAAAAGATAGTTAGGGAGTAAGGAAATCTAAGTAAACACATTTCTCTACACATAAGTTTCTCACCACATTTTCATTTTTGTTATTTTATTTTATTGCATTCGTAGTAATTTGGGTTAGTTGACTAGCAACTAATTCCGCCCACTCCTTCAAAACCGAGATTTTACTTGCTTTCATAAAATATAAAAACATAAAAAAGAATCTTCCTCAACCCTTAGACCTAATTAGAGTAGCCTTTCACACCTAACGAACACTATTCCCTGTGGAGAACGATCAATCCCCCGTACTTACCACTACACTATACTACATCGGTCAGGTACACTGCCTGGTGGGGTTGTAAGCCTCTTGAGATCCCTCGAGAGGTAAAACCTGTTGTAAGGTTGCAAAACCCACGCATCAGTTTCGGGTCGGGTCGAAAACCGAATTTATCCCGATAATACCGAAAGTCCCGATTCCTTTTATATATATTATAAAAAATATACCCTTAAAGGCCTTAACCCTTTTGAATTTTGAATACCTCACTACCTCAGATCTATTCTGCCCCCATCTCTCTCCCAACCAACTCAGATCAATCGATCACCATAACCCAATTAAGATTCCAAACTATTTATTGTTTTTTAAAAAAGAAATTTCTATTTTAAGCATCTGATTCTGATGTTTTAATCTGCATTTACAGAGGTTCTGTCTACAAAGATTACACCGCTGAGGGAGCTCGTTGACATAGTTGAAATGGGAGGAGATGCCATGGAGGAATAAGTATGTTGTTTTTCAAGGTAAACTTTGCATGTCACGTGCTCTTTTATTTTAGATTCAATTGCTTGACTTTTCAACGATGATCAGACTCGCATTGTATTATTGTAATGACATTGAATCCAGTTGTTTGCCATTAATTCGTGTTAAGATTGTTCAATTGCTGTAACTTGAAAATCCACTTCAAATATATCACCCGCATTCAACTTCACAACATGTTACACTCATCAAGTAAGTTGAGATATAATGAATTCTTTGAATGGGTAAGGTCTTTATTTTCCAAGACTTGTGATTTCGGGTTGTAATGCATTGTCCCGGAAACTGACCGACTTATCCCGAGTATAACCGAACCGACCCGATGCCTATTCGGTTCGGTAGTCGGGCAACCATTTTTACAGTTTTCGATTTCGGGCTGGGTCGGGCTCGGTTTTGGCCCGAAGCTCAGCCCTACGACATGGTGTTTGTTCCATTCACTGGGATAGATAATCACGAAAAGTGTGTGACACTTGGTGCAAGAATGCTTCTAAGAGAAGATGCAGAAGCTTACACATGGCTACTGAAATCATTCATGACGGCACATGAGAAACAACCAAAAATGATTGTAACGGATCAAAGGTATTTTAATTCATATACTATTTTTGTAAAACCCAAAATTTAACATAATCCGAAATGACTAAAATGCCCCTAAGTTTAAACTTTTATGAACTTATGAAATACGCTATAAATTAAAACTTGAATTATATAACATGTTATGACTCAAAACCATATAATATGAACGCATAATCTAAAGTATTATATGAATTTATGTATGAACCTTATAATATAAAGTATGGCATGTTTAATAAGTTCCTTATAGGCCAAATAAATTAAAATTTGTGCACAACTTAATTAATTGAAGATAAGTATATAATTTGGCCATTATGGAAAGTAATAAACACCCTTAATTCCCTCCCCCAAAATCACGGCATCCCTCCCCCTATTTTTTTATTCCAACCGTGTATTACCCTCACCAAAACCCTAAAAATTCTCTCCACTCCATCTCTAATATACGGTCCAAGGAAAACAAACAAAAAAAAAACCCTAAAATCCTCCTTGTTCGATCCATAGCAGCAACAACAAGAATTTTTGGTGATCTTGGTTGTGTTCTTGTCCTAAGGTAATCATATTCACATGTTTTTCTATCCATTCGTGTTCAAACCCTAATCGACCCTATTGATTTTTGTTGTTGTTCGATCATCACAAAGAGAAGAAGGAAGGAGAAATCGTTGGTGCTTTGTTCTTGTGTTGTTCTTGGTTCTTTGATCACGCTACAAGGGTATTTTTGTATCATCCTTCTTTTGATTCTCAATCTCGTTTCCTTGATGTTATGGTCATTTAAAGTGCATATGATGATAAAAGATGTCTCATAAAATTATAAGTTATCACATGAAATAATGAAACCCTAATATGTTTATGAATTGAATATGTATATGAATCTGAAAATTAATTGATATGAACATGTTAAAACATGTAAGGATCGAACTAGGGATGTTTTAATGTCAATTATGATTGCTTGTTATCATGGAATAATCATTGGAATAGAAAAACCCTAAAAGATCACATGAATTAATGAACCAGTTTTCTGATCAGGAAATTAGTCCGAATTTAGTTGATTGAATCTTGATGATAACTAAGTGTATTTGGGAGTTTCTTGAGTCTAGAATTAAATTCAATGAAAGAGCTTTCTGTAGAAATTAACCTTGTAATTTTTAGAGGCCTGGAAGACCACTTTTTGATTTTTAGAAAATTAAGTGTCAAATCGAATTCGTATGTCTGGAAAAACAGTCTGTGTTTTTCATTTATCATTTTCAAACCATGTCGAAATAGAAGGTTTCCTTTAAACTGAGTTATATTTGGTATGTCTACTAGTTACTGGAATTTTTGTAGTATTTTATAAATTTTCTAGATGGGGTAGTGAATTAATTATTTTTCGGGTGTTTCATCAGATCCGATTTTGGAAAATGTTAGGGAAATGGATTTTTCGTTCGTATCTATATTAGTTAATAAAATCTGAAAAAATTAGGTAAATTACTAGGGACATAGAGGGTTCTCTGTGAATTTTTGTGGATTTTATTTCGAAGCTCTAATATGATTCACAAATTATTTAAAACAGGTCTAGTTCATACATAAAATCTGTTATAAGTGTAAAAGATATTAAAAAGGTGTTATTTGTTTATTTTCCAAAAACTAAAGGGTTTAAATGGTCATTTTTCTGAAACTAAAGGACTTAACTTGTAAAAACATGTAACTTGGTAATATTTACATTTTATGCCCTAATCTTATCATAATGACACTATAACCCCTAAACTTGTTATAATTGCATAATGAACCCTAAAATTATGAAAACCACATTATGAACCCTAAACTACTAATATTGCCACATTTGATACTTTAAACTTAGTAAATGATAACCTTGAATATTCTTAATACGGAAACCTCCTAGATATGGAAACTTACTAATTCGGGAAACCTGCTAAAAAGGGAAAGTATACTCAAAAGAGTAACTTAATTAAATTGGACTTAAAGTAATATATGATTATTAATTCGTATAGGTTCCATGAAGCGGGAGTGACCCGGTGTCTCGTGAGTTATCTTTAGTTTGTTTTGCTATCGAATAAGGTACAGATATTCTGACCTTCTCACAGGTTTCTCATGAACTCTTTCTCTATTGTCTATCTTACTTTCTTGAACCTTGCTATGCTCCCCTTGATTTGTGAACCTTGCTATGTTTCCCTTGTATTATGAACCTTTGATATGATCCACTTGATTTGAACCTTGCTATGAACCCTTGCCATGATTTCTTGTTTTGAACCTTGACTTGAACCTTGATATGAACCTTGATATGATATACTTGAAATGAAACACTTGACTTGAACCACTTGATATAAAACTTGACTTGAACCACTTGATATATACTTGGACACTTGATACTTGACCCTTGACCCACAGTTTGAGACTACGAGCCACTACTTGTATACTAGGCATGAGGGTTTCATGTCCATGTCATTGATGCACCGATGGCATGACTCTAGGGTAGGAGAGTGATGTCCTATCCCATCCCTGACTTGACTTGACTTGTTACGTAGAGGAAGAACTTGGCCTACTGGGGCGTATGGATGCATCCTAGATTTGTTACTTGTTTCGAGGGATTTATCATTATATTACTTGTTATACTTGGTGACTGATGGTGTGTGCGATACACGTCTTTCACATCTTGGGAGCTCGCGACTCCACCCCTTGGAGGTATCCCCTCACATTATACTTGGTATACCGAGGTCTCCCCTCCGTATACATGGTTACTTGATTACTTGACTTGATACTTGACTTGACTTGGGCTCGTAGTGGATTACTGTTTTCCTTTACTCTTACCTATTTACTTATCCCTTAACTCTTATTATATCTGTATGATCTTCATTTTATTTACTTTTCACTATTCTCTATTATTGCTTTGTTATCGTTATATATGTTCACTGAGCTTTCGTAGCTCAGCCGCATTTCTTTTCCTGCGGCAGGTTTTAGTTTGGAAGCTGGGTATGAGTGTAACACCCCAACCCGCCAAGGGTAAAGATGCCACAATGATGGTGTCAAATCAAAGCAAACATACATAATACACAACGGAAGTCTTAAACAAATTCATTAAAGAAATCCAGCCAAACACGGCTTAAACAAAGATAAGTTCAAAAGAAAATAAACAATCTAAGGAAATGATAACGAAATGAAATCCAATCTAAACCAATGTCATAAATAAAGGTGGTAACTAAGGTAGAATCTTCTTCTAATCGCTACTCTCAATCCCATAGCAAAAGTCCCATCTTCTAGCTTAGATACCTGCCGCATGGAAAAGAAATGCGGCTGAGCTTAAAAAGCCCAGTGAACAGATATATACGATAAACGGAAACGAAAGCAAATGAAACGATCATGTAAAATTTAGTGTATTGGGATATATAAGTCAAAGGCAAAGATATAAGAATGAAATGAAAGAAATAGAACAAACGGATCAGTAATCCCCCACGAGCCCGAACAAACCAAATATAGTAAACCCGAGAGGGGAGTCCTCTCAAATGTGAAGGACGTGTATTGCACACATCATCAATCACCGAACAATATAATATAATATTCACTAATACGAACTCAAACCTAGGATGCATCCATACGCCCCCCGAACAATAATATAGGCCAATAAATAAATATAATGCGCAAGTTACGAACAATATGGGGACGGTGTGGAACATCACTCAACTACACTAAAGTCATGCCATTGGTGCATCAAAGACATGGCCATGCTACCTACATGGCTAGGAAACGAACTTGGCTCGGGTCTCAAACTGAATGGTCAAAGGCCAAAGGTCAAAGTCATCGAATCATAATCAAATTCCAAATATCTAAGGTTCATAGCAAAGGGTTTATATCAAAGGTTCATAACAAAAGGATCATAACGAATGTCAAGGTCAAATGAATCAAACAAACTAATCAACGAATAGGGAACATAGCAATGGCTTTGGGAAATCCTAATACGAATCAATATCAATGAATCAAAAGAAAACGAAGGCACCTTACTGAGAAGGGCAGAATATCTGTACCTTATTTCGAATGCAAACAAACAAGAACTGAAAGTATTGAACGGACTAAGGCTTCTCCTTCTTCACACCTAATGGAGTAGAAGAGAGTTACAATTGGTTCTTAAGTATTCATTTTAGCTTTTCTTTCCATTTTAAGTAACTTTCTATTTTTAGCAGGTTTCCATTTTTAGTAAGTTTCCATTTTTAGAAAGTTTCCTTATTTAGAAAGTTTCCATAATTAATAAGTTTCCATATTTAGAAAGTTTAGGTATTTTAACTTAGGTTAAGTCATAATTTAAGTATATTATGGACATAGGGTACATTTTAGCAAATTATGATAGTTCAGGGTTAATTATGACAAGTTTCCATAACTTAGGGTTTTAAATGTAAATATATCAAAGTTAAGGGTTTAAAATGAAACTATTACAAATTACTAGTTTATAACACATAATGGATTCAGAATCACACTTTAGTCCTTTAGGTTTCATTATTTACACTTTATACCCCTTTAGTTACTAAAGTTACAAAATAGACCTTATACTTACATAATTTACAATTTAACCCTCACTAATATTCATAATTACATCCTAAGCCCTTATAATTACTAAATTACAGAATATATCCTCACATTTATCATATGGTACCAATTACACCTCCATGTTTCACATATTTACAAATTTAGTCCCTTTAGTTTACAAATATTACAATTTACATCCTTACTTTATTATAATTACACAATAGTCCCATAAATACCCAAAATTACATATTACCTCCCTAATAATATTATTTACACAAAATAATCACAAGTTTCCTAAATTTACACTTTTAGTCCCTCTAATTAATTTAATTATAATTCGAACCATAATATAAAAAATAAATCATGTTCTTGCAAATTTTACACATAAGGTCCTCATCTTATAATTTTTACACATTTGTACTGACCTAATTAACATTATAAAAATAACCTTTAAGTTTCAAAGCTGACAAAACAAGTTCTCCTTATTTATTTATCAAATCGTATAACCCTTTTAATAACCAAATCAAAACCCTAGCTCATCTAACTATTCAACAATCATTACCTAATCATTAGTTTGCATTTATTTACCAGATTTGATGTACCAAACCCTAACCCTAATCGGTTATAGGGTTTCTATTTGTTTTATTCTATTCGATACATATATATACGATTTAAAGAATAATTAGCTACGATCCATATGAGCTTCTATAATTTGAACTAGTATTTTTCCCAGACCATATATGTTGTATAAAGTCTAAAATAATTAATTACAAGTCCTGGATAAATCGTATAACACATATTGGATTTTATTTATGTTTTTGCTCTCAAAAATTGGTACGACTTATCTAGCTTGCATGATTCGTTCTATATAATTTATTTAGGTCTTATATGATCATAGTAACATAAGAAAAATATAACATGTAAGTTCGAACGTGTAGAAGGGATAAAATAATTTTGTACCTCTCGCTAAAGCCAATTCGACAAAACAAATGTCTAACGATCGAACCAACGAATCTCATGACCTCCAAATAATTTCTAAGCTTCTTAGATTATGTAGAACTCCAGAAAAATAAGCTACGATTTTTATTTGATCGAATGAAGGCTGGACGATTTTTGTAAAGGGTTTTAAGGGTTTCGGTTTGTTTAATATATATATATATATATATATATATATATATATATATATATATATATATATATATATATATATATATATATAATATAAAAACGTGTATACGTGATAAGGACTCAATAATTTCGGCCCAAGAAAGTCTAATTAAGCTCAAATACTGATTGTGATCCTTTCCTAAATTTATTTGCAATTATCTTGTATTTTATTTAATTTATTTTGTATTTTTAATACTTATATTACACGAATTATATATAAATCGGACAAAGTAATTATTTTGTGTATTTTTTACTTTTCTAAATATTAAAATGTAGTCACAAAAATTATTTGGATTCATATCTAGTTCATTCCCGAAGGTTTGGAATTTATTTGGTGATTTTTAAGCTTTTAAATAGATTTTTAAAATTGTAGGGGCATTTTGGTCATTTTGCACATTTTGGATTTTTAGGTATTACAACTTCTTCCCCTCTAAAAAGAAATTTTTTTTCCTCAAAATTTGCAAAGAAACGGAAATGAAATAGTACGGAAAACGAACAAGGACATACCGGATCAAAATTCGAAATGCGGATAACTAGCTCGTATCGATTCCTCGGTTTCCCAGGTAGCTTCACGCTCTGGGTGATTCCTCCAAAGAATCTTTACAAACGGAATAACTTTATTTCTCATGACTCGCTCTTGACGATCCAAAATAGCTTCCGGCTCTTCCGGCTCTTCCGAAAGAGACATATCAGGCTGAATTTGATCGAATGGATAGGATACCACATGCAAAGGATGATAATTGTATCCCCTCAGAAGAGATACATGGAAGACGTTATGAACATGTGATAACTGAGGCGGTAGAGCCAAACGATAAGAAACTTCTCCAATGTGTTCAAGAATCTCAAACGGTCCAATAAATCGAGGACTAAGCTTGCCCTTGATCCCAAAACGTCTAACTCCATGAAACGGCGATACCTTAAGAAATACGCGATCTCCAACATGAAACTCTATGTCGCGACGATGCTTATCAGCATAACTCTTCTGACGAGCACGAGCCTCTTTCAATTTCTCTCTAGCAACATTCACCTTTTCGTTAGTGATCTCAATAATTTCTGGACCCTCAATAAGACGTTCACCTAATTCATTCCAGCAAACTGGCGCTCTACACTTCCGTCCATACAACATCTCATATGGAGCCATTCGGATACTTGCATGCCAACTATTGTTGTAGGCAAACTCCACCAAGCACAAATACTCATCCCAACTTCCCGTCCATTCTAAAGCACACACTCTCAACATGTCTTCTAGGGTCTGAATGGTCCTCTCTGACTGACCATCTGTCTGCGGATGAAAAGCCGTACGAAACTTAAGGCGTGCACCCCAAGCATTCTGCAATCCTTTCCAGAAACGAGAAGTAAACCGCGGATCTCTGTCCGAAATAATAGCTGTCGGCATACCATGAAGTCTAACGATCTCCTGTCGAAAAATCTCCGCCAACTTACTGACACGGTAATCCATACGAATCGGCAAGAAATTAGCAGACTTGGTTAGTCGATCAACAACCACCCAAATCGCATCATGCTTTCTTTTGGTAAGAGGTAACCCCGATACAAAATCCATAGAAATCTCTTCCCATTTCCATGTCGGAATCTCTAAAGGCTGCAACAAACCACTCGCCCTTTGATGCTCAATCTTGACTTGCTGACAAGTCAAGCACTTAGACACGAAAGAAACTACATCATGCTTCATACCACTCCACCAGAAATGCTGCTTAAGATCTCTATACATCTTGGTGGAACCAGGATGAATAGTGAATGGAGAACTATGAGCCTCAGCTAGAATAGCCTCACGAAGCTCGGAATCATTTGGAACACATAGACGATCTTCATACCACCCTACGCCAAAATCATCTACACTGAACTCCGTCTGCTTACCTTCTTCAACATTCTGAACCACAGACCACAGCTCACCATCATCCTTCTGGGCTTCCTTAATCCGTAGGATGAGATTAGACTCAACCTTAAGACTAGCCCAATATCCAACATCACGACGAATACACAACTCAACGTCCAAACGTTCTAAGTCCTTGAGAATATGAGGTTCTACCTCCAAACTGGAAATCATTCCAGATTTCCTACTAAGAGCATCAGCCACCACATTAGCTTTACCTGGATGATACTGAATGTTCGTGTCGTAATCCTTCAGAAGTTATAACCACCGTCTCTGTCTCATATTGAGTTCCTTCTGAGTGAAGATGTACTTGAGACTCTTGTGATCAGTAAAGATATCACATGACTCGCCATACAGATAATGCCGCCAGATCTTTAACGCGAAAACAACAGCAGCTAACTCTAAATCATGCGTCGGGTAATTCTTCTCATAAGGTTTCAATTGCCTCGATGCATAAGCAATAACCTTCCCGTGCTGCATAAGAACACAACCCAAACCTTTCTTCGACGCATCACTATATATCTGAAAACCTCCAGAACCCGATGGAAGAGTCAAAATAGGAGCGGACACCAATCTCTTCTTCAGCTCTTCAAAACTATTCTCCCGCTCTTCTGTCCAAACAAACTTCTCTCCTTTCCTCATCAATTGCGTTAATGGCAAAGCCAAACGCGAGAAACCTTCAACAAACCGTCTATAGTAACCAGCAAGCCCCAGAAAACTCCTAACTTCAGTTACATTGGTAGGTCTCGGCCATTTGGTGATAGCCTCAACCTTTGATGGATCCATGGTGATACCATCTGCCGATACAATGTGACCAAGGAAAGCAAGTTGACTCAACCAAAACTCGCACTTAGAAAACTTTGCATACAACTTCTGCTGCCTAAGAATCTCCAAAACAATCCGAAGATGTTGCGCGTGTTCCTCCTTAGATTTCGAATACACCAGAATGTCGTCGATGAAGACAATAACGAACTTGTCGAGGTACTCGTGGAATACTCGATTCATCAAATCCATAAAAACAGTAGGCGCGTTGGTCAAACCAAAAGGCATAACCAGAAATTCATAATGACCGTAACGAGTTCGAAACGTGGTTTTGGGAATATCCTGCTCCTTCACCCGAAGCTGGTGATAACCGGACCTCAAATCAATCTTAGAGAAATGCTTCGCCCCTTGCAGCTGATTAAATAAGTCGTCAATGCGCGGAAGAGGGTAACGATTACGAATCGTGATACGGTTAAGCTCGCGGTAGTCAATACAAAGACGCATGCTTCCATCCTTCTTCTTCGCAAACAAAACAGGAGCACCCCAAGGAGAGACACT
Source organism: Artemisia tridentata subsp. tridentata (assembly GCA_021014915.2). NCBI lineage: Eukaryota > Viridiplantae > Streptophyta > Magnoliopsida > Asterales > Asteraceae > Artemisia > Artemisia tridentata. The sequence goes on from CP139507.1 coordinate 467,722,707, forward strand.
TGGTCGGATGAATCCATTCTCCAAGAGTTCTTGCAATTGTTCCTTCAACTCTTTTAGCTCAATGGGCGCCATACGATACGGAGCTTTGGAGATAGGTTCGGCACCTGGAACGAGATCAATGCTAAACTCAACTTCTCTAGCCGGAGGAAGACCAGGAAGTTCGTCGGGAAATACGTCGGCAAAATCACGAACGATAGGAAGACTCTCGATGCTCGGAACTTCCAAATAGGTATCTTTGATGGATGCCAGAAAACCAAGGCAACCATGGGAGAGCAAAGTTCTGGCTTTCATAGCCGAGATGATCTTAACAGACTTAAGAGGTTGGGAACCGTGATAAACAAAGTCGGGTTGATGAACATTACTAAAGATCACATCTCTGGCATGGCAATCAAGGGTAGCCCTATGAGCAGCCAACCAATCCATGCCCAAAGTAACGTCAAAATCGATCATATCGATTGGGAGCAAATTAGCGGGACGAACACAATCATCAAAACATAGGGGACAATTCACATATTCTCTATCAATGATCACATGGGTTTTCATTGGGTTTGAAATGGATATTTGATTAGTTAATGGAGTTGGAGTTATATTTAGTTTATTGGCAAGCGAATTAGATATGATGGAATGAGTGGCACCGGTATCAAATAATATGAAAACAATACGATCATCAATGTAAAGAAAACCGGTAATAGTACCTGAAGAGTTCGCCGCCTGATCACGAGTAGTGGCAAACACACGACCTGAAGTGGGAGCTGACTTAGACGAATTCACTGGTACAATCCGCTTCTCCTGTGGACAATCCCTCACCTTGTGAGTAGTAGAGCCGCAAGTGAAACAAGCACCAGTAGCCTTGTAGCAAACCCCCGGATGAGGCTTCCCACAAGTAGTACAAAGAGGAGGAGGAGGCAACGTCTCAAAAGACTTCTTCTGACCAGAAGACCCCGAATGATAACTCTGTTGCGAACCCTGAGTCGACTGATCTCTGATCTGACGCGGGTTGCTACTACCTTGACCCTGTCGGTCATTTCCATTCCTACCAAAAGCCCGCTGATCCTGACTCCTGAAATCCTGGTGCCTCCAATCATATCCTCGGTCTTGACGACCTCTCTGCTCATATCCCTGGTCCTGACGACCTCGATAATCCTGCCTCTGGTCCTGACGACCCTGTGCCTTGAAGTCCACACGATTTCCATCCCTGTCTCTCTTATTCGAATTTCCCTCAGCAGGATGAAACAACTCAATGTTACGGGCATCATTCACAACTGCAGCGACATCCTCATACTCAGTGTTCACAAGACGATCCAATACCCACTTCTTCAATGCCCATTTGAAGTGCTTAGCCTGACGCTGAGCATTACCCATAACCTCTGGCCCAACAAAGCTAGCCAGCCTCATGAACCTCTGCATGAACTCCCCAGACGACTCTCGATCCAACTGATGAATTGTAAAACCCTAAAATCTAAAATGTGTAAAAAGACCAAAATGCCCCTATAACTTTGAAAATTAAATAAAGGCTAATATAACTTATAAATTAATTCCAAAATTTTTGAAATGAACCAAGTATGATATGAAACAATTAGAAAGCATCATAGAATAATTTTGCAAGCTAACAAAATTATTATAACACATGAACAAGTCCCATTTTAGCCAAAAATAATTAAGTATACATTACTTTGTTTAAAAATTATTTAAAAGTATTTAAATTACAAAATAAATTAAGGAAACAATTCAAATTAATTATGAATGATTTGGTAAACCTTCTAGCCGAAATTATAGCACCATTAGCTCCCAAAATTTCGGTCAATCACACCTTATTTGAACCACTCTCCCTAAACCCTAAATTATCCTAGCCGAACTAAAGAAAAACACACAAAAATTCTCCCTAGTGTTCATCCGATTTTCTGGAAATACAAGACCAATTTTCCTGTGTTCTTCATCATCACAATAAGCTAAGAAAAATACCTTTCGAATTGTTTGTGGCCTGGTTCGATCTTGGGCGAGTTTTCCTTGTAGCGAGTGAAACTTTGAGGTAAATTCGATTATGAATAATTCGATCACTATAAAATTTGTTTCTTATTTATTTCAAGATCCTTACATCATATATGTTCTATGAAAAATGATTACAAGATTTGTAGAGCGTTCGTGAAGCCGTGGTAAATTGTTGGGTGTCGCGGGTAGAACCGAAAAGAAAGAATTCGTGCCAACCATTTGACTCATTCTAAAATCGGTTTGCTATTTTTCCTGAGTCTCTTATGATCTATGAACATCAAATAAAATGATAATAACATACCATGCATGATCTACGAATTATTTGTGAATTAAATCTTAAAACCACATATAAAACCTAAATAATTGTATCCGAATTTTTGAGGCTTCATAGTTAATTTATTTAGACTCTATATAATCATGTTTATCTGAGAAAAATGATATTTCAAATTGTTAAGGCCAAAAAGATTTATTTTTGAATTATTGGTTTATGCGGATTTAAAGAAAAATAAGGAGGAAAATAAAATAATGGAGATCGAATTAGGGTTTGGATTATAGGGTTTGATTTTGACTAATTAATGATGTTATAATGATTATATGATGATTTAGTAATGATTGGTATTGTTAGGGTTAGGATTTTGTTAATAAAAGGTGTAATCGGTTTATGTTTAAATTATAAGGGGGTGTTTTGTAACTTTTAAAACTCAAGGGTTATTTTTAGAACTTAATTTGGACTGCATATTATTCGAATAAAATATAAGTTGGGGGTGTCATGTGTGATTTTTATATTTAAAAGGATTAAAATGTTTAGTTTAATAAAAGGTAAATCGATTTGTAAATAAATTAAATGGAGGGACTAAATATGTAAATTCTAGAAACTTAGGGTTGATTTGAGTAATAAATTATATTCATGGGGTTATGTGTCATTTTGGTAATTTAATGGCTTAATATGCAATTATTGATAATTAAAGGTTGAAAATGTAAATTAAGGGTTAAATATGTAACTTTGATAACTTGAGGGACTTGATGTGTAAATTATGAATACTTAAGGGTAGATTCGTATAATATGATAAAATAAGTGATCATTGTGTAATTTTGATAAACTAAGGGTCTAATGTGTAATTATGGATATTATAAGGTTTAAAATGTAAATTATATAACTTAAGGGTGTAAAGTGTAAAATTGGGAAACTTGAGGGGCTGAATTTGTTAACTTGATAAATATGGATTCAAAACAGATTACTTGGGATATTTTCATATGTGAACTTTAACTTTGATATAATTACACTTAAAACCCTAATTTATGCAAAGTTGTCATAAGTAACCCTAAACTTTTGTGACTTGTTAAAATACACTCTAAAACCATAATATGATTCAATAACGACTTAACCTAAATGAGAATATGGAAATCTTACTAATTTTGGAAACTTTCTAAAAATAGAAACTTACTAAATATGGAAACCTGCTAAAAATGGAAAGTTACTTAAAATGGAAAGGTTTGTAATTCTTTGCTACCCCTCTAGGTGTGAAGAAGGAGAGGACCTGACTTTGATCCATCTTGTTCATTTTGATTTGTGCTTTGCTTTGGAATAAGGTACAGATATTCTGCTCTTTTGATAAGGAGCCTTCGCTCTCATATTTCGATTTGTATTAGGGTTTTCCTAAGCCATTGCTATGCTTCCCTACACTTTGATAAGAACCTTTGATATGATCCTTGACATATGGACCTTTGATTTGAACTTTGGACATTTGAACCTTTGATATGAACCCTTTGCCATGAACCTTTGATATTTGGACTTCGATTTTTGACTTAGACATATTGAACCTTTGCTATGATTTGGACCTTTGACCTTTGACCCCAGTTTGATACCCGAGCCAAGTTCGTTTTCCTAGCCATGAAGGTAACATGGCCATGCCTGTGATGCACCACTGGCATGACTCGTGTGTGGTTCGAGTGATTAGCCACACCGTCCCCATTTTGATTTGATATGAGCTCACTATGATATGATATGATTTGTTATGGCCAATATGATTTGTTCGGGGGGCGTATGGATGCATCCTAGGTTCGTGTCCGTGTTCGTGGACAGTTCGTTTTGATATTTGATATGGTTCGGTGAATGATGATGGGTGCAATCCACGTCTTCACAAAGTTCGGGAGCTGATCACTCCAACTGGTACATGAGGACACCCCTCATATTATCGGCTTATTTGAGAGGCATCCCCTCTACATGATTTTGATATGATTATGATATGATATGTGATTTGTTTGGGCTCGTGGTGGATGACTGTCCTAGACCTTTATTCTTGTAGCTTATTCATATCTTATACATCATGCTATATTCGTTTGCTTCATTTCCGTTTATTATATATCTGTTCACTGGGCTTTTTAAGCTCAGCCGCGTTTCTTTTCCCGCGGCAGGTATCTAAGCAAGGAGCTTTTGGATTATGCTTTGGATGGGATGAGAGTTAGATGGAGCTTTGACCTTAGATGACCACCTTTATCTTATGACTATGTTTTGGACATGGATTTCTTTTGTATTCGTATTTTGGATGTTTCTTTATCTTTCGAAACTTATGTATTATTCAAGTCGTGTTGACTTGACTTTTCCTTATGTATTTGTTTAAGACTTCCGCTGTGCTATTATGTATGCTTTGATTTGTCACCATAATGTGATACTTCTACCCTTGTCGGGTTGGGGTGTTACACGAATAGTCCCATACTCCCGTTCGTACCTCTGCTGCTCAGACAACGGAATATACTCCTTATAAAATATGCCACAGAAATCCTCCCAAGAACAAGTATCAGTGAAATCCTCTTCCTGTGACTGAACATACGCTGTCCACCAACTCAGCGCATCACCCTCAAACTTGAATGTGGCCAAACGTGTCTTGAACTCGTCAGCACAACCCAAGACCCTAAAACAGCTTCTCAACATGAGTGATCCAATCCTCTGCCTCAGTAGGAGTAGCAGCAGACCGGAAAGAAAGAGGTTTGAGCTTATTGAACCTTTCGATCCAAACATGAATACCAGCAGGTGGAGCACCGCCGCCACCAGATGAACCAGCACCATTTCCTCCTGACGAACCCGCACCATTTCTGATGTCATTGGTGATTTGGGTCCTCAACTAAGGAAGAGCATTAGCCAAAGCTGCTGCTATCATGGCCTGAAAATTAGGGGCATCCCCGTCACCATCGTGCCTACGCGTATTCACCATCTGAACGATTTCGAAAATGATTAGCAAAGATAGGGAGATTAAGCACGAAAGGAAAGACGAACAGAATCCTAATGTCTACCCAAATCCTCACCAGTCAAATCCTAAGTCCTAAGGGTCAAATCCTAAGGTCCATATGACTCACAGGCCATGGCTTATGTACTGCAGGTCACAACCTGGCTCTGATACCATAAATTGTAACACCCCAACCCGCCAAGGGTAAAGATGCCACAATGATGGTGTCAAATCAAAGCAAACATACATAATACACAGCGGAAGTCTTAAACAAATTCATTAAAGAAATCCAGCCAAACACGGCTTAGACAAAGATAAGTTCAAAAGAAAATAAATAATATAAGGAAATGATAACGAAATGAAATCCAATCTAAACCAATGTCATAAATAAAGGTGGTAACTAAGGTAGAATCTTCTTCTAATCGCTACTCTCAATCCCATAGCAAAAGTCCCATCTTCTAGCTTAGATACCTGCCGCATGGAAAATAAATGCGACTGAGCTTAAAAAGCCCAGTGGACAGATATATACGATAAACGGAAACGAAAGCAAATGAAACGATCATGTAAAATTTAGTGTATTGGGATATATAAGTCAAAGGCAAAGATATAAGAATGAAATGAAAGAAATAGAACAAACGGATCAGTAATCCCCCACGAGCCCGAACAAACCAAATATAGTAAACCCGAGAGGGGAGTCCTCTCAAATGTGAAGGATGTGTATTGCACACAACATCAATCACCGAACAATATAATATAATATTCACTAACACGAACTCGAACCTAGGATGCATCCATACGCCCCCCGAGCAATAATATAGGCCAATAAATAAATATAATGCGCAAGTTACGAACAATATAGGGACGGTGTGGAACATCACTCAACCACACTAAAGTCATGCCATTGGTGCATCAAAGACATGGCCATGCTACCTATATGGCTAGGAAACGAACTTGGCTCGGGTCTCAAACTGAATGGTCAAAGGCCAAAGGTCAAAGTCATCGAATCATAATCAAAGTCCAAATATCTAAGGTTCATGGCAAAGGGTTTATATCAAAGGTTCATAACAAAAGGATCATAACGAATGTCAAGGTCAAATGAATCAAACAAACTAATCAACGAATAGGGAACATAGCAATGGCTTTGGTAAATCCTAATACGAATCAATATCAACGAATCAAAAGGAAACGAAGGCACCTTACTGAGAAGGGCAGAATATTTGTACCTTATTTCGAATGCAAACAAACAAGAACTGAAAGTACTGAACGGACTAAGGCTTCTCCTTCTTCACACCTAATGGAGTAGAAGAGAGTTACAATTGGTTCTTAAGTATTCATTTTAGCTTGCCTTTCCATTTTAAGTAACTTTCTATTTTTAGCAGGTTTCCATTTTTAGAAAGTTTCCTTATTTAGAAAGTTTCCAACATTAGTAAGTTTCCATATTTAGAAAGTTTAGGTATTTTAACTTAGGTTAAGTCATAATTTAAGTATATTATTGACATAGGGTACATTTTAACAAATTATGATAGTTCAGGGTTAATGTTGGTCCCTTTACACAATTAGAATTAACTAGAAAGTTAATCTATTTATGTTAATGACTAATACAATGTTTAAGGATAATTCTAACAGTTATAAAACGTGAATATAAAAACAACAATATTTTTCAACGTTTAAATTCTTATTAGAAATAATTCCAAGAATCTATACCCAAGTGTTTTGCGAAACAAACACTTGGGATTGAATAGACAAGGGTATGGGGTGTCTCCTATCGAAACTCAAGTTTTGCTTGAGTGGTAACAATATACCCACTGAGCTATCTCAGTGAGTTGTATACTCTTTGTAGGAGAGAAGTTCCTTTGTAAAAGTTCAAGACTTTAAATATACAAAGCACACTTTAACTTCTCTCCCATTTGATCTATTTATACACAAGTAATCTAAGTATAAGTGATTAAATATATTACAAGTTGTTGAGGTTGCGTGTCTGACAATTAAAAATAGTAATTGTCATTTCCAAGAACCAATAGGAAAGGGCTAATAAGACTTTGGGAGTTGTTGGCTGACACTCCATGACTTTTAGCCACAATAGGGAAGGTTGGATCCGACAAGAGAAGAGTGTTGGGCTGACACTATTATCTTCTCAGATCTTTTCCCTATTGTTCCCGCCTTTTCTTCAGGCGTTGGTTCCTCAGTCCTTCAATCACTTTGTTGGTTGAGGAGACTGGGGTTCAGTGAGTTCTTGTCCAACACTCACTGAACCATCATCTTCTTCTTTGGCTTAAGTCCTACTCAGGGAGTACCGCCTTCCTGAGTAGAGAATCCTTCTTCTTGAATTCGCCTTAAGCATCCTGAAGATGACTCACTGAGAGACTGTTCTCTCAGTGACTTGAATTGTTCTCGGTTTAAGTTCACACTTAGTTAATTTGTGTCCAAATCATGTTTGAAGCATTCTTGGGTTTTTCATGACCCAACAATCTCCCCCTATTTGGATATAAATTATTCCTAAGTGTTTTGATCAGATATGAGTGAGCTAAAGACTTCTACTCATACTGAATGTACTAGAATGTAAATAAGGACACTGAAATAATAAAAACATCATCTTATTAATATCATTTACAAGTCCTAACAAAACTAAGTACAAAATGGATAGTGTGGGTATTCAGGCAGGTCATCAGTTCAACTTGATTCCAAGGGCTTCAAGCTTGGGCTTCTTTGACTGCAGCTCTTGTTGGTCAGGATGTTCATTGATTTTTCTTTTCAGGTCTTAACAAAACTTCAGATTTTCAGGACTCTTGAGTGGAGAGGCCATCATTAGAAAGCCAAGCATTGCTTTAATCCCTGACAAATCTATATCACTCCACCTTTGGAAGGCTTTGTCACTGAACTCATCAATGAAGAACAAACCTCTTTCTGGCTGTTCAATGACCATATTGTTCCTGAAAGGAACACCTTCAGGGAGAGCTCTATTGCAGTCAAGACCAGGAATCTTGATCTCAGGCTCAGCTTCTATCTTCTTTCTTTTTCTTGAAGAAGAAGACTGAGAGGGAGCTGGTTGTGCAGATTCAGGAAGAAGAGATGGAATGCCAAGTTCCTGAGGTGCTGCTGCCAATCTTTCATACCTCAGACTCAAAGACTTCATCAGATTAGGGACCACAACATTTGATTTCTTTGCTATTAATGGACCCAACTCGTCCAATTCAGTGATCCCGAAGTCAGCGAATCTGAAAGGTTTATGAACATCAAAGTTTCTCATGTCAGCACCTCTGTAGACAGTGACAACGGCAGGATTGGTGTTTCTTTGAATATGAACATCAGTGATTGGTTCTGGCTTCAACCTATCAGTCATATACCACTGATATTTCTTAATCCTGTTCTGCCTAATCTCTTCAGCCCGTTTATTCCTTTCCTCCCTTTTCTGCCTGAGAGTGGTCATCTCCTCAGACTGAGCTTTAACAAAGGTCATACCACCCTCTCTTCCTGAGAGATCCTTAGCCTCAAGACCAATTTTCTCAGCCTCTTCATGAACAACCTTAATTATAGCAGGCTTGCTCGCCTTCTCTTCCTCCTTTAACTTCTTCCTTGCTTCCTCTTCCTGAAGATAAGCACTGAGTTCATCAGCTGAGAAGTGGTGAAGGACTCCATCAATTTCATAAGGGATCCTGAGTGGAGATTCAGGATCTTTTGCAACCGTGATCGGTGCTGGTTGAGGCTCAGGTTTAGTGAGGATGCCTTTGCCTTTATCTTGATGAGAGGAAGAGGCTTCAGGAATCTCCCCCTCAGTGTGAGAAGGAGGTTGTTGGCTTGAGACTCCAGTGTCTTTCTCCCCCTCAACTGTTGCATGAGCCATGGTGAGAGCAAGAGTTGGAGTCACTGGAGCAGTAGGACCTTTGAAGGCCTGATAGATCTCAGTCATCATTGATTTGATGTCCGTGGTGTCTTTCTGAAGACTTGAGATCTGATCTGCCAGAGACGCCTGAGAAGCTTCGATGCCTGACATCCTTGACCCAAGAGACCAGGCCAAAGATGTTGAAGATTGTGCCCAAGTACCAAGATGTTTTTCTTGAAGACCCATGGAAGTCCTGATTGAGTCCAAGGAAGTAGTAAGACCCTGAAGTTTAGAATCCTTCAGTAAGCTGAGAAGATCATTGATTTCAGTTGACTGCTTCTGATAAGTCTTAGCAGCTTGAAGGACCTTTTCAGTGAGTACGGGGTCATTCTTGACAGCTAACTGAATAGTTCCAAGGCTATTGGTGATGCCTTCAAGAGTAAGATTGAACTTCTGGAAATGAAGATCAATAGCTGTCAGGGAGTGTTTGGTGTCTGATTGGATTTCGATCACATCATCATGAAAAGTTTCAACATCTGCCTTCAGGTTGGCATAGTGAACAGCTGCTTCAGTGTGATGATCAAACATCTCATCAGTGAGACCCGTGAAAAGAGCTTTGTTGGTCTTCAGTAGGAATTTGACCAATGTTCTTTCAGTGAGGGGAAGAGAGTTATCATACTTTTGGAGGATGTCCCCAGTATCAGAAGAATCAGAAGACTGAGAACCTGACTTTTCACTTTGGCTTGGAGATGACTGATGTGAATGTTCAGGTTGTTCAGGTTGTACATCAGTTTCCATATCCTCACCTGCCTCAAAAATTTCCTCTTCACTCTCTTCCCTGAGCTCTTCATCAGACTCCATAAGAGCCTGAAAGTCCCCCATGGACTCAATACCCAAAAAATCAACCGGCTCCTCTTTATAAAAAGACTTGCCTTCGGTTTGGTCAGGTCCTGACCCCGTTGTCATAATAACTGAGTGGGTTTGCTCAGCCTGACTAGCCATAATAACTGGGGTAACACCAGCCTGGCTTTTGGGGGCAGTTCCTGAGAGATTGGATCCGCCTGAGGGGTTGATGGGTTCCATATCAGCGGGTTGTTTCTTTCCCTCTGAGTCTTTGTCCCCCTTAGCACCTTCAACTACTGATGGGTGCTTTCCAGTAGTATCAGTAGGTACTGATTGTGAAAGTTTGTGGACCCCCTTCCCATCAGGATTGTGCTGTCCTTCAGGGGATTTAGGGTCCTTTTCTCCCTGAGATCCTGAGGGTGATTTCTCAGGAACGTTAGCGGGATGTGAATGTTTGTGGGTCCCCTTCTCAGTAAGGTAGTGTTGCCTTACCGAGGATTTAGAACCCTTTCCTCCCTTGGGAACTGATTGTTTTTTGACAGTTCCTTCATCAGGATGTGAGGGGGTGTGGGTCCTCTTCCCAGTAGGGTGGTGCTGCCCTACCGAGGATTCAGGACCCTTTTCTCCCTTGGGTACTGATTGTGATTTATCAGTACCTTCATCGGGATGTGAGGGGGGAATGCTTCCTGATCCCTCTGACTTGTGTATGTCAGTTGAACCATGTGGAATGGGTGTGCCCGAGGTCACTGAGGATGATTGCTCAGTGACTTCCGTTGGCCTTTGTTTTGAGGTCAAGAGGGTCTCAGAAATGGGTGTCTCAGAGGTCTCGGCCTTTTTCAACCCTTTTTTAAGGTTGAGTTGGTTTTGAGGATCAGTCTCAGTGACGAGTGGCTTGGGTCTAACCACCTGGCTGGACTGACCCTTCTTTGTCTTCTTCACCTTTTTGGTCGGTGAAGGAACTGGAGAGATAGCGTCATTACCCAGAACGACTGATTGCATGTATTCAGTCAGGGCAATAAGTGTAACCTCACTGATGCTACTAGTGAAGTTTGACTTGTGCAGGACGTCAGGCTTCGTACCTTCTGCATCAGGCCTCACATAGTCAGAACCAAGTAGGTCCTGAAGCACACAGGAAACAAATCTAGGATAGGACATATGCCTTTGCCTATGTTTTCCTGAGAGCTTAGCAACAAGGTCTCGGAAGATTATTCCTCCGATGTCTATTTTTGTACCCTCAAGGAGACTGAACAACATCAATTGTTGTGATGAGTTCAACTGCTCCGTAGAGGATTTATTTCCACCCAGGACCTGAATGAAAAATGTCATCAGTATCCTCCAAATAGGGTGGAACCATGTTTTGACTACTGGAACCTTTTCCGGTAAGCCTCCCGCAGACATTTGTGGACGTCTGGGGTTATGGGGTGCAAGAAAGATCAGTTCATTCTTTATGTCCTGATCAGTAGGGTTGGGTGAGAAGGCTTCAGCAAAGTCAAGGCCTGTGGCTTTGATGAATGCTGAGTAGTCAAAGGAGAGGGTTCTACTCCCATTCATCACCGTGAAGGTGATGATTGACTCTTTGGTGTCTTTGGGGCTGGTTGCCACAGCCGTACACCAGAATTCCCTCAAATAGTCATGGTAGATGACTGAGGGGGTGTGGGTGAAAGCCTTTGCAAGAAAACAATTACGAAGATATTTCATAACGTTCTTGTAGGCTGGGTAGATTTGTGGATATGAGAAATTTCCCACCACATTGTTTTTGGTTAGGTCTACACCCTCCATTGTGAAATCCACATTAGGGGCGTATTTCACAGCTTTAGAAGAAGCCATTTGTGGGTAAGTCTGGGTTTGACTAAGGTTAAAGGGGTTCTAAAGCTTAAGAATGCACACACAATTTGTTTTTGAGAAAAATGGCAGAGTTTTGCTTAAAATTCTATAAAAACATGTGTATGTATTCTTCTGGTTGGGGTATTTATAGGAAAGTGGAGATGGGGGTGTTTTGGTCATTTGAGCGATCTTAATTTATTCAAAAAAATTATTGGAAATTGTTTTGAATAATATGTTTTGGGATCCGCATTTAATGCCAACACTCCACTTTCCTGGTTTGGCGCAACAGTCGAAGTGAACAGTTGAGCAGTTCTGCAAAAGTGCAACTTGCAGAGATGAGTCATCACATATTTGAAATGTGATTGGAGAGGCATTTAATGCCAAGTGGGAATGTGGTGGCCCAGAGGTGGAAGCCAGAAAGGCAAAAAGAACAAATATTCTTGAATTAAATATGTGTTCAGTTACCAACCTCGGACATTTACTAACTAGATACTTAGAGCATTTAAGTCAGTATTTAATGTCTCTTTTCAGGGCCCTGAATGACTCTTCATTCAGTGATTGGTATTTTTTTTCAGGGACTTGGGATTAGTCACTGATGATTCAGGAATGACGAATGATTCTTGAGAGACAAGGATTCAGGAACTTGGGTTTAGTTCCTGAGGATGAGGATTCAGTGAGGTGTTTTCACTGATGTACACATTGAGTCAGGGACCTGAGATTTTAAGAATTTACACTTCAGTTGGAAGGAATCAATCAGTGGACTGATTCTCTATATCCAACATTCCTAATTCAGCTTTCAACCTTGTGAAAGTTGGTTCATCCAAAGGTTTGGTGAAGATATCAGCCAACTGATATTCAGTAGGGATGAAGTGTAATTCAATGTCACCATTCATGACATGGTCCCTGATGAAATGATATCTGATATCAATGTGTTTAGTTCTCTGATGAAGAACAGGGTTGTTTGAGATTGCAATTGCACTTGTGTTATCACAAAAGATGGGTACCATCTTGTACTGAATTCCATACTCACTGAGTTGACTTTTCATCCAGAGTACATTTGCACAACAACTAGCTGCTGCAACATATTCAGCCTCAGCTGAGGACAAGGCAACTGATTGTTGCTTCTTAGCACTCCAACAGACTAGTTTCCCACCAAGAATTTGGCAGGAGCCTGAAGTGCTTTTTCTGTCCATGTTGCATCCAACATAGTCAGAGTCTGAGTATCCTTTGAGATCAAGTCCTGAGCACTTTGGATAGTATAACCCAAGGTTAGGGGTGCCCTTCAGGTACCTGAATATCCTTTTCACAGCAGTGACATGAGATTCTCTTGGGTCAGATTGATATCTGGCACATAGACATACTGAGAATTGGATATCAGGCCTTGATGCAAGTAGATACATCAGTGATCCTATCATTCCTCTAAAGAGAGTTTGATTTACTGGTTTACCAGTTAGATCAGGACCAAGGTTGTTTGGGGGAACCATGGGAGTTTTGACTGAGGCACAGTCACTGAGATCATACTTCTTTAGTAGATTCTTTACATACTTCTCTTGACTGATAGTGGTTCCTCTATCAGTCTGCTTGATCTGAAGACCAAGAAAGTATGTCAGTTCTCCCATCATGCTCATTTCAAACTTCTTTGCCATTAGTTTTTCAAATTGTTTGCAAAGTTTGAAACTTGTTGAGCCAAAGATGATGTCATCAACATACACTTGTACTAGTATGACATCATTATTTGTCTTATAGATAAACAATGTGTTGTCTATCTTGCCTCTGACAAATTTGTTTTGGATTAAGAAGGCTGAGAGAGTCTCATACCATTCCCTGGGAGCTTGCTTTAGTCCATAAAGGGCTTTGTTAAGCTTATAGACATGATCAGGAGACTCATGGCTTTCAAATCCAGGAGGTTGCTCAACATAAACTTCTTCTTTCAGTGAACCATTTAAGAATGCACTTTTAACATCCATTTGGTATACCTTGAAGTTCATGTATGTAGCAAAAGAAAGGAAGATCCTGATGGCTTCCATCCTTGCTACTGGTGCAAATGTTTCTTCATAGTCAATGCCTTCTTGTTGATTATAGCCTTTGGCTACAAGTCTGGCTTTGTTTTTAATGACTATGCCATTTTCATCAGTTTTGTTTTTGAATACCCATTTCATGCCAATGACTGAGACATTCTCAGGACATTTGACCAAGGTCATTACCTTGTTTCTGTCAAATTGTTCCAGTTCATCATGCATGGCCTGAACCCAACTTCGATGTTTAAGTGCTTCTTTAACACTTTTGGGTTCAATTATGGAAATGAAGTCCACAAATAGGCATTCATTGGATGAGGCTGCTCTTAGACTAGCAGCCATGCTCCTGGTGAGCATGCCTTCAGTAGGCTCTCCAAAAATATTGACAAGTTCAATGTCCTGAGACCTAGTCCAACTTTCTTGAGGTCCTGGATACTGATTTGAACTTGTGGAGGCCTGATTGGGTAGAGGGGTTGGTTCTGGAGTAGACACATGATCATTGATTGGATCTTGAGTGTCTATCAGATCACTGAGATTGTTTGGATCTTGAGTATTTTGATCAGGCTGATTGATATTATCAGTGTGTGTATGTGCCTCAACAAACTCAGTGATGGTTGGGTTAGGTAGGTTGTGAGGAATTATGTAATAGGAGAGATTAGCATCATCTTGATACTGAGTAGAAGGATTGTTTTCAGACAGATATTCATCAGGAGGATATCTTGAAGAATTATCAATTCCTATCTCTTCTACTGAGGCAGTTGAGAACCTGATTGCATCAGTGCTCTCATCAAAGGTAACATGAAATGTTTCCTTAGTCTGCTGTCTCCTTGTGTTGAACACTTTGAAGGCTTTTGAGACAAGTGAGTATCCCAGGAAGTACCCATCATCAGCTTTTGCATCAAATTTCCCTAGGTGATCTGTGTGATTATGAATAAACACAGGACACCCAAAGACATGAAAGTAACTGATGTCAGGGATTCTTCCTTTGAATAACTCATATGGGGTTTTCCCATTTCTCTTGACAATTATGGATCTGTTTTGTGTATAACAGGCAGTTTTGACTGCATCAGTCCAAAAATGGTTGGAAAGGACTGATCCACATAACATTGTCCTAGCAGCTTCAATGAGTGTTCTGTTTTTCCTTTCAGCAACACCATTTTGTTCAGGTGTGTATGGAGAGGAAAAGTTTTGGGAAATACCTTTCTCATCACAGAAACATTCAAGTTCATTATTTTTGAACTCAGTCCCATTGTCAGTTCTAATTTGTTTGACCTTAATGTCATTTTGATTTTCAATGTTCCTGACAAAGGACATGATTGTTTCAGCTGCCTGACTCTTTTTGATCAGGAAGAATACCCAGGTGTATCTAGAGTATTCATCCACTATGACCAGAGTATACTTCTCATGGTTAACAGACCTTGGACTGATAGGTCCAAATAGATCCATATGGAGAAGATGTAGGCAGTTCCTGATGGAAAAGTTGGTTTTAGTTTTAAAGGATGCTCTGTGATGTTTACCTTTTTCACAAGCTGAGCATGGTTTATCCTTAGAAAACACAAGAGATGGTAAGCCAAGGACCTTGTTTTATTTTACAAGATTGTTAATGTTCTTAAAGTTCAGGTGGGTGAGTCTCTTATGCCAAAGCCAGTTGAGTGTATCAGTGGCTTTAGCAAAGAGACAAGTTCCATCCTGAGTTAGACTGGACATGTCTAATACATAAACATCTTGTCTTCTTGGTGCAATGAGGACAATTTCCTTATTTGCATTGAAGATGGTTCCTTGCTTATCATCAAACTGAACTATGTATTTTGCATCACATAGTTGACTGACACTGATCAGATTATACTTAAGACCATTTACATATGCTATCCTAGTAAAGACAATACCATTGCAGTTTACTGAACCACAACCTTCAGTGAGACATGATGAATTATCAGCAAATATCACTTTGGGTCCTGGTTCTTCCACATATTTGTGCAGACACTCCTTAACACCAGTCATGCTCCTTGAACATCCACTGTCTAGATGCCAAATAGGATCCCTGGCATGCTTCTGCACAAATAGTAAACTGGGTCAGTTCTTTCTAGGACTCCATTTCATGGAGGGTTTGGTATTGTAGGTCTTTATGAAAGTATTAATTGATTCATGGTCAGAGGTTGAGTGGACTGAGCTACCACATGTTTTGCATTTAGTTGCAGGGGTAGCCTCAGTAGTCTGAGAGGATTGTTTCATTCCTCTTCTTGACTGAATGACCTTCTCTTTTCCTGAGGATTTCTGAGTGGAACTTCCACTAGATTCACAATGTTTGTCATATTGACAATCCTCAGGGTGGTGGTCATTGAATCCACACAAAGGGCAGGGTGGAAAAGGCTTGGCCTTTTGCTTCTGTTTCTGCTTAGAATCAGAAGGGTAGTTCAGGCACTGAGCCTTAAGTCCTGAAAAGTTTGACATGACTGAGCATTGTTTATGATCAGAGGTCCTGTGATCTTCCTTTTTGCAAATCATGCAATAAAGGACTCTATAGCAATCATCAGTGAGATGATTTGTATAGTTGCATAGCTCACATCTTTTCAGGGGTTTTGTGGGTTTGGGTTTGGTCTTTGAGGAAGTTGGTTTTTGTTCCTTCTTGGATTGAGAAGATTTCTCAGAAGATGCAATCTTCTCTCCTAGCTTCCTGACCATTTCAGCCAACTGATCAAATTTAGAGTCAGGGCTTTGGGTTGTTTCTTCAGAAGGGACTGAAGTTGATGAGTCATCAGTATTTACTGAGACATCAAGGTTTGCTCTCTTCAGGATGGTTGTTCCCCTTCCTGATCTCTCCTTTGGAGAATGTGGTGAGAAGATCATAGGTGGGAGGCCTAAGTTAGGTGCAGCACCCTGAAGGGTATTTAGTGGAGGAAGTGGAGGGTATGATTCTGATTCAGATTCATTCAAGGACTCAGTGATTGGTTCAGTGAGTTCAAGCTTACTGAGTTTTTCAGTGAGTCCAAGCATATTTTTCAAAGCCTGACTTTCAGGAAGCAAGATCTTTCCAGTCTCAAAGTTTGGTAACTTACTGACTGGGTTGTCCTTGACAATCCAGTCATTTGACTTGGGAAGCAATTCTTGCTCAAAAGATATGCCAGCTGGAACAAAGTTTATTTCATTTTGACACACAATTGGATCAACCATAAGAGGGTCAATTCCAATGGTTTTCTGAGAGATTAATCCCACAGTGTCAAAAACCTTAGGGTTCTTCTTGGTCCAGCTTTGAATGATAGCCTTTTCTTTGTTAAGTTCAGTTTGAAGGACTTGGTTTTGTTTCAAAATCTCAGTGTTCTGAATTTGTAGAGTTATTGTTTCTAGTTTGGCTTGCTTAAGTACAAGCAGTTCATCTCTACATTTGTTCAATTCTGACACAATATTGTTATATTTTGACAACAAGTTAAGCCTTTGTTCCTCAACAAACTTTAAATCAACACAAATATAATTCATGTAAGACTGCCAATCAGAATCATCATCCATAGAAAGTAAAGTATTTACCTTCTTCATGGTGATGTTGACCCACTCTCCATTTCTAGCATGGCCTTTTCCCACAGCCACCAGATCCTCCTCAGAAAGTGCCATCAGTGCACTAACTCTTATCTCCTCATATGAGGAAACCTCTTCATCATCCCAATCATATGCTTCAGCTATTAAAACCTTGTTCTTTGTCTGAATAGGTTTAGATGTTTGAGCAGCCTGAGGCAATATGGGGTTAGTTTCAAGAAGTGCAAGTTTAGCTTTGATATTCCTATATTTTGTTTCAAAATCCTTTTGACCCTTGTTTTGGAATTGTTGGGTGGACTGAAACATTTTAGGTTGTAACTTGCTAGTTCCTGAAAATTTGTAAGAAGGTTCTGAGATAGTTTTAGAATAACAGTCCCTTGCAAAATGACCCTTTTTACCACATTTAAAACATTCAGTGGTCTCATTTGCTTTTGATTTTGTAAAGTTGGACTGATTTCTTTTGATGAAACGTTTTGAACTAGCAAGGAGTGCCCTTTCTTGGAATTCCAAGTTCAGGCCATTCAGGTACTCCTCATCAGTCCTTTCATCAATTTCTTCTTCAGAATCCTCATGAATATCCTGCACAACATCATTAGAATAGAAAGCAGTTGATATGGGTGTGGAGGTTAAGGCCTTTTTGGACTCAAAAGCTTTTGAGTCAGGGTATCTCCTTGAGATCAAGTTGTCTTCATAGACAAACTTCCCATAAATTTCAAGGAGCTCAAGGGTCTGAATGTGGTTAGCATTCCTCAGGCCTTGTGAGAAGTTGAGCCACTTCTCAGGGAGACTGTTGACAAAGCCAACATTTGTCTCATGTTTGGACAGTACAACACCATCATTTGATAATTCATTTATCAAGGTCTTGTATCTGGTGTAGGTCTGTGAGAGACTTTCAGAGTCTTTTGCTCTGAAAGTATTATACTCAAGTTTAAGGTCCATGACCCTATTTTCCTTGGTATCTGAGGGACCCTCAAAGCTGTTTACCAAGTCATCCCAAGTTTGCTTAGCTGTTAGACAGTTGATGACTGATTCCATTACATCGTCAGGAAGACATGATATAAGGATGCTTTTCAGGCGTTGGTCTTGATTGACCACCCTCCTCTCATCAATGGTCCATTGGGCCTCAGGCTTGTTTAGCCCTGTGCCAGTCTTTGGGACAAATGGGCCATCCCTGATACACGTGATGTAGTAGGGTTCCATACCAGTAAGATAGCAAATCATACGCTTCTTCCATTTGCTAAATTTCCCAGCTTCAAGTCTGGGTGCAACAGCTGAGTAGCTGCCACCCTTTTTGTCGACTAGCTGGGGGACATTGATATCAGCCATAGTAGGATCTTGGTTTTAAAAACCTAGAGCACTCTTTGTTAGTTTAAAAGATTTTATAAACCAGAGGCTCTTATACCACTTGTTGGTCCCTTTACACAATTAGAATTAACTAGAAAGTTAATCTATTTGTGTTAATGACTAATACAATGTTTAAGGATAATTCTAACAGTTATAAAACGTGAATATAAAAACAACAATATTTTTCAACGTTTAAATTCTTATTAGAAATAATTCCAAGAATCTATACCCAAGTGTTTTGCGGAACAAACACTTGGGATTGAATAGACAAGGGTATGGGGTGTCTCCTATCGAAACTCAAGTTTTGCTTGAGTGGTAACAATATACCCACTGAGCTATCTCAGTGAGTTGTATACTCTTTGTAGGAGAGAAGTTCCTTTGTAAAAGTTCAAGACTTTAAATATACAAAGCACACTTTAACTTCTCTCCCATTTGATCTATTTATACACAAGTAATCTAAGTATAAGTGATTAAATATATTACAAGTTGTTGAGGTTGCGTGTCTGACAATTACAAATAGTAATTGTCATTTCCAAGAACCAATAGGAAAGGGCTAATAAGACTTTGGGAGTTGTTGGCTGACACTCCATGACTTTTAGCCGCAATAGGGAAGGTTGGATCTGACAAGAGAAGAGTGTTGGGCTGACACTATTATCTTCTCAGATCTTTTCCCTATTGTTCCCGCCTTTTCTTCAGGCATTGGTTCCTCAGTCCTTCAATCACTTTGTTGGTTGAGGAGACTGGGGTTCAGTGAGTTCTTGTCCAACACTCACTGAACCATCATCTTCTTCTTTGGCTTAAGTCCTACTCAGGGAGTACCGCCTTCCTGAGTAGAGAATCCTTCTTCTTGAATTCGCCTTAAGCATCCTGAAGATGACTCACTGAGAGACTGTTCTCTCAGTGACTTGAATTGTTCTCGGTTTAAGTTAACACTTAGTTAATTTGTGTCCAAATCATGTTTGAAGCATTCTTGGGTTTTTCATGACCCAACAGTTAATTATGACAAGTTTCCGTAACTTAAGGTTTTAAATGTAAATATATCAAAGTTAAGGGTTTAAAATGAAACTATTACAAATTACTAGTTTATAACACATAATGGATTCAGAATCACACTTTAGTCCTTTAGGTTTCATTATTTACACTTTATACCCCTTTAGTTACTAAAGTTACAAAATAGACCTTATAGTTACATAATTTACAATTTAACCCTCACTAATATTCATAATTACATCCTAAGCCCTTATAATTACTAAATTACAGAATATATCCTCACATTTATCATATGGTACCAATTACACCTCCATGTTTCACATATTTACAAAATTAGTCCCTTTAGTTTACAAATATTACAATTTACATCCTTACTTTATTAAAATTACACAATAGTCCCATAAATACCCAAAATTACATATTACCTCCCTAATAATATTATTTACACAAAATAATCACAAGTTTCCTAAATTTACACTTTTAGTCCCTCTAATTAATTTAATTATAATTCGAACCATAATATAACAAATAAATCATGTTCTTGCAAATTTTACACATAAGGACCTCATCATATAATTTTTACACATTTGTACTGACCTAATTAACATTATAAAAATAACCTTTTAGTTTCAAAGCTGACAAAACAAGTCCTCCTTATTTATTTATCAAATCGTATAACCCTTTTAATAACCAAATCAAAACCCTAGCTCATCTAACTATTCAAAAATCATTACCTAATCATTAGTTTGCATTTATTGACCAGATTTGATGTACCAAACCCTAACCCTAATTGGTTCTAGGGTTTCTATTTGTTTTATTCTATTCGATACATATATATACGATTTAAAGAATAATTAGCTACGATCCATATGAGCTTCTATAATTCTAACTAGTATTTTTCCCAGACCATATATGTTGTATAGAGTCTAAAATAATTAATTACAAGTCCTGGATAAGTCGTATAACACGTATTGGATTTTATTTACGTTTTTGCTCTCAAAAATTGGTACGACTTATCTAGCTTTCATGATTCGTTCTATATAATTTATTTAGGTCTTATATGATCATAGTAACATAAGAAAAATATAACATGTAAGTTCAAACGTGTAGAAGGGATAAAATAATTTTGTACCTGTCGCTAAAGCCAATTCGACAAAACAAATGTCTAACGATCGAACCAACGGATCTCACGACCTCCAAATAATTTTCTAAGCTTCTTTAGATTATGTAGAACTCCAGAAAAATAAGCTACGAATTTTATTGATCGAATGAAGGCTGGACGATTTTTGTAAAGGGTTTTAAGGGTTTCAGTTTGTTTTATATATATATATATATATATATATATATATATATATATATATATATATATATATATATATATATATATATATATATATATATATATATATATATATATATATATATATATATATATAATATAAAAACGTGTATACATGATAAGGACTCAATAATTTCAGCCCAAGAAAGTCTAATTAAGCTCAAATACTGATTGTGATCCTTTCCTAAATTTATTTGCAATTATCTTGTATTTTATTTAATTTATTTTGTATTTTTAATACTTATATTACACGAATTATATATAAATCGGACAAAGTAATTATTTTGTGTATTTTGTACTTTTCTAAATATTAAAATGTAGTCATAAAAATTATTTGGATTCATATCTAGTTCATTCCCGAAGGTTTGGAATTTATTTGGTGATTTATAAGCTTTTAAATAGATTTTTAAAATTGTAGGGGCATTTTGGTCATTTTGCACATTTTGGATTTTTAGGTATTACAATGAGTGTAGAGTACCTTGGACTTAGAAGAACTTACTAGCTATTTTGGATTAGAGATGACTAGATGAGATTATATTTAGACTTAGTAATTATTGTATTTTTCATTGTAACCTTGCATCTTCAGATTTTTCCCTTGTAACCATTGAAATTCATTTTGTATTAATTAGTCATATGCTTGTGTTTGCTTTGATACGTCACCAAAATGTGTCACTTCTACCCTTGTCGGGTTGGGGTGTTACAATTTATGGTATCAGAGCCCAGGCTGACGACTTGTATTACATAAACCTGGACCTGTGAGTTTTGGACCATTAGACTTCCACTGTAAGAACATAGGAGAACACCTTGAGAACTTGCTTTAGGATTTCTTAATATGAACTTAAGTTTTGACCAGTGAGGAATGGTTAGACTATAAGGCATTTGTTTAAGTATCATTGCTTCCGCATCACTCTGATTCGTGCCTTGCTATTGGTTAAAGCCTGTTGAGATCAGTTTTGAAGATTGAAAGCTTAGGCTTTGCACCACCAAAAATTTGAAACCTAAATAAGTCTTGAAGGCATTGAGAATTGCATAGTAATTTCCTGACACTATTTGATCCTTATCTTCAGATTCTGACTCTGACCTCTGATCCTTTTGTTAATCATTTTGATGCCTCTTCGGGCATTCTAAGAATCTCCATGGCGATGACGTACTTGATACGTTCTATTATTTGTCTCTTGCTTTTGATAAGCATCTATGAATCTTCCGACGCTATTTGATTTCGTCTTACCCATCTCTATCCCTATGAGAAGTCTTGTGGTGTTTAACCACGAGTATAAGAATGTTTTCCTCTCACTTATGAACGATAAGATTTGCTATGTTGATTTGTCTTTCTTTGGATAGTTAACTTTGATTTTATTCTGATAAGGGATTGGTTGATTGAGCATTCAAAATATTGACAACTATCCTCCTATGTCTCACCTTTGGCGCTTGAAACAATTTTGAACTCCCTACCATGATTACCGATTGTTAAACTTTTGGCTATCACTGTCACTCTGGAGACTCGTGTGTTACTTTCGCGGTTATGAAGTTTTCCTAGAACCCATTTCGTACACCAATGAATGAACCTTATCTTGAGAGTTATTTGGCACCCTGAGTTTTCTGAATATGATTCCTGGTTGAACCACCAAGTTTTCCACCGGAGTTTAAAGTAGGATTTGACATGATAGCGAGAGATTGTCTAGTCACCAAGCGAAGATGTCTTTCAAATGTGTCCGGGATCATACCAGTTGATTTGAGCAACCGGGAAGAGCAACAACCGAAGGCAGGAAGTGAGTTGCTTAAGTGTATCTTCTGGGCATGTTTCAGTTTCGTTCGCGATAAAGAAGGATGGTGACAGGGGATATGTATTGATTACTGGAAGCTGAACCGATTGCTATTAGGAACCATTATTTCTCCACCCTGAAACGACTATGTATCTGTTCAATTTCAGAGCTCGAAATTTCCTTCAGATGGAAGTATGAATTGAGGTTATTCTTGGAATCGCCTTCCGTATTCGTAACGACTACTATGACGGTTAGTGACGCTAATAGTATTAGCTTAAGCTCTAACTGTTTTGTGAAATTGATAAATGATGTTTCTCGTGAGTACTTGGGCAAATGGTCATTGTATGACTTGATAGTACTGTAACACCCCGACCCGACAAGGGTAAAGATGTCACAATAATGGCTCCATATCAGATCAAAACAAAGCATACATCTACAGTAATACAAAAATCTCAAAGGTTACAAATGAAATACTGGAACTACAAGGTTATAAATGAGAACTTCCAAAAACACTAATTCTAAAATATATATCTTCTAGTCAACTCTAATCCAGAATAGCTATCCAATCTTCTAAGTCCAAAGGTACACTCTCCACTCATTCCCAGCTTCCTACTAAAACCTGCCGCAGGAAAAGAAATGCGGCTGAGCTACGAGAGCTCAGTGAACAGATATATAGATAACAGAAACAATAACAGATAGCAGTACGAAACAAATCAGGAATACAGATCATGCAGATACAAAATCAAAGTGAAGGGATAGGAAAGGAATAAGGATAAAAGAAAAGAAATGAGAAAAGGAAAATGAAGCAAATAAGGTTTAGGAAAACAGAAATCCATCACGAGCCCAGATAACAGATAATACCATAGCATAACGATATAATACAACAAACCTGTGAAGAGTGATCAGCTCTCAGATAATGTGAAAGACGTGTATCGCACACACCATCAGTCACCAGATATAATAAACAATAAACATATAACATAAACAGATAACAATAAACATATAACAGATAACAGATAACAGATCAAATCTAGGATGCATCCATACGCCCCAGTAGGCCAGATTCTTCTCCTACACAAATAAAACAGGGACGGGATAGGTCATCACTCTCCTACCCTAGAGTCATGCCATCGGTGCATCGATGACATGGACATGAAACCCTCATGCCTAGTGATTGGCTCGGATATCAAACTGTAGGTCAAAGGTCAGATGTGCTATCAAAATCAGAAAGTCATATCTTAAGGGTACATGGCAAAAGGTTCATGTCAAAAATCCAGAAATAAATATCAAAGGTTCAAATCAGAGTTTATCAGATTAAGTTTTATAACAAAGTTTAAGTTCAGATCAAAAGGACTATATCAAACGGTTCAGAAGAGTATATCAAAGGTTCATAATTAAAAGTTCGTAGCAAAAGTTTATTTTAGAAGTTTCTGTCAAAAGTTCATTTAAAGCAGTCCTTTAATAATGGTTTTCAATAAAATGATCTTTCAAAGTAGTTTTATAAAGGCAGTCTTTTAAGATAGTTTTCATAAATGTTAATGGAATTTCATATAGAAATCGTATTGTATCATACTCATAAACATCCTTTTTAAAACAAATGATTTTTCTCAAAACATTTCCAGGTCTTAATTAAAAGGTTTTCATAGCATGGATTTATATCAGAGGTCATAACAGAGGGAACTCATAGAAAAAGGTTTAAAGCAAAGGGATTTATAATAAGGGCATCAACTCAGAAGTTAAACAGATCAAAACATGAAGAGATCATAGAAGGTTCACAAAACAAAGGGATCATAAAACAGAGGGAGCATAGCAATGGCTTAGGGAATCCTAATACGAAACAAGATCAAATCAGAGTTAAGAGAAGGAAACACCCTTACTAAAAAAGGGCAGAATATATGTACCTTATAAGCAAAGCAAATAAGCAAAACAGACACGGAATAGTATCAAGGCTTCTCCTTCTTCACACCTAAAGGAGTAGAAGATGGAATTACAACAGATTCTAATTCAGATTATTACTTTTAGTTTACCTTTCCATTTTAAGTAACTTTCCAGATTTAGTAAGTTTCCAGATTTAGTAACTTTCTATAATTAACAGATTCCATACTTAGCAAGATATTAATATTACAGATTAGGTTAAGTCCTTATTTAAGAATTATTATGGCATAAGGTATATTTTAATAAGTTACAAAAGTTTAAGGTTAATTATGACAAGTTTACATAGTTTAGGGTTTTAATTGTAAATTCCTTAAATTCAAAGGTCTAACATGAAAATACTTTAAGTTACTGTTTTAATACACATTTTATTCAGAATGACATCTTAATCCCTTTAGTTTCATAATTTACAGTTTATACCCCTCTAGTTACAATATTTACAAAACAAACCCTATATTTACATAATTCATGATTTAATCCCTATAATATCCATATTTACCAAACAAGCATCTTATTTTACAAAATTACAGAATGTCACATCATAATTACATATAGTACGAATCAGCCCCTCAAATTTCAGAATTTACACAATTGGTCCCTTAAGTTTACAAAACTTATAAATTAAATTATAATTTAGTAATAATTACATATTAAGCCCATAAATACTCAAAATTACACAATACACTCTTAATATCATTATTTACTCAAAATGACTTCAAGTTTATAGAATTTACACTTTTAGTCCCTCTACTTTAATTAATTCCAATTCGAACACCATATTTACAATTAAATCCATATCTTGCAAATTTTATACATAAGGACCCCATGTTATAATTTTTTTTCACATTATCCCAGACCTAAATAAGATTATAAAAATAACCCACAAGTTTTAGAGTTGACAAAACACACCCCTATGATTTAAAAACCAATCGTATAACACTTTTTAATCACAATTCCAAACCCTAAACAAATCCAATCATTACCAATAATTAATATAACCTTAAAAGTGCATTAAATGACCAGATCATGTTCCAAAAACCCTACCCTAATTATTTCGATTAGGTTATGATTTTTTTCTTTATTTTCTTTAAAATCCGATTTGTACAAAAATTAGCCACGATTTATTTAAGCTTCCAAAATTCGAATCAATATTTTTCCCAGGTTATATGATGCATAAGGAACTCATAAAAATTATATAACAAGCCCAGAAAAATCGTATAGCTTATTTTAGATTTTATATACGTTTTTTATATCAATAATTACTACGACATATATAGGCCTCTATAATTCGTTCCATCATTTTTCCCAGATCATATACTTCATATGAGGTCCAAATAAAATAAATATATCACCCATAAAGTTCGTATCACATATTATAGAATTTACGTACATTTTAAGCATTAAAAATTAGAACGACCCATTAACCTTGCATGATTTGATTTGTACAATTTATATGAGTTATATATGATATAAAGATCATGAAAAAAATAACAAATCAATTTTATAACATGTGGATTAGGCATAGAGATGTTTACCTCTCGGATGAACTAATTCGACAAAATTAAATCCCTACGTTCGAACCAAGCTTTCCACGACCCAAATCTTATTTTTCCCAGCCTCCTTGGACCTTGATGATTACCATAAAAATACTATCACACCTCCAGAAAATCGGATTGAGGAGCAAGGAATTTTGGGTGTCGACTTTAGTTTATTTGGTTAGGGATTTAGAAAAATTTAATAGGATTAGCTAAATAAATGGGAACTTGCCGAGATTAGGGGGAAAATGGGCTGGAGATTTGGTCTAGTGATTTGACAAATTCAGATTTTTAATTACTTTGGTTTCTTTCCAATTTATTTGCCAATCATCCTTTTATAAAGATTTTATAATTATAATTAAATTAAATTATATAACTTTCGGTATATATATATTTATTTGGGTGCCATAATAATTTTTTGACATTCAAAAATAATATAATGTTGTCCCAGAAATTAATTTGCTTCATATATAGTTCGTTTTCAGAAGTTTGGGATCAATTCAGAATTTTTATAAGTGATTTAATTATGTTTTATGGTTTCAGAGGTAATTTGGTCATTTTACAGGTTATCTGAATTTCAGGTATTACAACTTCTTCCCCTCTAAAAGAAAAATTTTCGTCCTCGAAAATTGAGGTGAAACGAAACGGAAACACAACTGACTGTGAACAGAAATATGAAAGACTTGTTTCTCATGACTCTATCTTGTTGATCAAGCTTCGGTTTCCTCAGAAAAGACAAATCATACTGAATCCAGATCAAAAGAATGATATACCAACGTAACAGATGATAATCGTATTCTCTCGGAAGGGACGTAAGAAATACACATGATTTTGACGGTTAGGCCGTCCACATAATTTGATTAGACAAATCAGATAAGGACATACAGAAAATAGATTTTTGCTAACATCAATTGGCATAAAGTTCTATAACAGAACCTAAGATTCTTATTGGATGTGCAGAGGTTGGCAAAACGCGTGACGAGAATCCAGACGTATCAAATCGCAAAACGGTGAAAGCAGATTACGCGTATAGGTAGAATGAACTTAAAGTCTCACTAATGCAGATAATTTTTAAACAGTTATCAGAATTTCTAAAACTTCTAAGGCACTTCTCGAAATATCCTATGCCCACAACAAGTGCACGTTATATGATGTAAATATTATCACGTTGGCCAGACGTCATAATACTGGCATCATATAAATATGCCCTCATGATGGTCATACTTTATCTCAAGTCGTGAACAGAACAACTTATCTTAATCCACTTAAACTTTCTACGGTCTCAGAGGTCATCAAAATCAAACGCCATAACTAAGAGGAGAACAAACTACTCGAAAGAGTTAACGGAAGTCCCAGAATGTCTATCAGAATTTGGTACATCGTTAAAAGCATCAGATCATCCATCATTCGTCAAATTTCACATAACAAAACCATCGTCCGACATACGCAGAATGAACACAGAGCGGAATTACTAATAGAGAACCTAAATCATTCAAAGGATTTTATCATCAGGTAACAGAAATTAAATGGGTCAAGAGGAAATGAATTACGTCATCCATAGCTTCATCCATCACAGAATTAATTAATTCTAACACAGACGTTCGCTTCAGAATTTCATCCATTCAAAATCATGATCTCAATTTCTATTCGCAAGTCTGCTTCTGCTCTCAATTCATCTTAGTACAACTAAAATGAATAGAGAAGCAAGACTGCGAGTCTTGGACAGGTCTTCTAGCACAGTTCAAAATTTGCCAACTCAGATTGCTGTCGTCACCAGATGCCTGATAGTGTTGTCTGCTACAATCTCTGAATGCCAATCAAATCTACTCTTCCAAAGGGTCATTCTACTTAATACGAAAATGGTCTACATGTTCCTTGTTCGTCTCAGAGCACAAACATGCTGTCATACTATGACAGTTGTCCAATTACTCATGAAAACATGATTCCATTAGCCAATACAATTGGCATTATTTAGAACTCATGATGGTCACAATGAGTACGAAAACAGTTTTCATGAATCGTTTCAGGGAAAGCCTCATATCTAATTCACATCACCAATCTTTACGAATAAAACGGAGATACTTTACGGAAGTTGCTCTCAGTTAGCCATCTCCTATCTTAGGAGTTCTTGTGGTTGCTTCTTCAGTCCTTCAAACATTAAATGAGGTCGTCTGATACGGAGTTTTCAAAGATAGACCAATATCAATCGTTGATACGCAGAAATGGATAATGATTTCGGATAGTGATACGGTTAGGTTTACGATAGTTGATACGCTGACGCAGAATTTTCTCTTTCTTCTTCATAAACTAATAGGGGCATTCAAAGTAAACACTGAGGTGAACAAAATCATGTTCCATTAGCTTCTTCAATCTCTCAACTTCTATAGCATCATGGTTCGTCAACTGAGATCGGTTCAACTTTCATTATACTTCTCAAACAGGTGGAAAACCCAAGAGTTTCATCAGAAAAAACCAGAAAATTTATACCACGAAGCTTCCAATACCAAAACTTTCTAAGGGTGGATATTCATAGGAGAAATTTGACAATCAATTGAGATCGAGTTAAATGTTTCCACAGCAGCGTTAAGCTTAACATATTTGAGCGGTTAAAGGTTATCATAACAAAATTAGGGTGAAAAATAGATTTCAATAGGTCTCATATCAGATATGGTAGTCTCTGGTAGCTTTATAAAGAGCCAGTCAATTCATAACCAAAAGATCTCAGGATTAGGTATATCAAAAGTAGGCAGATCCACAGAACGAATATAGTCGTTAAACCAAACGGATAGTTCATATTTCAGAGTCAAGTGCATGGTTCATCAAGGTGTTGATATAGATAAGTGAACAGTTCAAGGTGTAGGAATCATGTTTAGCTATTTAGCATAAGTGGCAGGTAGGTTGGGATTCACCAGTAATACGAACATCGTATAAATGTCAAAAGTATGGAATATCGGTTATTAACATCTTCATGCTCAGTTAACAACTTCATATCGAGACAAAATTATCGTCATATCCTTCCAAAGGAAACTAGTTGACGGCAAGATTCATTATTTAAAGGGTGGGAATAAACTTCCTATATCCATTGTTAATAATCACCAGAGTTCTAATAGGAGTAGTAATGGATTTTGCAAGACAGAGTAGTATCAGATGATACATTTATATCAAGCACTGGTAGTGAATTAATAGGACTGTGTCATGCACATCGGGGTTAAATGACCTTTGGGATGGTCGGAGAGGTATCAAACTGTTTATCAAACAGATCGGAAGTGAAGATCAAAGTCAGGCAGTGGAATACTCCCAGAAGATATATACTTAAGCAAACTCACTTCCTGGTCTTCGGTTGTTGCTCTTCGGGTTGCTCAAATCAACTGGTATGATCCGAAAGACATCTTCGCTTGGCGGCTAGACAATCTCTCGATATCATGTCAGATCCTACTTCGCATTCCGGGAAAAACTTGGTGGTTCATCCAGGGATCCTATTCGGAACACTCAGGGTGTCAATTAATTCTGAAGATAAGGTTCATTCATTGGTGTACGAGATGGTTTCTAGGAAAACTTCATAACCGCGAAAGTAACACACGGGTCTCCAGAGTAATAGTGATGACAAGGAGTTTAACCATCGGTAATCATGGTAGGAAGTTCAAAATTGTTTCAAATACCAAAGGTGAGACATAGGAGGATAGTTGTCAATATTTTGGATGTTCCATCAACCAATACTTTATCAGAATAAGATTAAGGTTAACTATCCAAAGAAAGACGGACCAACAAAACAAATTTTAATCATTCAAAATGAGAGGGAAGCATTTTTATACTCGTAGTTAAACATCACCAGACTTCTCATGGGAACAGAGATGATTAAGACGAAATCAATTTGTGTTAGTAAATTCATAGATGATTATCAAAAGCAAGAGAGAAATAACAGAATGTATCAAGCATATCATCGTCATGGAGATTCTCAGAATGCCCGAATAGGCATCAGAATGATTAACAAAAGGTTCAGGGGTTAGAGTCGGAATCTGAAGGCAAGGATCAAATAGTGTCAGACAATTACTATGCAATTCTCAAATGCCTTCGTATATATAGGTTTCAAAACTTAGATGGTGCAAAGCATAAGCTTTCAATTTCCAAAAGTGATTTCAACAAGCAAGGCACGAATCCGAGTGATGCGGAAGCAATGATACTTAAACAAATGACCTATAGTCTACCCATTCCTCACTGGTCAGAACTTAAGTTCCTATAGGGAAATCCTAAAGCAA
Source organism: Artemisia tridentata subsp. tridentata (assembly GCA_021014915.2). NCBI lineage: Eukaryota > Viridiplantae > Streptophyta > Magnoliopsida > Asterales > Asteraceae > Artemisia > Artemisia tridentata. The sequence goes on from CP139507.1 coordinate 467,753,109, forward strand.
ATTCTTACAGGTTATCTTATGAGCGCCTACAGTAGAGACTTAGTGGTCCAAACTTCACAGGTCAAGGGTAAATGTATTACGAGTCGCAGCCTGTCGCTCTAATACCATAAATTGATATGGTTATGTTAGATACATATATAGTTTAACCAAATCAAATAACACACGCTATACTCTTTTTTTTTTCAAAATAGTTTACACACCTTTTCTTTCTTATCTCTTTTTTTATACCAACATATAGAACCCTTATATAAAATAATGAGGCCACAACAACCCATACTTGACTATATCAAAGATCACACGCTTCCTACTTTATTTACTTTAGTTTAATACCCAGTTGACAGTACCCATGCATGTTTTTCTTTTGTTTAATACACACTATGACACATCCACTGTCACACTGTGCTTTCTTATATATGTATCTCACATAATACTAATCATGCAACTCCTGATCTAGCTTTTAAAATTTACAAGTGACTAATTCCTCAATCTGTTTTAACCCATGGTACATACGTACCAACAGTCCCAACCGAACTACTTTCACCTTTATATAGCCACGTTAACATGTCCTGGTTCCTTTAATTCTCATGCAATCCTATAGAAAATGTGACATGTTAACTTGACATGGTTATTATCTTTATAGTTTCCATTTTATACGTTTACAAAACATACATCTCACGTTAGTTCTTTAAAATTTAGAATCGGTTAGGACGTATTAATAGGATCACAAAACTGTTCTTATGCTCGATCTAATGGCGTACATCTTAGACCTATTCGAAAAGTAAAACAAAACCGAGATCAACATTTATGTTATATAGTTTTCATGTTATAAACGTTTACATGGGCTCACATGTCGAGAAGAAAACAAGGACGAAGATAAGTGATACCTTGGGTCGGATATGAAGGACGAAGAAAGCACGAAGCAAGGGTCGTGTCTAAAACCCCTACGAACCAGTAGCCCTTCAAACTAGTACATGTCAAGGACGAAACCTTCGAACGCGAGCGAAACCCTCTTCATTTCAAACAACCTCTTGTCGTCTAAGAACAAGGATCGGACGTTGGTAATTCTTGTTTTTGTGTGTTCTAGTTTTTCGAAGGATGGTGAGTGTGGTGTGCGTATGAAGAGCAGGGAAGAGATGCATGCGTGTGAGAGGCATTTTTGTTTCTTAAACATACGTATGGGAGCAAAGGGGATGGTGTGTATTGTTTGTGTCGCATAGAACAGGGGAGGAAGGAACCAGTTTGAATAAAAGATATATAGTGAGAAGCGTGTTTTTAGTTTACCATTATTTTTTTTTGCGTGATATCCGGCTCTAAATGGGGAAGAGATTCGTTTTATTTATGGATTTGCGTAACTGTTTCTATTGTAAACAAAGATATTATCACTCGTTTATATGGCTAATATAGAACAAAATGTATGGATTACTTTCACTATGGGCATGTCTATTATTTAAAATTTTCTATTGTATCATACTTTTTGATACCTTACACTGAATATCCCACTCAGGAAGAAGGAATAGACTATGATGAGGTATTTGCCCCAGTTGCAAGACTGGAGGCTATCAGACTTTTCTTGGCATATGCCTCATACAAGAATTTTCCTGTGTATCAAATGGATGTGAAAAGTGCTTTCTTGTATGGAAAGATACCTGAAGAGGTTTATGTGATGCAACCACCTGGGTTTGAAGATCCTAAGTATCCTGATAGGGTCTACAAGGTGAAGAAAGCACTGTATGGACTACATCAAGCTCCTAGAGCTTGGTATGACACCTTATCACAGTATTTGTTACACAATGGTTTTTGCAGAGGAACCATTGATAAAACATTGTTCATTAAGAAAGACAAAAAGGATATCCTACTTGTACAGGTTTATGTAGATGATATCATTTTTGGGTCTACAAATAAGGTGTTATGTGAAGGATTTGAGAAGCTTATGCACAGCAGGTTTGAGATGAGTTCTATGGGAGAACTGACTTTCTTTTTAGGGCTTCAAGTTAAGCAGAAGTCAGATGGGATTTTTATTAGCCAAGACAAGTATGTGGCTGATATGTTAAAGAAATTTGGTTTCAAAGATGTGAAGGCAGCTAAGACACCAATGGATAAAAACAAACCTTTGCTCAAGGATGAAGATGGGGTAGAGGTTGATGTACATCTTTATAGATCAATGATTGGTTCATTGATGTATCTGACTGCTTCAAGGCCAGATATCATGTTTTCTGTGTGTGCTTGTGCTAGATTTCAAGTGTCCCCAAAAGTTTCACACTTGGAAGTAGTCAAAAGAATTTTTAGGTACCTAAAGGGTCAACCAAAATTGGAGCTACTATGGATAGAAAGTCAACCACTGGAGGCTGTCAGTACCTTGGACATAGGCTGATCTCTTGGCAATGTAAGAAACAAACAGTGGTGGCTAATTCGACAACTGAAGCAGAATATGTTGCTGCTTCTAGCTGCTGTGGACAAGTGCTCTGGATTCAGAACCAATTGCTGGATTATGGGTACAATTTCATGAACACAAAAATTTTCATTGACAACAACAGCACAATGTGTATTATCAAAAATCCTGTTTTTCATTCTAAAACAAAACACATAGAGATAAGACATCATTTTATTAGAGATTGTTATGAGAAAAAGCTTATTCAAGTGGTTAAAATACATACTGACAACAATGTTGCTGATTTACTTACAAAAAGTTTTGATGTAAGTAGATTTCAATTTTTAGTTGCTAGTATTGGCATGATAAATCTTTAATCTTTAACCATCTTATCTCTGTATGTTTTTGTAAACTTTTGTAAGGATTTGTGCTGTTTGTTAAGTCAAAATTTGCTGTTTGTTAAGTTGTTTGCTGTTTAGTTGCTATGCTACTCTGCTGTTATTTTTGGATATTCTTGCTTGTGTTTGTGGTTTTCTACTAACCTTTTGCAGATTTACATGAACACACAATCAAGTAAAGCAAGGAAATTTAAACATTCATTGATAACTACAGCAAAAGTACAAGATGAAGTTTTCTTACAACCATTGATCAAAAGAGTTCAAAAGACAACAAGAACCATGGATTCACAACCTAAATTCTAGCAAAGTCAGGCATGACCTTGCTGCGAGGTCCTCGAGTACCCATGGCTTCAAATACTCTTGGACAGGGAAGAGCAAGTACTACTGGTCGTGGTGGTGGACTCTGCTGTTGGCTTGTTGAGGGAGCTGATTTCTTCTGCTGCTTCTTCTTCTTTGGAACAGGGGGTTTCTGCTCAACCGTACTTGGCTTTGGATGAGGCAGGTGGACACTCTTCGCAAAGGCGGCGGCGGCATTCTCCATTTGCTTCTGAAGCTCAGCGGTCAAAGGATGTTGTGGAGGATCGATTTCCCAGACACCTTGGTAGAATGTCATTGATTTCGGCCATGTTTTTGTTTCTTCATCATCGCTTGAATCTACAAACGAAGATGGTGTTGATGGGAGTGGGTCAGAGTATTCTTCTTCCACAACTGCTTTACCTTTTTGTTGTGATGTTGATGCACTTTGAGGAAAGTAACTTGCCCATCCTTGTGAATCGTCAGAAGATGAATCTGATGATATGTCGATGATTGGAGCTTTTGATGAACTCATGATTTGTTGATTTTGAGTTAGGGTTTGTGAATTGGGGATTTGCTTAAGAGATTAAGGAATTTTTGGTCTTCGATGAGGGGTTGGTATGGTATTTAAGGGAGTGATTTTGAAGATATTGGGAAAGTTGACTTTTGGTCAACACCTTCTTAACTCTGCTGATGAGTTTGAAAGTAGAAGGGTCAAAATTGAAACTTTTGGCGCGTTCTTAAACCTAATTAGATCAAAACGGTCTCATAAACCAATTTGATCTCATTAACTTGAAATTGCTCAAAACTACGTTTGATTCTCACCCAAGAACACTACTTTATTTCATTACACGCAAAACCCCCAAATCATAATGGCTCGACGCACATTTCCAGAAGAACATAATCAAATTGCATTTCTGAGTAAGGTTTCTGCTGCTGCGGGATTTCATGAGGTTATGGATTTTCTGAGTGCTTCTAGACTAAGGTATGCGTTAACAGTTGATCCTACCATTTATAAATCTCATATGCAACAATTTTGGTCAACTGTTAAGTTGGATATACTAGATGGTGAGGAAAGATTGATAGGTAGTGTGGATGGGGAGAATATTGTAGTTAGTGAAACAACCATTAAAAGAAGTCTTCGCTTATCAGGCATATCTACACCCCTACCCTTACCCCAGAAATCGTTATGACTGAGCTTGAGAACATTGGATATGAGAGACCTGAAGCTGGTGGAACATTTTTGAAAGGTCGTCTTTGTCCCCATTGGAAGTTTTTGTTGCATACTCTTCAACACTGCTTGTTTCCCAAAGTAGGTGGATGGAGTGAGTTTAGTGCTTCTCAAGCTATGGCTTTAGTGTGTTTGGCAACAGGGCAATCCTTTGATTTTTCTTCTATGATATTTGAGGGTATGAAGAAGTTTATTAAGAAGAAGTTCTATTTGTATCCAAGGTTTCTACAACTTGTTATTAACTCTCAGCTAAGAGAACCCTTGAGGCATACAAATGTTGAGCCCTGTAGTAGAATGGCAATCAAGATGTTTGCATTTCTAAAGAAGAATGGAAAAGGTTTTTCTGGTGCTATAACTCCCCTTACTGAGCACATCTTGAATATAGTGGCTGCCATGAATGAGGATGAAGAGGCTGGAACTCCCACAGTTTCCCATCACACATCCTCATCAACAAGTTTGAATGTATCAGTATCACATGAACCCCAAACCACCCAATCACCTAGGACTTCACCACATGAGGACATTGTGCTACCTCAGGCCAATGTTAGTATGGATGCAGATGAGGCTGATACAGGTGTTGGAGGTATCATGATGGAAGAGGCTGGCACTACTGTTTCCAACTTAGTAGTTGAGCAGGACAGTGTCAACATAATTAAGACCTCAACCATGGCAACATCTTTTGTAGAAGGTTCTCAAGAACCTAATACAACTGATGGTAACCCCAGCCAAATGGCTTCTATGGGGGGCTCAGATGTTCAACCTAGGGTTGAGACTGAGTTTGTGTCCCAAGATTCACCTCTCGGAGAAGGTCACACATCTCGAAGTGATGAGGACAGAGCTGAAACTATTGATTTGATGGATACTAATGTACATATTGACAATGCCAATGATACACCTCTCGGACCAGGTCACACAGGTCGAAGTGTTGAGGCTAGTATTGAACTTGAAACAGAGGATTTGACGGCTAAAACTCCTGTACAAAATGCCAATTCCAATGATCAACCTCTCGGGTCAGGTAACACAGACCGAAGTTGTGAGGATATCATGAAACAATTTAAGGAATTGACGGATAAATGTACAAAATTGTCACAGGAGGTTCTTGGACTAAGAAAGGAGTTGTCTACAGTCAAAGCTTCTCAAGGTGCAGAAATAAGAAGGCTTAAGCTAAGGGTTACTCATCTTGAGGGGAGGCTAAAGAAGAGTTCCAAACCAAGTTTGGAAGAGGATGCTTCCAAACAGGGGAGGAATAATCAGGAAGTTGTAATAGGTTCAGGGGAGGTTGAAAAGAAATCAGTTGAAAATGTTGGTGATAAGAGTGAAAAGGGTGACTCTGCTGGAGCAGAACACTCTGCTGATGGGTTAAAGGTTCCTGCTGTTGATACTGAGAAGAGTGCAGAAGAAAAGGACTCTGCTGAATCAGATGATGAAAAGTTAACCTTAGCTCAAGTACTGCTGAATATGAACAAAGGAACTAATACACCCACACCATCACAACAACAACCTGCTGCTGAATCTGCTGAAGAGCTTGAAAGGATGCAAAAGTTGGCTGATGAACAAGCTCAGATTGCTCAGGATGAAGAATATGCAAAAAGTGTTGCAGCTGATGAAGAAAGAAATCAGTTTGAACTTATGGAAAGCTCTACATTTAAAGAAGTTAATCAAGAAGAATTCAATGAACAATTGCAGTATTTCATTGATTCTGATATGATTGTAAGAGGTGAAGCTTTCTTGATAACAAATGATGAGCAGTTGGAAGGAAGTGAAAAGACAAAAGAGCTTGTTGAGTTTATACTCAGAAAGAATGGAGTAACTAAGTGGGAAGAGCTGATTATGAGGATTAAAGAAGCACAGAAGCATGGTTACAAACCAAAGTCATCTTCAAGGAAAGCATTGGTTAATGATATGAAGTATTATTTGAAGAATGCAAGAGGTTATCAGATGAAGGATTTCAAGGGAAAGTCAGATGCTATAATTGAAAAGGAGTTTTATGAAACCTATGCTAAGCTAAATCCAAGAAAAGTTTCTGAAAAGAAGAGAAAAACAGAGGTTATGGAATCTGACCATATGAAAGCATCTGGAAGTGTTTCAAAGAAGCAAGATGACAAGGAGACCATGGAGGTTGAGAAAGAGAGTGTAGTTGCAGAGAAAAAGCCTGAACCTACTATTGGTGTAAAGAGATATGGTAGGAGAATAAAGCAGGTGGCTAGAAAGAAGAGAAAGACTGAGTCATTAGTAAAGAGTGATTCAGAGAAAGAGGATAGTGTTTCTGAGAAAGAAGAAGTGTCTGAAAAGCATAATTTTGAGGAAGTAACTGTTGATGATATGAAAAGAACAATGGATCTCACAGTTCATGTACCACAAAAGGAACCAGAGATAGTAAATGCAGTTCCTTTAGATACCAAGTATTCAATCATATCTTATTCACATACAGTCAGGGATGGAAGTGAAGCTTACTGGGAGTTTAAGAGGTCTAATAATCTGTATTATGGATTTGTTAGATTTTCTCAGATGCTACATTTTATGGATAGAGATGATGTGATGCGGGTGTGGAGGTTATATAAAGAAAAGTATAGTGATCTGAGACCGGAAGTGATATATGAAAGAATTCACTATTACTTTTTAAAGAACATGTTTGAGCCTGATGAGAGAGATATTGAATGGAGGGATTTGTTGAACTCCAGAGTTGATAGGTGGTATTTATATCAATCTTGTGGAGTACATGAATTGGTTTGTAAGGGTGTTAAGGTCTACATGCTTGTGGAGAAGGATTACCCTTTGAATAACAATACAACAGTGATTACTCAGATGTTGAAGCCTGGAATGTTGACATTGCAAAATAGTTTCTTTTCAGATGAACAGGCTTATAAATTGATAAGGAAATATGAGAAGATTCTTAAATCAAAGACATCAAAACAGTAGAATGTTTGGAAGCATCCTCCTGGTGGTTATCTGGGTTTAAAGGAAATTTGATGATTTTTGAAGAAAAATATCAAGTTTAGGGGAGGATTGTTGGGTCTAAAAGATGCTGCTGATTCGAGAAACATAACTCTGCTGAATAGTTATGTGACTCTGCTGATTAGTGCAATGACTCTGCTGTTTTATGACTCTGCTGGTTTGGGATAATAGGCATAGTGTAACTCTGCTGCTAGCTCACGAAGACTCTGCTGCTAGAAGATTTACTCTGCTGCTTATTAGATATGTATAGTATGTTAAGGATAAGTATAGAAAAGATACGTAAGATATTTTTCTTGTATAGAAAGTTTTGTAAACCGACTAGGACTCCTTACGCTATAAAAGGAGGTTCTAGGGTTAGGGTTAGATATCGATTATCTTAGCATACGTATTATTTACACTTCAAGGTTTCTGTAACCCTATTGCTATTGAGCAATCGTTATTAATATAATTGAAGTGTTGTTTGAGAATTCGTTTGTGTTTATTCTTCTTAAGATCAAGTATTAGTTTCCGCATAATATTTGATATACAACTCAAGATCAGTTTCTATACCGATTGTCTTAGATTTATCTAAAGCAATTAATAAGATCGTGAAGCTCAACTGGGATCAACAACTTACATATGTATGAGTTTATATTGGCATGTCTATAATATATATAATTTACACTGCGGGCTTTGAAATGAATTTATATGGCTTCGTGAAAACATCAAGGCACATAAATATATCATACTCTTAGTTGAGATGAATTTTATAATGTTCTTAAAAGTTCAAAATTAGAGGGTATTTTGGTCATTTCGGATTATGTTAATTTTAGGGTTTTACAACTCTTCCCCTCTTAAAAAGAAATTTTCGTCCTCGAAAATTGAAGTCGCCAAGTTAAACGAAGTCGTAGCAAGTCGCAAAAGATCGTCACAAACATTCTCACGCCCGAGGAGGTTCTTCCATAAAGATCTTCAGACCAAATAGTTTCTCATGACTCAAATCAAAACGACGTGGGTTCAAATTTCTCATAAAGAGACAAAATAAGTTGATTTCTGATCAAAAGATCCATGCAACATAAAATGGACGATAGGTGAATGATGCGCGTGATGTGTCGTTGCGGTATGGCGGTTTTAATGCCTATTCAAGTTTTAAATTTATATTTAGCCGACTTATCAATAACACACACACTTAACGAGCAGTGTACCCGGTCAGTATGAATATAATGGTAAGTAGAGTGTCGATCACTAAGAGTGGAACGTATTATCTAGTTAATCTAATCAGTATTTTAATCTACCAAGTTAGTTATACAATCTAATCTAACGCAAGGGGGTTCAGCCTGAGAGACTGGCACGGTTTGGTTATAATTAAACTATAAACTAAACTAGTAAGCACGAATCAGAGATTAGCACACACGTACACAGATAGATACAAGAAACATATAAGAAGACCTGTCCTGATAATTAAGTAGCTTGTCACTTGTTTTATTGCTAGTTTTATATGAAGTGTATAGTTCGATGCAACGCACCGAGATTAACCCTTTCTCGTTGGCTCTAATCTTACCGGCGAGTAAACCCTTAATGATTACTTATGTCTAAAAGTTATGATTAACTGATCAGGTTATCTATAACCGTGGGAGCCACATTCTATTCTGTAGTCAAATGCGCAGGCCACTAATAAACACAGAGGTTATCAATGCACTAATAAAAGTCACCAAAGACATCAACATATAAACTTTAATCGATGGGAAAGCAATTTTAAGGGGTGCTGCATTCTATTCCGTAGTCAAATGACATCAGCCCATCAATCCTGATGGATTAAAGTGTACTATTACAATAAAACAAAACTACTTAATGAATTAAATACATGCAGGACCTTCTTACAGTTCTTGTATCTTTGATTCGGGTGTGTCTTGTGCTACTAGTCTTCTGAATTCGGCTGGTACTTAGGGTTTTGTACTGTTCGGTACTGTTCACACGGCTTAGCACGAAATTCGTCTGACTTTATGAGGTATTTATACTTTCTGTCTGGGGGTCGATGCGGCGTATCTGATTAGTAGATGCGGCGCATCTCCTTAACTTCGCGTGGGGTCCAAGATTATTATATTCAGGGAATATTCGTACACCGCCTTTTAGATGCGGCGTATCTCCATTTCTTCATGCGGCGCATGTCCCTTGCTGTCTTGGATCGTATCTTGTGAAACCTTGATAGTGATACGCCGTATGTAATAAGTAAGATGCGGCGTATCTGGAGCAGAATGAACTTGATCTTGTAGACTTTTGACATTTCGCTTGTTTCGCTCCATAATTAGTCCAAAATCGCCAAGTTTCACCTAATACTTGTTTTTACCTGAGAATCACTAAAGTAAACATTAATGCACCAATTCTCATACATAATATAATAAAACAAGTCAATTAAATAGGATAAATGATGGTAATAAAATGTACTTATTTGAGTTCATCAAATATCCCCCCACTTGAACTTTACTTGTCCCCAAGTAAACCTTAGAATCAATCTTATGAAAATGTATCCTAGAAGGTATTAGGATTTATTTTTATATTTAAGCATGTATTCGTTTTGTCATAATCACACAACTAAACACTTAACGAATTAGAAGTCAAATAAAATATTTTGATAAAAGCAAATCTAATCGTTTAACTGTCCAGTCGTGACGAATATTCTATCATAAGCTTGGCAAGTATACGCATCTCCCCCACTAAAGCTAAGGAATTACAAGTCTAAAGCGGTAAAAAGGGTTTTGAGGCTTAAGGTTTAATCATCCTCCTTAATCTCTATCGATCTCACATTCCAGAAAAGGCGACAAAATCACAAATACATGATCGAATCCACGAACACGATACTTGCAATTGCTCAAATCCTTAACTCGAATGGGCTAAAGATAGGACCAAGTAATCTTTACCAATAATATTATATCAAAAAGGGCGACAAAATCTTAAATACATAGCCGAATCCACGACTACGATACTTAAGATTGCTCAAATCCCTAATCTCAACAAATCAAAGGTCGGATAAAGAATGATATAGGGTATGGATAACATTTAGGATACAAATTGGTGTAAAATAAAAATAAACAAAACAGATAAATTAAAATCCTAAGTGTGGTTAATAACTTTCTCAACCATCCCATGAATAAGACTCGTATCATTGAATAACTCACGCTTTAACACTTGAAACACACGCTTTAGGTAGACACGAATTATACTCAACAAGATCTTAATCAAAGAATAACCTTAGTTGGCGTTCCCATAACGGCCAACTCCCATTCAATCCATAAATATACAACAAATAGTGGTGATATCTCCCACTTAATACAAAACTTAACATAAGTTGGTTAAAATAAACTTCCAACTTTTCCTTTTTCTTTTTCTTTTCTATTTTTTCCTTTTTTTTTTTTTTTTTTTTTTTTTTTTTTTTTTTTTGCAATGTGTAAAATTTCACAACTTTTCCATTACTATTTTTCCGGATAATTTTTCCATACTTTTCATACTTTCAGAAATAACGGTAATAGTGAAAGTGGTAAACACACGAAAAATAAACTAAAAATTATACAATATTTACTTTCATTCCAATTGCATTGTGCAATTTCCCGACCTAACCAAAGATAATGAATTACGCACGCGAACACAGGTAATGTAAGGAAACACACTTTGCCTAAAGCAATTAACCACGGATTTTAATCTACAGGGTAGGCTAAGGTGTAAGGTGTAACGAAACATTTTTAACACAGGTGTAAGAAACGAAAGGAATGGTTCTGAGGGTTTTTCTAGGGGTATCTTACTCTAAAAGTGAGAGTAAACAAAGGGTTTATACGGGGATTAACTAACCAGTGTAGTTAGTTAATATCACATAACATATAAAGGCTATTTGGTGTAATCCTAGAAATTTACCGATTCAGACAAGTCACTCCAATTATATAAATAATACTTATTATGGTGGTCTCGAATAGTATACAAGCCAAGTTCTAAAGTTTACAAGTCACCGGCACACTCATAGATTTGTGAATTTTGAAAAGTTCACAATTTTTGAAAATAAAGTTATGTGTGCAGCTATGTAACTTAGACTTTAAACAAAAACATGCAAGAAATTTTTTTAAATTTAAGCATATTAACCGCATTTTAAGCATATTTTGAAAAAGTTTTGGACAAGTAAGTGTTCTAATTCTCCATCCCCCCACTTAAGTTAAACAACGAGGACGTTGTTTGTTTCTAAGGTTAAAAACTAGAAAATAAAAGAATTAGAACAGAAAAACTCCCTGAGATTTGCTCGGTATGATCCTCCATTGTTCGTGCAAGAGCAAAAATCAATTTTCTTGTGGATGAGAACGCCTAATCTTTATAAGTGATGTATCCACAAGAAATACAGGAATCTATAATACCATATAAGCTTTAAAACACACCTGAGTTAAGAAGGTTCAACTTGCATAATACATTAGTAGTTAGTGAAAATAAAACCAAGAAAATAAAACTGTAAATCATCAGGTCAGTCGATACGCCGTATCCTATAGAAGAAGATACGTCGTATCGAGCCTGGAATAAATAAGCGTCAGAACAGAAGATGCGCCGCATCCTTAACCAGGGATGCGCCGCATTAAATAAACTGACAAAAAGTTTTAAAGTCAAAATAAAAAAATGCATAAAATAAAATAAGATATGACCAGTGCAGGTGATGCGCCGCATCTCAGGAAAGAGATGCGCGAGATGCGCCGCATCTTCTGCAGGTCTGACAGACTCGACAGAACAGAACAGAAAAAATAAAAATTCCGGGTTGTCTCTCGGTCAGCACTTGTCTTTATTCCAGAGTCTTCAAGTTAGACTCACGTTCAGCTCCTTTATATCATCCTATTGACCCCCACATGTCCACGCACGATGTAGTTGCGAATTACTTCGTCACGAACATACTCCGGTCCCAACTCAAGTACACCTTTGTAGAATCCTTTCATCTTTTGGTACGGATACTCGATCCCTTTCTCAGCGTCATTTTCATCTACAAAAAGAAATGGTGTAAATTTGTAGCAAAATTTGTTTGGGGCATGTATAAACCTTGGGTGAGCACGAGGCATAATGTAAGTGATAACGTTGCTTCCTCTTCGAAAGGTTATCTTTCCTTCAAATCTTTTTGCGTCAATTTCGACTTCCCTACAAAATGGCATCCCAACGATTACGTCACCCATCTCAATATCACGATAAGCATCCATGTTCTCCACCACGGTGAAATCTGTAACAATAGTTAAATTCCTAACAAAGATAGGTACATTCATGAATATCCCAACTACGTTTTTCCCTTTATACTCAATTTTGTTTTTCATTATAGAATTGTAGAAATCTTTTGACATTACATTAATTGGTAAAAGAGGGAAAAAGTTGGCACTAATTTGTTTAAATCCTATCATGCAAGGGAATTGCAAATTATAAGCGCAATCTACATGGATCCTTCTACCATAATCGCAGAAACTAGGATATCCTTCGAACTCATCATAATTCTTAGTGTTGATCACATTGATCCTAGGTATATCCACAATTTCTCCTTCTTCAATTTCGGGTTCCAAATCCTCCATAAACTGATCACTGATTCCTAATGGTAAATTAAGGTCATCTAATTCAATGTAATCTCCACTATAGGTCTCAAGCAATTCATTGTTTACCAAGATTTCTCCCATAAAACTAGCTTCTAGATTGAGGTCCATTGGTTCTCTTAATTCTTAGTGAACTCGAAATTTCAAAGCTTTTTCCTTCGTAAAGCCTTTTAAGCGAATGTAAGGCTCATTAAGGATCTTCGAATGGTCTAATCAAGTTCTTAGTTGAACTTCTGGTCATGCACTTCCTGAAATAATCACTAAAGCATCAGTAGGGTATGTTCAAGAAAGTATGATATCAGAAAATTAACAACGAAAACGGAATACGAAAAATAAAAGTTGCTGATATCCGCAGACGATGCGCCGTATCCAAGAAGTTGGATACGCCGTATCTTATTTTGTTAAAATATAATCAGACTTTTATTCAGAAAGCAGATACGCCGCTTATGAATTAGAATGCGCCGTATCAATTTTAAGTAATCAAAAATCGTATTTATCAATTAAAATTGAATGCGCCGTATTAACAGAAGCTAATGCGCCGTATTTTCGTTACGTTTCAAAATAAAGGATTTTTGATTTAGCAGATGTGCCGTATCGATGAAGATCGATGCGTCGCTTAAGTTTAATAATTCGAAAAAAAACGTTTTTAATTTAAATAATAATACGCCGTATCTGCAAAAACAGATGCGCCGTATGGCGTTAAAGTTTAGAAAATTTTTTATAATTAAAAACAGAATACGCCGTATCTTGGGAAAGATGCGCCGTACTCGAATTTATTAAACGCGTTGTATTTTAAAAATTAAACGCAATACGCCGTATCTGATAAATCAGATGCGCCGTATCGTTTGTGTCTGCACAATACAACGACAGCAGTATGCAAAAATATACAAAAATAATAAAAATAAATAAAAACACAAACAAAAATAAATAAATACATAAAAACAAGTATGCAAATAATACAATGAATGCAATCTATCTAATATACAACGGGTTAGTGGTTAGAATCTAAAAAAGAAAAACAAAATTAAAATACATAATCAAAATAACAGATAATAACAATTCACTCCCCGGCAACGGCGCCAAAAACTTGATGCGCGTGATGTGTCGTTGCGGTATGGCGGTTTTAATGCCTATTCAAGTTTTAAATTTATATTTAGCCGACTTATCAATAACACACACACTTAACGAGCAGTGTACCCGGTCAGTATGAATATAATGGTAAGTAGAGTGTCGATCACTAAGAGTAGAACGTATTATCTAGTTAATCTAATCAGTATTTTAATCTACCAAGTTAGTTATACAATCTAATCTAACGCAAGGGGGTTCAGCCTGAGAGACTGGCACGGTTTGGTTATAATTAAACTATAAACTAAACTAGTAAGCACGAATCAGAGATTAGCACACACGTACACAGATAGATACAAGAAACATATAAGAAGACCTGTCCTGATAATTAAGTAGCTTGTCACTTGTTTTATTGCTAGTTTTATATGAAGTGTATAGTTCGATGCAACGCACCGAGATTAACCCTTTCTCGTTGGCTCTAATCTTACCGGCGAGTAAACCCTTAATGATTACTTATGTCTAAAAGTTATGATTAACTGATCAGGTTATCTATAACCGTGGGAGCCACATTCTATTCTGTAGTCAAATGCGCAGGCCACTAATAAACACAGAGGTTATCAATGCACTAATAAAAGTCACCAAAGACATCAACATATAAACTTTAATCGATGGGAAAGCAATTTTAAGGGGTGCTGCATTCTATTCCGTAGTCAAATGACATCAGCCCATCAATCCTGATGGATTAAAGTGTACTATTACAATAAAACAAAACTACTTAATGAATTAAATACATGCAGGACCTTCTTACAGTTCTTGTATCTTTGATTCGGGTGTGTCTTGTGCTACTAGTCTTCTGAATTCGGCTGGTACTTAGGGTTTTGTACTGTTCGGTATTGCTCACACGGCTTAGCACGAAATTCGTCTGACTTTATGAGGTATTTATACTTTCTGTCTGGGGGTCGATGCGGCGTATCTGATTAGTAGATGCGGCGCATCTCTTTAACTTCGCGTGGGGTCCAAGATTATTATATTCAGGGAATATTCGTACACCGCCTTTTAGATGCAGCGTATCTCCATTTCTTCATGCGGCGCATGTCCCTTGCTGTCTTGGATCGTATCTTGTGAAACCTTGATAGTGATACGCCGTATGTAATAAGTAAGATGCGGCGTATCTGGAGCAGAATGAACTTGATCTTGTAAACTTTTGACATTTCGCTTGTTTCGCTCCATAATTAGTCCAAAATCGCCAAGTTTCACCTAATACTTGTTTTTACCTGAGAATCACTAAAGTAAACATTAATGCACCAATTCTCATACATAATATAATAAAACAAGTCAATTAAATAGGATAAATGATGGTAATAAAATGTACTTATTTGAGTTCATCAAATATCCCCCCACTTGAACTTTACTTGTCCCCAAGTAAACCTTAGAATCAATCTTATGAAAATGTATCCTAGAAGGTATTAGGATTTATTTTTATATTTAAGCATGTATTCGTTTTGTCATAATCACACAACTAAACACTTAACGAATTAGAAGTCAAATAAAATATTTTGATAAAAGCAAATCTAATCGTTTAACTGTCCAGTCGTGACGAATATTCTATCATAAGCTTGGCAAGTATACGCATCTCCCCCACTAAACTAAGGAATTACAAGTCTAAAGCGGTAAAAAGGGTTTTGAGGCTTAAGGTTTAATCATCCTCCTTAATCTCTATCGATCTCACATTCCAGAAAAGGCGACAAAATCACAAATACATGATCGAATCCACGAACACGATACTTGCAATTGCTCAAATCCTTAACTCGAATGGGCTAAAGATAGGACCAAGTAATCTTTACCAATAATATTATATCAAAAAGGGCGACAAAATCTTAAATACATAGCCAAATCCACGACTACGATACTTAAGATTGCTCAAATCCCTAATCTCAACAAATCAAAGGTCGGATAAAGAATGATATAGGGTATGGATAACATTTAGGATACAAATTGGTGTAAAATAAAAATAAACAAAACAGATAAATTAAAATCCTAAGTGTGGTTAATAACTTTCTCAACCATCCCATGAATAAGACTCATATCATTGAATAACTCACGCTTTAACACTTGAAACACACGCTTTAGGTAGACACGAATTATACTCAACAATATCTTAATCAAAGAATAACCTTAGTTGGCGTTCCCATAACGGCCAACTCCCATTCAATCCATAAATATACAACAAATAGTGGTGATATCTCCCACTTAATACAAAACTTTACATAAGTTGGTTAAAATAAACTTCCAACTTTTCCTTTTTCTTTTTCTTTTCTATTTTTTCCTTTTTTTTTTTTTTTTTTTTTTTTTTTTTTTTTTTTTTTTTTTTTTTTTTGCAATGTGTAAAATTTCACAACTTTTCCATTACTATTTTTCCGGATAATTTTTCCATACTTTTCATACTTTCAGAAATAACGGTAATAGTGAAAGTGGTAAACACACGAAAAATAAACTAAAAATTATACAATATTTACTTTCATTCCAATTGCATTGTGCAATTTCCCGACCTAACCAAAGATAATGAATTACGCACGCGAACACAGGTAATGTAAGGAAACACACTTTGCCTAAAGCAATTAACCACGGATTTTAATCTACAGGGTAGGCTAAGGTGTAAGGTGTAACGAAACATTTTTAACACAGGTGTAAGAAACGAAAGGAATGGTTCTGAGGGTTTTTCTAGGGGTATCTTACTCTAAAAGTGAGAGTAAACAAAGGGTTTATACGGGGATTAACTAACCAGTGTAGTTAGTTAATATCACATAACATATAAAGGCTATTTGGTGTAATCCTAGAAATTTACCGATTCAGACAAGTCACTCCAATTATATAAATAATACTTATTATGGTGGTCTCGAATAGTATACAAGCCAAGTTCTAAAGTTTACAAGTCACCGACACACTCATAGATTTGTGAATTTTGAAAAGTTCACAATTTTTGAAAATAAAGTTATTTGTGCAGCTATGTAACTTAGACTTTAAATAAAAACATGCTAGAAAATTTTTTAAATTTAAGCATATTAACCGCATTTTAAGCATATTTTGAAAAAGTTTTGGACAAGTAGGTGTTCTAATTCTCCATCCCCCCACTTAAGTTAAACAACGAGGACGTTGTTTGTTTCTAAGGTTAAAAACTAGAAAATAAAAGAATTAGAACAGAAAAACTCCCCTGAGATTTGCTCGGTATGATCCTCCATTGTTCGTGCAAGAGCAAAAATCAATTTTCTTGTGGATGAGAACGTCTAATCTTCATAAGTGATGTATCCACAAGAAATACAGGAATCTATAATACCATATAAGCTTTAAAACACACCTGAGTTAAGAAGGTTCAACTTGCATAATACATTAGTAGTTAGTAAAAATAAAACCAAAAAAATAAAACTGTAAATCATCAGGTCAGTCGATACGCCGTATCCTATAGAAGAAGATACGCCGTATCGAGCCTGGAATAAATACGCGTCAGAACAGAAGATGCGTCGCATCCTTAACCAGGGATGCGCCGCATTAAATAAACTGACAAAAAGTTTTAAAATCAAAATAAAAAAATGCAGAAAATAAAATAAGATATGACCAGTGCAGGTGATGCGCCGCATCTCAGGAAAGAGATGCGCCGTATCTTCTGCAGGTCTGACAGACTCGACAGAATAGAACAGAAAAAATAAAAATTCCGGGTTGTCTCTCGGTCAGCACTTGTCTTTATTCCAGAGTCTTCAAGTTAGACTCACGTTCAGCTCCTTTATATCATCCTATTGACCCCCACATGTCCGTGCACGATGTAGTTGCGAGTTACTTCGTCACGAACATACTCCGGTCCCAACTCAAGTACACCTTTGTAGAATCCTTTCATCTTTTGGTACGGATACTCGATCCCTTTCTCAGCGTCATTTTCATCTACAAAAAAAAATGGTGTAAATTTGTAGCAAAATTTGTTTGGGGCATGTATAAACCTTGGGTGAGCACGAGGCATAATGTAAGTGATAACGTTGCTTCCTCTTCGAAAGGTTATCTTTCCTTCAAATCTTTTTGCGTCAATTTCGACTTCCCTACAAAATGGCATCCCAACGATTACGTCACCCATCTCAATATCACGATAAGCATCCATGTTCTCCACCACGGTGAAATCTGTAACAATAGTTAAATTCCTAACAAAGATAGGTACATTCATGAATATCCTAACTACGTTTTTCCCTTTATACTCAATTTTGTTTTTCATTATAGAATTGTAGAAATCTTTTGACATTACATTAATTGGTAAAAGAGGGAAAAAGTTGGCACTAATTTGTTTAAATCCTATCATGCAAGGGAATTGCAAATTATAAGCGCAATCTACATGGATCCTTCTACCATAATCGCAGAAACTAGGATATCCTTCGAACTCATCATAATTCTTAGTGTTGATCACATTGATCCTAGGTATATCCACAATTTCTCCTTCTTCAATTTCGGGTTCCAAATCCTCCATAAACTGATCACTGATTCCTAATGGTAAATTAAGGTCATCTAATTCAATGTAATCTCCACTATAGGTCTCAAGCAATTCATTGTTAACCAAGATTTCTCCCATAAAACTAGCTTCTAGATTGAGGTCCATTGGTTCTCTTAATTCTTAGTGAACTCGAAATTTCAAAGCTTTTTCTGTCGTAAAGCCTTTTAAGCGAATGTAAGGCTCGTTAAGGATCTTCGAATGGTCTAATCAAGTTCTTAGTTGAACTTCTGGTCATGCACTTCCTGAAATAATCACTAAAGCATCAGTAGGGTATGTTCAAGAAAGTATGATATCAGAAAATTAACAACGAAAACGGAATACGAAAAATAAAAGTTGCTGATATCCGCAGACGATGCGCCGTATCCAAGAAGTTGGATACGTCGTATCCAAGAAGTTGGATACGCCGTATCTTATTTTGTTAAAATATAATCAGACTTTTATTCAGAAAGCAGATACGCCGCTTATGAATTAGAATGCGCCGTATCAGTTTTAAGTAATCAAAAATCGTATTTATCAATTAAAATTGAATGCGCCGTATTAACAGAAGCTAATGCGCCGTATTTTCGTTACGTTTTAAAATAAAGGATTTTTGATTTAGCAGATGCGCCGTATCGATGAAGATCGATGCGTCGCTTAAGTTTAATAATTCGAAAAAAAACGTTTTTAATTTAAAATAATAATACGCCGTATCTGCAAAAACAGATGCGCCGTATGGCGTTAAAGTTTAGAAAATTTTTTATAATTAAAAACAGAATACGCCGTATCTTGGGAAAGATGCGCCGTACTCGAATTTATTAAACGCGTTGTATTTTAAAAATTAAACGCAATACGCCGTATCTGATAAATCAGATGCGCCGTATCGTTTGTGTCTGCACAATACAACGACAGCAGTATGCAAAAATATACAAAAATAATAAAAATAAATAAAAACACAAACAAACAAAAATAAATACATAAAAACAAGTATGCAAATAATACAATGAATGCAATCTATCTAATATACAACGGGTTAGTGGTTAGAATCTAAAAAAGAAAAACAAAATTAAAATACATAATCAAAATAACAGATAATAACAATTCACTCCCCGGCAACGGCGCCAAAAACTTGATGCGCGTGATGTGTCGTTGCGGTATGGCGGTTTTAATGCCTATTCAAGTTTTAAATTTATATTTAGCCGACTTATCAATAACACACACACTTAACGAGCAGTGTACCCGGTCAGTATGAATATAATGGTAAGTAGAGTGTCGATCACTAAGAGTGGAACGTATTATCTAGTTAATCTAATCAGTATTTTAATCTACCAAGTTAGTTATACAATCTAATCTAACGCAAGGGGGTTCAGCCTGAGAGACTGGCACGGTTTGGTTATAATTAAACTATAAACTAAACTAGTAAGCACGAATCAGAGATTAGCACACACGTACACAGATAGATACAAGAAACATATAAGAAGACCTGTCCTGATAATTAAGTAGCTTGTCACTTGTTTTATTGCTAGTTTTATATGAAGTGTATAGTTCGATGCAACGCACCGAGATTAACCCTTTCTCGTTGGCTCTAATCTTACCGGCGAGTAAACCCTTAATGATTACTTATGTCTAAAAGTTATGATTAACTGATCAGGTTATCTATAACCGTGGGAGCCACATTCTATTCCGTAGTCAAATGCGCAGGCCACTAATAAACACAGAGGTTATCAATGCACTAATAAAAGTCACCAAAGACATCAACATATAAACTTTAATCGATGGGAAAGCAATTTTAAGGGGTGCTGCATTCTATTCCGTAGTCAAATGACATCAGCCCATCAATCCTGATGGATTAAAGTGTACTATTATAATAAAACAAAACTACTTAATGAATTAAATACATGCAGGACCTTCTTACAGTTCTTGTATCTTTGATTCGGGTGTGTCTTGTGCTACTAGTCTTCTGAATTCGGCTGGTACTTAGGGTTTTGTACTGTTCGGTACTGTTCACACGGCTTAGCACGAAATTCGTCTGACTTTATGAGGTATTTATACTTTCTGTCTGGGGGTCGATGCGGCGTATCTGATTAGTAGATGCGGCGCATCTCCTTAACTTCGCGTGGGGTCCAAGATTATTATATTCAGGGAATATTCGTACACCGCCTTTTAGATGCAGCGTATCTCCATTTCTTCATGCGGCGCATGTCCCTTGCTGTCTTGGATCGTATCTTGTGAAACCTTGATAGTGATACGCCGTATGTAATAAGTAAGATGCGGCGTATCTGGAGCAGAATGAACTTGATCTTGTAGACTTTTGACATTTCGCTTGTTTAGCTCCATAATTAGTCCAAAATCGCCAAGTTTCACCTAATACTTGTTTTTACCTGAGAATCACTAAAGTAAACATTAATGCACCAATTCTCATACATAATATAATAAAACAAGTCAATTAAATAGGATAAATAATGGTAATAAAATGTACTTATTTGAGTTCATCAGTGAATTTTCAGGAAGCTCATATGGAATACGAACAAGATTTCAAACCAAATTGACTGTGTCGAAAGTAGAGATTTCTACAAAGAGTTTTCGAGATTTATAACTGAGGTCAACAGAATGCAAAACGGGAGTCCAAACTCATCCAGATATCTAATTAACGAAAGTAGCGTCTATGCATAGGTAGAATGAACCTAAAGTCTCACTAATCACGGATAATCCAACGGAGATCAAATTGTAAACTTCTTAGGTACTTCCCAAGATATCCTATGGCCACAATGAGTGCACGTTATATGATGTAAGTATTATCAGGTTGGCCAGACGTCATAATACTGGCATCATATAAATATGCCCTCATGATGGTCATACTTTACCTCAAGTCGTAATCAAAACCACCTATCTTAATCCACCTAGTACTTCTACAGTCTCAGATTTCAACAAAATCAAATGCCATCGTCAAGAGAGAAAACAAAACTATTCACACGAGTATCAAATCCCAGATTGCCTAGCAAAAGTGAGGCACGCCGTCACAAGCATCATATCTTCCACAATTCGCCAAAATCTCTCAAAACAAAGCCATCACCGTACATATGAAAAATGAACACGAACAGAAATGCTTCTAGGAAACTTTAATCATTAAAGGATCTTATTACTATATAATGAAACTTAAGAGGGTCAACGGAACTGGAAGTTATTTGCCAAGAACTTCGGCCTTCATAGAATCAATTCTTCCAAACATAAAGGGTTTGTTTCTAAACCCCATCCATTCAACACATCCAATCTCCTCAAGTCCGGTTAATCTGTCTTCGTCTGTCCATCAATCGGGAAGTGAAACCAAAATCGGGAACTTGTGTCTGGTTCGTCGAGCCTCCTGCAGTTCTTCTTGGAATGTAATGGAGTAATGTGAATTTCTGGCACGATCTTCAAATCCTTCATCATCCAGTCTGCTTCCGCTCTCAATTCATCTTGGTACAACCAAGATGAATAGGGAAATTAGACTGCATGTCTTCATCAGCTCCAGGTTCGCCGTCTTGACTAGATTTTCTTCTTCTGCATCGCCCACACTTCTGCTTTGTAAGGAATGTCTTCACTCTTCAGGTAGCCGCCGTTGTTGTCAACTCCAGGTCATGCAGTGAATTATTGCTTCTAGTTGTCCTAATGTATACGAAAAACCTTCTGTGCTGTAAGGGAATATAACCGAGTCTCTTTCTGATTTATCCCAAAGATTGTCCCGCCCGAGGGTATGGAAGCTAACTTCTATTTCAACTTTTCCAAAACTCCATTCTAAATCAAACTAAGCTGTTTCTCTCTGTTCACGAAATTTCTCAATGGTATCCTAAGTTGCAAACATCTTCCAGAATTCTTCTGCAAAGTTCAAAAGGTTTCAGTTCTCCTTTCTGTTATCGGTATTGACCACTTGGTGATAGTTTTCAAAGCTTGCGGGATTTAAAGAGATATCCTCAATTAAGAACATCGTTGTCTCAACAAATATCAATCTCTCGGTATGCACAAATGATTGACGACTTCTCCTAACAAAGTGCAAAGATGATTTTCATGCTCTTCCTCGTCTCCGAATGTACTATTAAGTCATACAATGACCATTTGCCCAAGTACTCACGAGAAAAACATCATTTATCAAATTCACAAAACAGTCAGAGCTTTAGCTAATACCATTAGCGTCATTAACTGTCATAGCAGTTGTTACGAATACGGTAGGCGATTCCAAGGATACTCTCAATTCATACTTCCATCAGAAGGAAACTTCGCGCTCTAAAATTGAACAGATACACAGTCATTTCAGGGTGGAGAAATGATAGTTCCTAATAGCAATACGGTTCAGCTTCCAGAAATCAGTACATATATCCTGTCATCATCCCTCTTTATCGCGAACGAAACTAAAACACGCCCAGAAAATACACTTAGGTAAACTCACTTCCTGGTCTTCGGTTGTTGCTCTTCCCGGTTGCTCAAATCAACTGGTATGATCCCGGACACATCTGAAAGACATCTTTGCTTGGTGGCTAGAAAATCTCTCGGTATCATGTCAAATCCTACTTCACACTCCGGCGAAAAACTTGGTGGTTCAACCAGGAATCATATTCAGAAAATTCAGGGTGCCAAATAACTCTCAAGATGAGGTTCATTCATTGGTGCACGAAATGGGTTCTAGGAAAACTTCATAACCGCGAAAGTAACACACGAGTCTCCAGAGTAATAGTGACAGCAGAGGGTCTAACAATCGGTAATCATGGTAGGGAGTTCAAAATTGTTGCAAACGTTAAAGGTGAGGCATAGAAGGGATAGTTGCCAATATTTTGAATGCTCAATCGACAAATCCCTGGTCAGAATAAAATCGAAGTTAACTATCCAAAGAAAGACCGATCAACAAAGCAAATCTTATCGTTCAAAAATGAGAGGGAACATTTTCATACTCGTGGGTAACCACCATAAGACTTCTCATAGGGACAGAGATGGTTGAAACGAAATCAAATAGTGTCGGAAGATTCATAGATACTTTTCAAGAGCAAAAGACAATAAGAGAATACATCAAGTACGTCATCGCCATGGAGATTCTCATAATGACCGAAGAGGCATCAAAATGATTGACGAAAGGATCAGAGGTCAGAGTCAAAATCTAAAGATAAGGATCAAATAGTGTCAGGCAATTATTGTGCAATTCTCAATGCCTTCAAGATTTAATCACGTTCAAATCTTAGGTGGTGCAAAGTATAAGCTTTCGATTTTCAAAAGTGATATCAACAGGATCTAACCAAAAGCAAGGCACGAATCAGAGTGATGTGGAAGCAATGATACTTAAACAAATGCCTTATAGTCTACCCATTCCTCACTGGTCAAAACTTACGTTCCTATAGGGAAATCTTAAAGCAAATTCTCAAAGGTTGTCTTACGAGCGCCTACAGGGAAAACTTAGTGGTCCTAACTTACACAGGCCAAGGGTAAATGTATTACGAATCGCAGCCTGTCGCTCTGATACCATAATTGTAACACCCCAACCCGATAAAGGGTAGAGATGTCATAATAATGGTTTCATATCAGATCAACACAAAGCATACATCAACAGTAATACAGGGTTACAGATGAAATACAGAATATACAAGGTTACAATTGAAATTTTCAATAACTACTAATTCTAATTACAATAGCTTCTAGTTATCTCAAATCCAGAAATAGCTATCAAAGTCTTCTAAGTCCAAGGTTCTCTCTACTCATAACCCAGCTTCCAACTAAAACCTGCCGCGGGAAAAGAAACGCGGCTGAGCTTAAAAAGCCCAGTGAACAGATATATATATAAATGAAAACGAAAGCAAAATAAAATGAACAGATATAGTTTAGTGCATTGGGTTTACAAAGGTATAGTCAAAGAGTACAAAGTAAGAAAGAGAAAGGGAAGGTCAGTAATCCACCACGAGCCCACACATATCACAATCCTGTAGCAATCTAGAGGGGATACCTCTCAAGTAGCCAGATAATATGAGGGGTGTCCTCATGTATCAAATTGGAGTGATCAGCTCCCACATTTTGTGAAAGACTTGGATTGCACCCATGCGTCAATCACCAAACAATATCACATATCACATCACAAATACATACCTAGGATGCATCTATGCGCCCCCCACACAAATCACATTGGCCATAATAATATAAAGCGCGCATATCACAATCACAATGGGGACGGTGTGGAAAATCACTCGACCACACGGGAGTCATGCCATTGGTGCATCAATGACATGGCCATGTTACCTTCATGGCTAGGAAACACATTTGGCTCGGGTATCAAACTGAAGGGTCAAAGGTCCAAATCAAGCAAAGGTTCAAATAGTCTAAGTCATTGAATCATAGTCAAGGTCCAAATATCAAAGGTTCATAGCAAAGGGTTCATATCAAAGGTTCATAATCAAATGGTTCATTTAAAGTAATCTTTATCAAATGATTTTCATAAAAATGACCTTTAATAACGGTTTTCACAAAAGCTTAGTCTTGAAAAGTGGTTTTCACAAAAGCTTAGTCAAATTCTAAATAAAAGTGGTATCACATATTTCATAAACATCATTTTTAAAAGTAATTTTCCTCAAAACATTTCCACAATATAATTGAAGAGGTTTTCACATCTAATTACCAAAATCAAATGAACCCTCAAAGTATCAAGCGATTCGAATACTAATATCACAAGGTAACGAACGAATATCAAATGGATCATTATAGAAGCTCAAAGCAAAAGGGTCATATCGAACATCAAAGTCAAAATGAATCAAACAAACGAACCAAAGTGTAGGGGAACCTGGCAATGGCTTAGGGAATCTTAAAATGAATCAAGATCAATGAGTCATGAGAAAGAAGACACCCTTACTGAAAAAGGGTAGAATATCTGTACCTTAGACCGTAAGTGCAAACATAACCGAAACATAAGGATTGGAGGCAACTCCTTCTTCAGCGGATCTACACGAATTCATGATCGTCTTAATAATAATTCATTTTAAATCAGATTATTCATTTTAGTCGGCTTTCCATTTTCTTGTAACTTTCCTTGTTTAGTAAATTTGGTAACTTATGGTAATAATCATTTATTAGCCAAACTTAGGGGTTTACAAATGATAATAGGTTACTTGAAGGTTTAATACGACAAATATTGTAGTTTAGGATTTTGTATGTCATTATAGCAAAGTCTAGAGTCCGAATGTGACAATTACCAAAGTTTTGGGTTAAATGTGCTAAAAGAGTTTTTAGGACTAATATTATACTATAGTGAATCGGAAACGAAACTCGAATCATGATTAAAACTCTAGCAGGCTCAGATCACTTTTCAAAAAAAAAAAAACCTTATCATGACATGGAACATATGTTGATACAAAAGTTGGGCGTTCCTTGATTCCGTACCAATCAGATCTTAATGCTTGAGACCTGCGCACTAAGAAAACCAAAAGACACCGTTAGGCTTATCGTGGGATTGTCTCCCACGATTATCCTCCGGCGTGAGAGTAAGTAATCGGTTTTTAGGGTTTGTAGAAGAGTTAGGGTTCTTGAGATCGTACCTTTGTGAGGGCTGAGGTGCCCTCTATATATGGACACGAAATCCTTGTTGGTTTCGTGTTTCCCAATCTTCGGTCTATCCCGCATAGGGCGGTTCATTGATATATATCCCATAAATAGGATATACTATCAAAACCATAAATAACGTTGGGTTTGGGCCATCGTAAGCCCAAACCATTATCGCAATAGCCCATATCGTGATGGGCTGGAGTCCATTCGTGATGGACTTAAGTATGGGTCGGGTTCGTGACCCGAATACGGACTATACGTCATCATGTCCCCCCAGTCTAGTGTGCGCAATGCGAAATTGCGGATGCTAGACTAACAATTGGAACTAAAAATATTCCTTGATGCGTAGCGGGGAAGTTTCAAGTATTTCCCGCCAAAATTAGCAAGTTAATCTAGTCCAAGTATCTTCTTCGAAAATCGTGAGGGTGGGTGAAAAAGTGCTTTACCTTTTGGGTTCCCAACCATCCGATTGGAGCAAGTGGGGTACACATGTCGTTCATCCACGAATATGTGTACCCTATATAAACTTGAGCCGTCATTTCACTGTGGCTATCACAGTAAAAAATCATCATCTTCCGCCATTGTTAATCCTCCGAACAACAATCAAAAAATCAACAAAAAATTAAGGTAATAGCGCGTGCGCTTATAATAGTTGTTGAAGGTTAATCATGGTTCTTCAATTGTCTGATTTTACTTCCGAATTATCTGAGGATGAACTTCGTCAGTTCACTTCAGATTATTACATCCCTCTCGCATTGCATCCGGTAGTTCCGGCCGCAAATGCGTCGATAGCGGATTTTCCGCAAGGGAAAGTAGGGGTGTATACGCGTTTTTTCGAATTCGCTAACCAGCGTGCGCCCATCTCTCTCTTTTTGTGCGATATTCTCAATCACTATCGCCTTCATATTTCCCAGCTGCACTGTATAGGTGCAGCAAAGATAACCAACTTCGAAGTGAATTGTCGCTTGTTAGGGATAGAACCCACAATTCATCTATTCCGCGCGTTTTACCACACGTCGTGGTCAAACGGGTGGGTTTCCTTCTCCAAGCGCGCAGGTCCGCTGCAGTGCTATACTGAGAAGTTAGATGCACTGAGGGATTGGAGAGAAAAATTCTTTTGGGTTGATAGTTCATTTTTCCCATCGATTTTTGAGTTCTATACTCGACCCCGGGTTGTACAATGTAGCTGATGCGGATACGATAAACACCAATCGTATACCAATCAAAGCGTATCCCGAAGAGTTTTTGGTGCATATGGGTATTAGCCGCAATTACTTCGGTAGTCCAGAAGAAGTGCCAACATTTCTGGATGAAAATAGTCGGGGTGGGTGCTTGTCTCTTCCTTCCTCTTCGTTTAATAGCTGTAAGCGTTCTCCCTTTGTAGCTTATTAACACATTTTGTGTTTGTTTGTTGTTTGTTGCGCAGAGATGGATCTATTCCGCGTCGTGCATTTGGAGAAGCCGAAGCAGGTTATTGTGGGTGTGCGCCCTTTGAGGGATGGTGAGGAGCCCATTCTACAGGCTACCGCAGGACGCACAATGGCGATCGCGCAGGGAGAGCCAGAGGGGACAGATGAGACTGTGGAGATCCCCGCAGGTGTTACTATGGCTACACCTCTGCGTAGCTTTTCCCCTTCTGGGTCGCAAATCCCTGTGGAGTTATTGCATGTAGACTCGTCGGGGAGTGCTATGGATGAGTCTGAGGAGGAAGACCAAAGTTTAAAGCGCAAGAGGTCGTCTGGTGATGATGGCGCAGGGACATCAAGTAAGCGCCCTGCTATTTTTGTCGAGCGACCAACTGAAGAGGATGCGTCATCGCATAAAACTCCTCCCCCCAAGTAAGTACTTGTACCTTTCGATCTTTAGTCCTTTAATCCGTTATTAGCACTATAGAGTAACTTTGTTATTTGCGTGTAGTGCTGAAACTGCTGTTGATGATGATGCGCATGTTGAGAATTCGCCACCTAAGACTGATTTTGGGCCTGAGAGTCCAGTGGATGAGGAAAAATCTGCTGGAGATGCGCCAAGAAATAGCCTTCTAGAGGAGTTGGCGTTGGCTGCTGCGCACCAGGCTTCATTGGTTGCGCGGCTACAGGCTGAGTATGGTGGTGAGGGCAGCCTGGTTGCGCAGAAGGATAAGGAGATTGACCTTTTAAAGGCGCAGTTGGCTGATGCGCAGGCTGAAGTGAGGGCATCTGCAATGTATGACCAGAAAGTTGCTGATGAGAAGATGTTGCTCATGGCTGAACTGAATAAAGAGCGCACTGGAGCGAGAGAGTACAAGGCCTCCTGCCTTTGGGCCTTGAGATATATGGAGCTGAACAAGGGGAAACTCATGTCTGACTTGGATGAATTCCGCAAGGCTGTGGAGAGTTTGCTGGAGAGTCAGGAGAGTAAGTTGCGCAAGCTCAGCATTGAGTATGATGAGGAGTTGTATCCTCATTTGGTGTCAACCATAGCTGAGCGCAGGTGGCTTATCAGCCATGGTTTGCGCCTTGCTGCTTTGGGTACTTTGGAGTCGCAGGAGGTGACGGGGGTATTTGGGGAAGTTGTTGAGTGCGCGTTGGCACGTGGCCAAGCGCAGGCTGTAGAAAAGCTTGCCGAGAGCAATTTGTTAACCGTGCCTATTACTCAGGTACCAGATTATAATGCCAACTCCTATGATGAGCTTGTCGCTGCCATGGAGAAGATGAAGCTTTTCGAGCTTCCTCATATTGCTCGCCTGGAGCGTGACCAGGATTTTCCTATCAGTGTGATTATGGAGGGTCTGACTTTGGCTAGGCACTCATCCGAAGACGCTGAGGAACAGTTTGACTATTTCCTGAAGCCAGACGTGTCGCAGCTACAAGTGCCTATTTTTGCTCGTCCCCGTGACATCCTCAACCCTTTTGCGCTTGAGAAAGAAATTCCCTTGAAGGCGTCCTTAGAAGCGCATGAGATGAGACTTGCCAAGAAGAAGGGCCAAAAAGGGAAAGCTATTTTGTGTGGTCTTGGTGCGGCTCACATTCCTAGATCTGATGGGGTGCCTGTTAGCGTGCCAACGGTAGCACCCAAGGATGCTGAGTTGTTGCAGAGGCTTAAAGATGCTGGTTGTGTGGCGCACCAAGCAGGTAGCTCAGGGCTCAGGCGTACTCGTAGCATGTCTTGGTAGTTTTGGCGTAGTGATTTTTTGTGCTATGTCCACTTTTTGTTGTACATATGCGTGTTGGATGTGTACTTTTGATGAACTTGTTATTCATAATGAAGCGCTGATTTTGAAAATACAATTGTATGCATATTGTATCAAATTTAACTGTGGTTATAACGTTTGTACTTAGTTATTTTGTCTTTGCGTAAAAGATGTCTAAGAATCAAACCGCTTGTATAAACACATTTAAAGAAAGTTACAAGGATTTATAATCACTTATATCATAATCGTGTATGAAATTTATGACATAGTCGTGTATGACATGATTGTATATAACATAATTGCTTATGAAATTTACAGGTTGTTGTGTATCCATCGTGGGGTGCACAAGTGTATGGATTGCAGCGTGCTACCAATACCATACTAAGGGGCTAATTGTCTTAACTCCTAGTTTGTTAAACGCGCACAGTGTGCATTGATGTGTATCCGTCGTGGGGTACGCATGGAACTTACTCCAACGTCTTGAGAATAAGGTATTTAACAAGGATGCGTGATCCGGTGTTGACGGGTTTGCAACCCTTTTACTCAACGAGTCATTTATTAGGTTTACTCATCCTTTTACCATCATGGGTTTTTAATTAGTGCATGCACACCATGTAGGCAAAAGATAATATAACAAACAGTATTGAGACATAAATTATATGTAAGCAATAAAGTAAAGTGTGTCACGGAGTTAGCTAGAAACCGCAACATTTTATTAATACTTGCAAGTTTTTGTAAAAAGATAAAAGAAACATTTGTCTAAATGAAAACAAAAAATGTAAATACACGGATGTTTATTGAGCACTTACTAAAGTGCGTAGGTGTCCATGTACTGGGTCGTAACCTTTCCTAAAGATAGCATCTCTTGAGATTGCAGATATTCCATGTGCGTTGTAGCTTACGGCCATCCATGTCACGCAGCTTGTACGCGCCTTGTCCTAGTGCTTCAATGACCTCATAGGGTCCTTCCCACTTTGGTCCAAGTTTTCCTGTATCTTCTGCGTGGCTTGCATCATTAGCGCGGTACACGAAGTCGCCTGGTCTGAATGAGGTGCTTCGAACTTTAGCATCGTAGTATCCCTTCATCTTTGACTTGGTTTTTGCCTCTCGTATAGCTGCGCGCTCGCGCCTTTCTTCCAATAGGTCCAAATCTATTCGTCGTTCGTCGTCATTAGTCGCGACATTAACTTCCGCGGTGCGGATAGTTGGCATTCCAATTTCAGCTGGTATGACAGCTTCTGTCCCGTAG
Organism: Artemisia tridentata subsp. tridentata; assembly: GCA_021014915.2. Lineage (NCBI taxonomy): Eukaryota > Viridiplantae > Streptophyta > Magnoliopsida > Asterales > Asteraceae > Artemisia > Artemisia tridentata. The sequence continues at coordinate 467,783,460 of CP139507.1, forward strand.
ACAAGGGAAAAAGGAGTGTCTCCATTGCTAACCTTGATTTTCATGCGGTGCGCCCATAAGACATGCGACAGTTCGTCCACCCACCTTCCTTTGTGTTTGTCCAGGCGCGCTTTAATTCCTTCGCCTAGACTACGATTTGCGCGCTCAACTAAACCATTGGTTTGTGGGTGTTTAACTGATGCGAAGTGTTGTGTGATATTTAGCTCTGCGCACCAGTCTTTGAACGGGTTATCACGGAATTGTTTTCCATTGTCCGAAACAATTTCCCTAGGTAGTCCAAATTGGCATACAATGTTTTCCCAAACAAAGCGTTTTACCTGATTACCTGTGATTGTCGCTACTGCCTTCGCTTCAATCCATTTAGTGAAGTAGTCTATTGCAACAATAAGGAATTTAAGTCCTCCCGCCGCGACAGGGAAGGGACCCGCAATGTCAATACCCCACTTATAGAATGGCCATGGAGAAGTGATAGGTGTTAGCTCCTGTTGTGGTCTGCGCGGGATGGGTCTATGGACTTGGCAGTCGTTGCATTTCTTTATCACATTGCGCGCATCACGGTGCATAGTAGGCCAATAGTATCCTGAGCACAATGCGCGCGCTACGACGGACCGTGGTCCTGAATGCATACTACATGAACCAGCGTGGATCTCTCGGAGTACGTAATCCGCCTGAAGAGGTCCAACGCACCGAAGCCATGGTTGTAGGAATGAGCGCCGATATAGGATACCATCTCTAAGTTCGAACCTCTGCGCTGTGCGCCGTATCCGTCGAGCGTCCTTCTGCTCATCGGCCAATTTGCCCTTGCTTATAAATTCGATAATAGGGGTCATCCACGTAGGATTCTCTTCCTCTATTACCGTGGATATCTCCATCTCCGAGATGGATTTGTTCTTTAGGATCTCCACTAAAACTTGTTTTGACAGGTGCGCGAAGCTAGTGGATGCGATCTTGCTTAGCGCATCTGCCTTCTTATTTTCACCTCTAGGAATTTGCTTAATGGTAAACCTGTCAAAGCCTTGTATTAGCGATTTGGTCTTGTCGAGGTATTGGACCATGTTATCCTCTTTAGCCACATATTCGCCCAACACATGGTTGGCTACCAATCGGGAGTCCACATTTGCTTCTAGGTTACGTACACCCATTCGATTTGCAATGCGTAATCCAGCGATTAGGGCTTCATATTCTGCCTTGTTGTTCGTGGCTGTGAATTCAAAACGCAGTGCGTAAGTGAATTCCATTCCTTCTAGATTAGTGAGGATAAGGCCAGCGCCCGATCCATCCACACATGAAGATCCATCTGTGAACAAGACCCATGGATCTTGTAATTCTACCTTGCTCGGTGGGGGTGCGTCATCGGTATCTGGTTTTTCGATGATGAAGTCTGCTAGTATTTGCCCTTTAACTGCAGTGCGTGGTCTGTAAGAGATGTTATACTCGCCTAGTAGCACACTCCATTTTTGTAATCGCCCCGATGCGTCAGGTTTAGAGATAACTTGTTTGATAGGTTGGTCGGTAATCACTGCTATTGGGTGCGCTTGAAAGTATCTACGCAGTCTTTTGGCAGCAAATACTAACGCCAAGACCAACTTCTCCATTGAGCTGTAATTAATCTCTGTCTTCTTGAGTGCTTTGCTTACAAAATACACCGGTGTTTGTACGGAATTCCTATCCGTCAGTAGCACTGCGCTGACCGCTCCATGAGTCGCAGATAAGTAGACGATTAACTCCTCCCCTGGTCGGGGTGCAACTAGTTTAGGAAGCTCTGCTATGTGTTGCTTAAGCTGTGTAAAAGCTTCTTCCGCTTCCGCAGTCCAACGAAAGTCTCCCTTTTTCGTACACTTCTTGAGTGTTTTAAATAAAGGAAGCGACTTATCCGCTGATTTAGACAGGAATCTGTTTAAACCGGCTAGCTTTCCATTCAGAGATTGAACTTCTTTCAACGTGCGCGGTGAAGGAAGTTGGATGACAGCCTCTGTTTTTTCTGGGCATGGCTTAATGCCATCTGGTTCTATCAAATATCCTAGGAACATGCCTTCTGTAGCACCAAAAGTGCATTTCTTAGGATTCAACTTCATGTTGATCTTTCGTAGTGTCGTGAATGTTTCTTCAATGTCGCGCACCACTTCTTCTTCTATATGGCTTTTTATGACAAGGTCGTACACATAGACCTCTAGGTTGCGGCCCACCTGCTTGTCAAACGCATTATCTACCAGTCGCTGGTAGGTGGCGCCCGCATTCTTCAAGCCAAAAGGCATCTTTGTGTAACAGAAGACGCCTTGGCTTGTGTGGAAGGCTGTTTTTTCCTCGTCTTCCTTAGCCATTTGGATTTGGTGGTACCCTTTGTATGCATCTAAGAAACATTTAAAAGGATATCCGCACAGAGATTCCACCTTTCAGTCTATCTCTGGTAGTGGGTAGCAGTCCTGTGGACATGCTTTGTTAAGATCAGTGAAGTCCACACACATCCGCCAGCTGCCATCGCTCTTCTTAACCATTACTGGATTGGAGAGCCAATCGTGGTAATAGACTTCTCGCATAATGCCTGCGTCCACAAGTTTGTGCACTTCTTCCAGAATGGCTTTTGCGCGCTCTGGAGCCTGGCCACGCTTTTTTTGCCTTACTGGGGAATATCCTTGTCGGATTTGTAACTTGTGTTCTGCAATCGAGCGTGGCACACCAGTCATGTGTTTTGGTTCCCATGCGAAGATATCCAGATTCCTTTGTAAGAGCGCGCATACAGCCGCTCTTCCTTTGTCAGACAACGACCCTCCAATCGACACTTCTTGTTCTGGATATTCAGGGTGAATTGCAACCTTTAGGTTTGGTACTTTAGCTGCGCTCTGTTCTGGGATATGTGTCGTTTCACATGTAATCGTGTTACATTCTTCTGGTGGCGCAGCGTTGTTGTAAATGGTGACAATGCCGCCTTCTACTGGGAATTTGAGCATCCCATGCGCTGTGGATGGTACCGCGCGCATCGCCGAGATTCCTGACCTTCCAATAATGCCATTGTATGGCGAAGGAGATTTGATCACCATAAAGTTCATCCAGGCTGTCGTGGAGTGTTCCTTATTACCAACAGCGACTAGTAGGCGCAGTTGCCCCATAGGCCATATCTTTTCTCCTGTAAAGCCAGTAAGCGCAGTCGTGGCTGGACTTAACTGTCTTTGTATCTCAGGACGCAGTCTCTTGAAACAATGTTCATACATTATATCCGCTGATGCGCCTCCATCAACATACATGCGGTGGATGTCGTGACCCCCCGCATTTATTTCAATGGTTAGTGGTTCTGCCACTGCGTTGTCCGCGGTCAAGGTGGGAAAAGAGATTTCGCTTCCATGAGAGAATTTCTGGCTCACCTTTTGCCTAGTCTTTCGCTGCCATGATTGTATCATGTAGATAGTATCAGCTTTTTCCTTAGGCGCTTCTTTCTTGCCTCCGGTTCTCTGCTTGTCTTTCCCATCCTTAATATTTTTAACGAGGTGGTCCAATCTGCCTTCTTTCACTAGTTTCTCAATTAGTTGGCGTAATTGGACACACTCATTAGTGGTATGGCCCTTCTGTGCGTGATACTCGCAGTATCCGTTCCCTACGCGCCGATCTTCAGGGGTGCGCATAGGTGGGGGTCTTGGAAAGTTCGCACCTTCCGTCGCAAATATCTCCTTTGGAGTTTTTGTTAATGGGGTGTACTTGTCGTTTCCCCGTCCGCCCCCTTGGGTGCGATAACTTTTGTTACGATTGCCACTCTGGTCATTGGATTGTCTCCTTGACTCTTCTTGTGACCTATGGTTCGAGTAGCCTTTCCTGGAGTCCGCAGCGGCTGCTTCTCCTTAGACGAAGGACCTCGTGCGCTTCATGAGTTCGTCAAAGGTTTGGGGAACCCTATCATTTAACTTTTTTATCAGATCTGGGTTATTGATTGCGTTCATAAACCCCGATATCTTTAGTATTTCTGGGCACGCCTTGACCTGCATGCATTCGTCCTTATAGCGCTCCATGAAAGCGCTTGTGGATTCCCCTTGGCGCTGCTTTACCCTAGCGAGCTCGACAGGGTTTTTGGCGCACTTCTTCCTTTGAGTAAAGTTTAAACGAAACGCCTTTCGCAACTCTTCAAACCCACCGATGCTTCTGCGGGGAAGCTTACTGAACCAATTGCGCGCATTCCCTACTAATGTAGAGTTAAACATATGGCACCACACAGGTTGTGGCCAATTTTCGATAGTGGCTGTTGATTCGAAAATTTTTAGGTGATCATCAGGATCACCTGTCCCATCGTATGTTTTGACATTAGCAGGCATGCGCCTTTTCTTATTTTCCGAAAAATCGCTGATGCGCCGAGTAAACGCATCAACTTTTTGGCGGCGCCAGGGACGAGACATGTCTTCGTCTTCCTGGTCGCGGTATTTTCCCCTTGATTTCCAGTGTCCAGTTTCTTTGTCCTCGTTGTCCGAGGAATCACTTGAGGATGAACTTACCCTTTTGTGACGCTTGCGCCGACTATCATCGGAATCTGAGCTTGCTCCTCTGCGGCGCTTGCGCCGACTATCCTCGGAATCAGAGCTTGAAGGGCTTTCACTTGGGGAGCACCGTCGCCCAAGCCTATCATGAACTCTGCGACTGCCAAGCCTGGTGTGGACATTGGCGCGCCGTTCCCCATCTTCATGCTCCTCCAGATGCTGAAAGTCGGCTGCTTCATCATCCACAACCTTCCTTCCAATCCTGGTAAACACTGGGTGTTTGCGGCTATCCCTTTCGCGCCTTTCCTTTCGGTAGCGCGGTGGGGATGCCTCATACTCAGGGTCGAAGTTGAGCCTGGCGTGCAGACTTTGGCTTGACCTCTTTTTCGCCTCCTCTCGCATGAGCGTAGCCAAGGCTTCGTAGTTTTGAGATACGAAATCACTTGGCGCTAGTTCAGGCGTGACTCCTTCTAGCGCGAGGGAGTCTGTTTCCAAAACAAGATCCTTGTTTCGGATAGGCGCATTTGGTGGCTCAGTGAAGTTTACTTCTGGCATGGTGAGAGGTGTGCGCTGTAGGTCTACCGCGCTAGTACTTGTTGTAGTAGCATTGGTAGTCATAGTGAGCGGTTCTATTGGAGTAAAGAGCAGATCTGAGTACGATCCTAAGTTTCTGGGCGCACTGGTTGTCCCAGAGGCCTGCTTAGAGGCCGCATCAGTTTGCTGTTTCTTCCCTAGTAAGTCGTCATGCATTTTCTTCGCATGCGGAGTCCGCTGATTTCCGTGCTTCGTCATTCTAGTTCTTAGCAAAGTTCTTAGTGTAGGGTCCCACGGATGGCGTCACTTGTTGATACAAAAGTTGGGCGTTCCTTGATTCCGTACCAATCAGATCTTAATGCTTGAGACCTGCGCACTAAGAAAATAAAAAGACACCGTTAGGCTTATCGTGGGATTGTCTCCCACGATTATCCTCCGGCGTGAGAGTAAGTAATCGGTTTTTAGGGTTTGTAGAAGAGTTAGGGTTCTTGAGATCGTACCTTTGTGAGGGCTGAGGAGCCCTCTATATATGGACACGAAATCCTTGTTGGTTTCGTGTTCCCCAATCTTCGGTCTATCCCGCATAGGGCGGTTCATTGATATATATCCCATAAATAGAAGATATACTATCAAAACCATAAATAACGTTGGGTTTGGGCCATCGTAAGCCCAAACCATTATCGCAATAGCCCATATCGTGATGGGCTGGAGTCCATTCGTGATGGACTTAAGTATGGGTCGGGTTCGTGACCCGAATACGGACTATACATCATCAACATAGTAGATTCGAATCTTAAAACAAACCACAACCAAATCGATTTGATAGCATGAAAATGTCTAGCTTAAACACTTGTTGAAACACCCAAATAATACACCATACTATTAAATTACACACACACTGATATTAGGACCCATGCATGCCAGTATACACAAGAAGTAACCCATTCAACCATCTTCAAAAAAAATGCATGCATGAGAAGAAAAAAAAAACTATCATACGTTCAACACAACCCAACCAATCGTTTAACCAAATCAAATAACACACGCTATACTCTTTTTTTTTCAAAATAGTTTACACACCTTTTCTTTCTTCTCTTTTTTTTTTATACCAACATATAGAACCCTTTATATAAAATAATGAGGCCACAACAACCCATACTTGACTATATCAAATATCACACGCTTCCTACTTTATTTACTTTAGTTTAATACCCAGTTGACAGTACCCATGCATGTTTTTCTTTTGTTTAATACACACTATGACACATCCACTGTCCCACCATGCTTTCTTATATATGTATCTCACATAATACTAATCATGCAACTCATGATCTAGCTTTTAAAATTTACAAGTGACTAATTCCTCAATCTGTTTTAACCCATGGTACATACGTACCAACAGTCCCAACCGAACTACTTTCACCTTTATATAGCCACGTTAACATGTCCTGGTTCCTTTAATTCTCATGCAATCCTATAGAAAATGTGACATGTTAACTTGACATGGTTATAATCTTTATAGTTTCCATTTTATACGTTTACAAAATATAAATTGCAACACCCCGACCCGACAAGGGTAAAGATGTCACAATAATGGCTTCATATCAGATCAAAACAAAACATACATCTACAGTAATACAAAAATCTCAAAGGTTACAAATGAAATACTGGAACTACAAGGTTACAAATGAGAACTTCCGAAAACACTAATTCTAAAATATATATCTTCTAGTCAACTCTAATCCAGAATAGCTATCCAATCTTCTAAGCCCAAAGGTACACTCTCCACTCATTCCCAGCTTCCTACTAAAACCTGCCGCAGGAAAAGAAATGCGGCTGAGCTACGAGAGCTCAGTGAACAGATATATAGATAACATAAACAATAACAGATAGCAGTACGAAACAAATCAGGAATACAGATCATGCAGATACAAAATCAAAGTGAAAGGATAGGAAAGGAATAAGGATAAAAGAAAAGAAATGAGAAAAGGAAAATGAAGCAAATAAGGTTTAGGAAAACAGAAATCCATCACGAGCCCAGATAACAGATAATACCATAGCATAACAATATAATGCAACAAACCTGTGTAGAGTGATCAGCTCTCAGATAATGTGAAAGACGTGTATCGCACACACCATCAGTCACCAGATATAATAAACAATAAACATATAACATAAACAGATAACAGATCAGATCTATGATGCATCCATACGCCCCAGTAGGCCAGATTCTTCTCCTACACAAATAAAACAGGGACGGAACAGGTCATCACTCTCCTGCCCTAGAGTCATGTCAAAGGTGCATCAATGACATGGACATGAAACCCTCATGCCTAGTGATTGGCTCGGATATCAGACTGTAGGTCAAAGGTCAGATGTGCTATCAAAATCAGAAAGTCATATCTTAAGGGTACATGGCAAAAGGTTCATGTCAAAATCCAGAAATAAATATCAAAGGTTCAAATCAGAGTTTATCAGATTAAGTTTTATAACAAAGTTTAAGTTCAGATCAAAAGGACTATATCAAACGGTTCATTTAAAGCAATCCTTTAATAATGGTTTTCAATAAAATGATCTTTCAAAGTAGTTTTATAAAGGCAGTCTTTTAAGATAGTTTTCATAAATGTTAATGGAATTTCATATAGAAATCGTATTGTATCATACTCATAAACATCCTTTTTAAAACAAATGATTTTTCTCAAAACATTTCCAGGTCTTAATTAAAAGGTTTTCATAGCATGGATTTATATCAGAGGTCATAACAGAGGGAACTCATAGAAAAAGGTTTAAAGCAAAGGGATTTATAATAAGGGCATCAACTCAGAAGTTAAACAGATCAAAACATGAAGAGATCATAGAAGGTTCACAAAACAAAGGGATCATAAAACAGAGGGAGCATAGCAATGGCTTAGGGAGTCCTAATACGAAACAAGATCAAATCAGAGTTAAGAGAAGGAAACACCCTTACTGAAAAAGGGCAGAATATATGTACCTTATAAGCAAAGCAAATAAGCAAAACAGACACGGAATAGTATCAAGGCTTCTCCTTCTTCACACCTAAAGGAGTAGAAGACGGAATTACAACAGATTCTAATTCAGATTATTACTTTTAGTTTACCTTTTTATTTTAAGTAACTTTCTATTTTAGGTAACTTTCCAGATTTAGTAACTTTCTATAATTAACAGATTTCCATACTTAGCAAGATATTAAAAATATGGGATAATGAGGAAATAAATAATTGTGGCCGAGCAATGAGGGGGGGGGGGGGGGATGCTTAAGACTCGGCAAAAATCAAACCAAATCAGAATTTTAATTGTTGATTAGCTTTTTCCAAATTTAACTTGATATTATCCTAATTTAATACTTTTAAATTAATTAAATAAATACAATATGTATAATTCGGTATATAAAACTTTTTATTTTGTCACAAATATTTTTGGAACATGTACAAATGTTAAATGGTGTATTACAGATTAGGTTAAGTCCTTATTTAAGAATTATTATGGCATAAGGTATATTTTAATAAGTTACAAAAGTTTAAGGTTAATTATGACAAGTTTACATAGTTTAGGGTTTTAATTGTAAATTCCTTAAATTCAAAGGTCTAACATGAAAATACTTTAAGTTACTGTTTTAATACACATTTTATTCAGAATGACATCTTAATCCCTTTAGTTTCATAATTTACAGTTTATACCCCTCTAGTTACAATATTTACAAAACAAACCCTATATTTACATAATTCATGATTTAATCCCTATAATATCCACATTTACCAAACAAGCATATTATTTTACAAAATTACAGAATGTCACATCATAATTACATATAGTACGAATCAGCCCCTCAGATTTCAGAATTTACACAATTGGTCCCTTAAGTTTACAAAACTTATAAATTAAATCATAATTTAGTAACAATTACATATTAAGCCCATAAATACTCAAAATTACACAATACACTCTTAATATCATTATTTACTCAAAATGACTTCAAGTTTCCAGAATTTACACTTTTAGTCCCTCTACTTTAATTAATTCCAATTCGAACACCATATTTACAATTTAATCCATATCTTGCAAATTTTACACATAAGGACCCCATGTTATAATTTTTTTTCTCATTATCCCAGACCTAAATAAGATTATAAAAATAACACACAAGTTTTAAAGTTGACAAAACACACCCCTATGATTTAAAAACCAATCGTATAACACTTTTTAATCACAATTCCAAACCCTAAACAAATCCAATCATTACCAATAATTAATATAACCTTAAAAGTGCATTAAATGACCAGATCATGTTCCAAAAACCCTAACCCTAATTATTTCGATTAGGTTATGATTTTTTTCTTTATTTTCTTTAAAATCCGATTTGTACAAAAATTAGCCACGATTTATTTAAGCTTCCAAAATTAGAATCAATATTTTTCCTAGGTTATATGATACATAAGGAACTCATAAAAATTATATAACAAGCCCCAAAAAATCGTGTAACTTATTTTAGATTTTATATACGTTTTTTATATCAATTATTACTACGACATATATAGGCCTCTATAATTCGTTCCATCATTTTTCCCAGATCATATACTTCATATGAGGTCCAAATAAAATAAATATATCACCCATAAAATTCGTATCACATATTATAGAATTTACGTATGTTTTAAGCATTAAAATTAGAACGACCCATTAACCTTGCATGATTTGATTTGTACAATTTATATGAGTTATATATGATATAAGGATCATGAGAAAAATACCAAATCAATTTTATAACATGTGGATTAGGCATAGAGATTTTTACCTCTCGGATGAACTAATTCGACAAAATTAAATCCCTACGTTCGAACCAAGCTTTCCACGACCCAAATCTTATTTTTCTCAGCCTCCTTGGACCTTGATGATTACCATAAAAATACTATCACACCTCCAGAAAATCGGATTGAGGAGCAAGGAATTTTGGGTGTCGACTTTAGTTTATTTGGTTAGGGATTTAGAAAAATTTAATAGGATTAGCTAAATAAATGGGAACTTGCCGAGATTAGGGGGAAAATGGGCTGGAGATTTGGTCTAGTGATTTGACAAATTCAGATTTTTAATTACTTTGGTTTCTTTCCAATTTATTTGCCAATCATCCTTTTATAAAGATTTTATAATTATAATTAAATTAAATTATATAACTTTTGGTATATATATATTTATTTGGGTGCCATAATAATTTTTGGAAATTCAAAAATAATATAATGTTGTCCCATAAATTAATTTGCTTCATATATAGTTCGTTTTCAGAAGTTTGGGATCAATTCAGAATTTTTATAAGTGATTTAATTATGTTTTATGGTTTCAGGGGTAATTTGGTCATTTTACAGGTTATCTGAATTTCAGGTATTACAAGTACATTCGGAGACGAGGAAGAGCATGAAAATCATTTTTGCACTTTGTTAGAAATTTAACGATCATTTGTGCATTCTGGGAGGTTGATATTTGTTGAGACAACGGTGTTCTTAATTGGGGATATCTCTTTAAATCCCGCAAGTTTTGAAACTATCACCAAGTGGTCAAGACCGATAACAGAGTGGAGAACTGAAATCTTTTGAACTTTGCAGAAGAATTCTGGAAGATGTTTACAACTTGCGTTACCATTGATAAATTTCGTGAACAGAGAGAAACAGCTTAGTTTAATTGAGAATTGAGTTTTGGGAAAACCTGTAATAGAAATTAGCTTCCATACCTTCAGGCGGAACAAATTTTGGGACATTTCAGGAAGAGACTCGGTTATACTCCCTTGCAGCACGGAAGGTTTTGCGTATGCTTTAAGACAACTAGAAACATATCAGAAGAATTACTTCACTGCCTGACCTGGAGTTGACAACAACGGTGGCTACCCTGAAGAGTGAAGACATTCCTTGCAAGGTAGAAGTGTTGGCGATACAGAAGAAAAATCTAGTCAAGATGGCGAACCTGGAACTGATGAAGATGTGCAGTCTCACTTCCCTATTCATCTTGGTTGTACTAAGATGAATTGAGAGCGGAAGCAGACTGGATGATGAAGGGATTTAAAGATCGTGCCAAAAATTCACATTACTCCATCACATTCCAAGAAGAACTGCAGGAGGCTTGATGAACCAGACACAAGTTCACGATTTTGTTTCACTTCCAGATTGATGGAAAAATGAAGACAGATTAACCGGACTTGAAGAGATTGGATGTTTTGAATGAACGGATTTGTGAAACAGACCTTTTATGTTTGGAAGAATTGATTCTGTGAAGGCTGAAGATATTGACGAATCATTTTTCACTTCCCTTGACCCACTTAAGCTTCGTTATATAGTAATAAGATCCTCTAATGATTTAAGTTCCCTAGAAGCATTTCAGTTCCGTGTTTATTTTTCGTATGTTAGATGATGGCTTTGTTTTAGGGAATTTTGGCGAATTGTGGAAGATCTGATGCTTGTGGACGGCGTACCTTACTTATGCTAGGCAATCTGGGATTCCGATACTCTTGCGAGTAGTTTTGTTTTCCCTCTTGACTATGACATTTGATTTTGTTGACCTCTGAGACTGTAGAAGTACTAGGTGGATTTAGATAGGTTGTTTTGCTCACGACTCGAGATAAAGTATGATCATCATGAAGGCATATTTATGTGGTGCTAGTATTATGACGCCTGATCAACGTGATAATACTTACACCATATAACGTGCACTCATTGTGGCCATAGGATATCTTGGGGAGTACCTAAGAATTTTAGAATTTGATCTCCGTTGGATTATCCGTGATTAGTGAGACCTTAGGTTCATTCTACCTATGCGTATATTCTACCTTCGTTCATTAGATATCTGGATGAGTTTGGACTCTCGTTTTGCATTCTGTTGACCTCGGTTATAAATCTCGAGCTCTTTGTATAGCTCTCTACTGTTGATTCAGTTAAATTGATTTGAAATTTTGTTCGTATTCCATATGAGCTTTCTAGAAGATTCACCTATCATCCATCTTATGTGCATGGGCCTTTTGATCAAAATCGACCTAATTTATCTCCTTCTGAGGAATTTGAACCCACCTTGTTTCGATTGAGTCATGAGAAACTATTTGGTTGAAGATCCTTTTTGGAAGAACCTCCCCGGGCGTGAGAATGTTTGTGACAACCTTTTGCGATTTGCTACGACTTCGTCTAACTTTGCGACTTCAAATATCGAGGACGAAATTTTTTTTAGAGGGGAAGAAGTTGTAAAACACAAAATTTAACATAATCCGAAATGACTAAAATGCCCCTAAGTTTAAACTTTTAAGAACTTATGAAATACGCTATAAATTAAAACTTGAATTATATAACATGTTATGACTCGAAACCATATAATATGAACGCATAATCTAAAGTATTATATGAATTTATATATGAACCTTCTAATATAAAGTATGGCATGTTTAATAAGTTCCTTATAGGCCAAATAAATTAAAACTTATGCACAACTTAATTAATTGAAGATAAGTATAGAATTTGGCCATTATGGAAAGTAATAAACACCCTTAATTCCCTCCCCAAAATCACGGCATCCCTCCCCCTATTTTTTTTATTCCAACCATGTATTACCCTCACCAAAACCCTAAAAATTCTCTCCACTCCATCTCTAATGTACGGTCCAAGGAAAACAAACCAAAAAAAACCCTAAAATCCTCCTTGTTCGATCCATAGCAGCAACAACAAGAATTTTTGGTGATCTTGGTTGTGTTCTTGTCCTAAGCTAATCATATTCATATGTTTTTCTATCCATTCGTGTTTTTGAACAAACCCTAATCGACCCTATTGATTTTTATTGTTGTTCGATCATCACAAAGAGAAGAAGGAAGGAGAAATCGTTGGTGCTTTGACCTTGTGTTGTTCTTGGTTATTTGATCAGGCAACAAGGGTATTTTTGTATCATCCTTTTTTTGATTCTCAATCTCGTTTCCTTGATGTTATGGTCATTTAAAGTGCATATGATGATAAAAATGTCTCATAAAATTATAAGTTATCACATGAAATAATGAAACCCTAATATGTTTATGAATTGAATATGTATATGAATCTGAAAATTAATTGATATGAACATGTTAAAACATGTAAGGATCGACCTAGGGATGTTTTAATGTCAATTATGATTGCTTGTTATCATGGAATAATCATTGGAATAGAAAAACCCTAAAAGATTATATGAATTAATGAACCAGTTTTCTGATCAGGAAATTAGTCCGAATTTAATTGATTGAATCTTGATGATAACTAAGTGTTTTTGGGAGTTTCTTGAGTCTAGAATTAAATTCAATGAAAGAGCTTTCTTTATAAATTAACCTTGTAATTTTTAGAGGCTTGGAAGACCACTTTTTGATTTTTAGAAAATTAAGTGTCAAATCGAATTCGTATGTCTGGAAAAATAGTCCATGTTTTTCATTTATCTGTTTCAAACCATGTCGAAATAGAAGGTGTACTTTTAACTGGGTAATATGTGACATGTCTACTAGTTACTAGAATTTTTGTAGAATTTTATAAATTTTCTAGATGGGGCAGTGAATTAATTACTTTTTGGGTGTTTCATCAGATCCGATTCTGGAACATGTTATGGAAATGGATTTTTCATTCATACCTATACAAGTTAATAAAATCTGGAAAAAAATTAGGTAAATTATTAGGGACATAGGGGGTTCTCTGGGAATTTTTGTGGATTTTATTTCGAAGCTCTAATATGATTCATAAATTATTTAAAACAGGTCCAGTTCATACATAAAATCTGTTATAAGCGTAAAAGATATTAAAAATGTGTTATTTGTTTATTTTCCAAAACTAAAGGGTTTAAATTGTTATTTTTCTAAAACTAAAGGACTTAACTTGTAAAAACATGTAACTTGGTAATATTTACTTTTTATGCCCTAACCTTATCATAATGACACTATAACCCCTAAACTTGTTATACTTGCATAATGAACCCTAAAATTATGAAAACCACATTATGAACCCTAAACTTATGTAAATATCATTATGAACCCTAAACTACTAAATTTCCACATTTGATGCTTTAAACTTAGTAAATTATAACCTTGAATATTTTTAATATGGAAACCTCCTAGATATGGATACTTACTAATTCGGGAAACCTGCTAAAAAGGGAAAGTATACTCAAAAGAGTAACTTAATTAAATTGGACTTAAAGTAATATATGATTATTAATTTATATAGGTTCCATGAAGCAGGAGTGACCCAGTGTCTCGTGAGTTATCTTTAGATTGTTTTGCTATCGAATAAGGTACAGATATTCTGACTTTCTCACAGGTTTCTCATGAACTCTTTCTCTCTTGTCTATCTTACTTTCTTGAACTTTGCTATGCTCCCCTTGATTTGTGAACCTTGCTATGTTACCCTTGTATTTAAACCTTTGATATGATCCACTTGATTTGAACCTTGATATGAACCCTTTCCATGAATTCTTGCTTTGAACCTTGATATGATATACTTGAAATGAAACTTGACTTGAACCACTTGATATAAAACTTGACTTGAACCACTTGATATATACTTGGACACTTGATACTTGACCCTTGACCCACAGTTTGAGACTACGAGCCACCACTTGTATACTAGGCATGAGGGTTTCATGTCCATGTCATTGATGCACCGATGGCATGACTCTAGGGTAGGAGAGTGATGTCCTATCCCGTCCCTGACTTGACTTGACTTGTTACGTAGAGGAAGAACTTGGCCTACTGGGGCGTATGGATGCATCCTAGATTTGTTAGTTTGGAAGCTGGGTGTGAGTGGAGAGTACCTTGGACTTAGAAGACCTTACTAGCTATTTTGGATTAGAGATGACTAGAAGAGCTTATATTTAGACTTAGTAATTATTGTATTTTTCATTGTAACCTTGTATCTTCAGATTTTTCCCTTGTAACCATTGGAATTCATTTTGTATTAATTAGTCATATGCTTGTGTTTGCTTTGATACGTCACCATAATGTGACACTTCTACCCTTGTCGGGTTGGGGTGTTACAATTTTAAAATTGCAAAATACGATTTATCACATAGAATCACATGTGATTCTTGCAGAATCACATGTGATTCTATTATAATCATATATGATTCTATGTGAATCACTATATCTATCTCATGAATGACATAATTTTTTTACAGAATGAAACTGATTTCAAAAAGCGCTTGAACAAGATTGTGTGGAATATGTTCATGGAACCATTGGAGTTTGAAGAAAAATGGACAAAATTGACTGAAGATTTTGGATTGCAAGACTACAAATGGATGAAAAAGATGTTTAGACTTCGAGAAATGTGGCTACCAACGTATTTATTGACTCACCATTGTTTGGATTGATGAGAACTACTTCAAGGTCTGAGAGTGAAAATGTTTTCTTCAAAAAATTCACAAATCATGGGTCAACATTGGTTAATTTCATAATGTGCTTCGAATCAGCAATGGAGAGGCAAAGGTATAGGCAAGAACAATTGGACGTTAACACATTTGTCTCAGCTCCAAAACTTTCTACACAGTTAAATATGGAATGCCATGCATCTAAAGTATATACAAGAACAGTATTTCTGCTTGTTCAAAAGGAATTAAAAGAAGCTTATTGGTCTTGCACAATAGAAGAGTTTAAAACGGAAGAGAGCGATAACTTTCGTTGGCTTATTCATGTATGGAGATGACATATAAGAAGACGGCTTAACAGTTCTTTTCTTAGGAGATGAACGAGTAACCACTCGATCAGAAGTCCGAGGACTCATTGTTAACCGGCTGAACAACTCGAGGCCAGTTGAAAAAATCATCCTGAATAATAAAAAATATTTAGTTATGATAAATAAAATGAACAAATTAGACAAATTAAAAAAACGTTGTATGCATACATCATAGTATGCATCGCAAAGACAATCAATCACCTCTCCGAGCCAGTCAATGTTTGTTTCGATCCACTGCGTATAAGTTCTTCACTCAACAATGGTGCTTCATCTTCATTTTCAGGAACAATCTCAAAAGCAACACCTTCCTGAACCTTCTCTCCATCCAAATTATTACCACCAACATCTTTACTTGGAACATCAACGTTCACACCATCCACATGATCTCCATAACCGTCTTTCCCAGCACCATCAACATTCTCGCCATCCACATGATCTCCACCAACATCTTTCCCAGCAGCATCAACATTCTACCCATCCACATGATCTCCCACAACATCTTTCACAGAACCATCATCATTCTCGTCATCTCCTGGATGAAGATCATCAACCTGAACATCTTCAAGCAATACAGTTTCATTGAAAACTCTTAAATATTTCTCCTATAATTCAAAAACATCTTCATCATTTAGAAACTCTGAATTAGCCTTTCTCAGAAGAACTTCAAGTTTAACCTTTTCACGAGATACAGATGAAAGCTTTTCTTTAATCATCTTGCAAAAACTCTACAAAAATAAACAAAAAAACAGATGAGACATGTCACATAAAATCACATTTGATTCTTCTAGAATCACATGTGATTCTATAGGAATCGCAAGTGATTCAAATAAAATCACATGTTACAGATATTAAACTTACAAAAAGACAGAGAAATAGCCAAACCTATTTTTTAGTAGGAGGCACGCAGGAAGTACGAGCCTGGCTCACATTGACACGACCATCATGAAAACCTTCGGTTCCATATACTTCTAATTCACTCCAATCCCCACGCAATTACAATTTACCTACGGCCTCTTCTTCAATCTCAAGCTTCTGTCGCAGATTCATCGAAGTTGTGCTCCAGTTTTGGATAGCAGGAAGGTAACGAATAACAGGATAACGCTCAAATTTTGTGGAATCAAAGTACAAGAGCTGTTAAAAGTAAAATAAAACAAAGTGAGACCATAAAAAACTACTCACAAAAAATGTAAACATAAAAAGGATAAAATTACAATAAAGAAACATAATAGACCAATGTAGTAGCCGGCAGGAGTGTTTAGGAGTTCACTGAATTGAAGACAGCCGTAAATAAAACCGCACCAATCAATTTTTGCGATGTTATTATCTTCGGTAATACGTCTAACTGTTGGGAATTAAATATTCTGAAGGTACTGCTAGTACATCAAGGTACTGCTCGTACATCAAGGTACTGCTGATCAGTGACTCATAGGATAAGATCAAGAAGATATTTATTGTATTTTGGTCAAACATATACGGTAGATAATATCTTACTCCATGTGCTTAGTTAACAAGTTGTATACATAGATACATGTTGTATCTTATGTACTGACAACAATATGCATAAGTTAAACAAGTAAGTCGGTCAAGACTTTTAGCAAATTTGTAAAGATCTCTTGCAACTATAAAAGAGATCTTAGACTTGGATTTTGTATACACAGATAGACACACATGCATAACATAGACTCATAACTGTTAAGACATAGAACAAACACAAATCACAAAGTTGTAACATAAGATTCAAGGTTTTGTAACCCTAGTGAAAAACTCAAGATCACTCGTATTATTTGGAATAATATTGAATCGTTTAGTGAAATACTTTCTTTGTTCATTGTTAAGTAACAAACATAATTCTTCCATTTCCATAACATACATAACCTTCTAAGTGTGGTTAAGTAAATTCCGCGTGCTTAATCATATTAAGTCAATATATCTCATACACAAAGACACAAGGTTTAACCACCTTAACCGTGTATACACAAGATCCTCTCAGTTGGTATCAGAGCTTAGGATTGATATATTTGAATTAGAAGAAACAGAAATGGATCCACATGATGTTCAAACAAATGTTGCTGCAAAGTTGCCCATAATCAAACCCAATGAGTTTGAGTTATGGAGGATGAGAATTGAGCAATATTTCATGGTCCAAGATTATACTCTTTGGGATATAATTATATATGGTGATTCCTTTTCACCAAGCTACTCAGAGGTTGTCCTAGAAGGTAAAACAAGTAGAAAAAGAAATACTGGACCAGTGTCAAATGAAGAGAAGATACTGAAGAGAAATGATCAGAAAGCAAGAAATTTGCTGCTTATAACCATTCCTAGTGAGCAGATGCTATCATTCAACAAGTATCTTGATGCAAAAACTCTTTTTGAAGAGATTTGTGCATATTTTGGTGGTAATGAAACTACCAAAAAGACACAGAAGACATTACTAAAGCAACAATTTGAAAACTTTACTGCTTTTAGTAATGAGTCTCTTGATAAGCTATTCTCAAGATTACATAAGCTTGTCAGTCAGTTAGCTGTGTTAGGTGTTGAGACAGAGAAGGAAGATCTCAACATGAAGTTTTTAAGAAGTCTACCTGATGAGTTCCACACTCATGTTATTGTCTGGATGAACAAACCAGACATTGAAACAATGAAGCTCAATGATTTGTACAACAACTTCAAAATTGTTGAACAAAGTCTTAGAAAGTCTGGAACTTATGGTACTAGTTCTGGAAACGTGGCACTTTTGTCAGTTCCTAGTATTAGTAAGAATGAAGAGGTAGATGAAGGTGAAAGTGCTCCTTCCACAAGTTCTCACAAGGATGTTGCTGGTCTTGGAGATTCAACATTCTATGCTTTCATTACCAGTCAATCTAATGGCTCTCCTCTCAACCATGAAGACCTTGAGCAGGTAGATGGTGATGATTTGGAAGCTATGGATATTAAATGGCAGGTTGCTTTGCTTAGCATGAGGGCTAAGAAGTATTGGCAAAGAACTGGGAAGCAGATTACCATAAATGGTAATGATACTGCTGGGTTTGATAAGAAGAAAGTGGAGTGTTTCAACTGTCATAGGTTAGGACACTTTGCTAAGGAGTGTAGAAGCCCAAGAAAGCAGGAGAATAGAAACACATGGTATAAGCAAGATAGGAAAAAGGAAGTTACTGTTGAAGAGCCAAAGGCTATGTTGGCTATTGATGGTATTGGTTATGATTGGAGCTCTATGGCTATTGAAGAGGATGCACCACCAAATGCTGCTCTTTTGGCCAATGAATTTGCTCTAATGGCTCATTCTGGTTCAGAGGTAAACAATATTACATCTTGTACTGAATCATGTCCTAATCTTAAAGCTTATGAAGACCTTAATAAGAGATTTGAAGCTCATAAACAAGAGCTGCTTGATTCTTTGTTTAATTTGGCTAATCACAAAAGAGGTCTAGGTGTTTTGGAAAAACAAGTTTTACATTTTAAAAATAATGAAATTCATTTTGCTGATGACATCAATATACTAAAAAATGACATTAAGATCAGAGATGAGTGTATTGTTGAGTTGAATGAATCATTAGCTAAACATAAGAATGAAAGAGAAAATGTAAAGGTTTCTGTGGATGTTTTAGCACATTCCTCAGAAGGATTCAATAAGCTTTGGGAAGCCCAAGTTATTGATAAGGTCAATTCTGGTGTTGGATTTAAGTCTGTACCCCCACCATACAGAGGTGTTCATTCACCTCCAGGTATTGATTTAGCACACACAGGGTTACCTGAGTTTCAAGAACCAATCATGGAATATGGTTCTAAGGTCACTAAATCTCCAAAGATAGAAAAGGTAAGTAAAAGTTTAGATAAAACTTTATCTTATCAGGACAAGGTGTCCTTTATTAAGAAAGGAGATACTATAGTTGTTGAAGATTGTACAACTGATAGTGATAGTGATGAAGAAGAACAGGTTATGTCTAAACCTGTATTGGTTAAGAAAGTAGGAACAAGTCTTCCTAAGATAGTCAATCACAACACTAACAGGCCTAAGTCAAATGTTAAAGGTACTGTTAGGAAACCAGTTAAATATTGTGAACAATATAGAACTACAAACAAGCCCAGAGGTAACCAAAGGAATTGGAACAACCTCAAGTCTAACCAATTAGGTGATGACTTTGCATTTTATAATAAAGCTTGTTATACATGTGGTAGTTTTGACCATCTTGCAGCTTTCTGCAACCAAAGGGTAACTGGGTATGAAAACAATAGGGTGAACTACAAAAGGCAAACTCCTCAGACTCTTTTTCACTCTAATACTCATATATCTAAACCCAGAACAGTCTCAAACAAGTCTGGACTCAAAGGTCCTAATAGACAAAAAGGTCCTGTTAACAAAGTACTGCCAGTTCAAATTCAAAGTACTGGTAAATCTAAAAGTACTGTTAGACCTTTGATGACTGTTAACCCAAAATCAACAGCTAAGGATGCAAAAACAACTTTCAAACATGCATCTAAAACTGTTCTAAGGCCCATTCAAACAAAAGCAGTGGTTCACAAACAAATTTGGAAACCAAAGGGTGTAACTTCAAGGTTAGCAGACTCTGCTGAACATGTTACTCACTCTGCTGCTAAGGGTAATAGGGCAAATGCTGTTAAGGCCTCAGCATGTTGGATTCAAAAATCCAATGTTGCATCAACAGTCCTTAAAAGATTAAACTATATTGATGCAAGAGGCAGATTCAAGTCAGTAATGGCTTGGATCCCCAAAGAAAACTAACTTTCTTATTTGTGTGCAGGGACATTCTATTGATCATCAAGATCAAGGATACTCAGATAGTGGATGTTCCAATCACATGACAGGCAACATGTCTTATCTTTCAGATTTTCAAGAATTCAATGGAGGATATGTTACCTTTGGAGGTGGTTTTCGTGGCAAAATTTCTGGTAAAGGTACTATTAAAACCGAAAATTTAGATTTTGAAAATGTGTACTATGTACAAGAGTTAAAGTATAATCTTTTTAGTGTTTCACAAATGTGTGACAAAAAGAATAATGTCCTTTTTACTGACACTGAATGTCTTGTTCTATCTAAGGATTTTAAGATGCCTGATGAAAATCAAGTACTTCTTAGAATTCCTAGAAAGGCCAACATGTATAGTGTTGATATGAAGAACATCATTTCTAAAGAAGATTTAACTTGTCTTGTATCAAAGGCCACATTGGATGAATCAATGTTATGGCATAGAAGGCTTGGTCATATTAACTTCAAAACCATAAATAAAATTGTTAAGAATGGTTTGGTAAGAGGTTTACCTCACAAAAGATTTGAAAATGATCAAACATGCATTGCTTGTCTAAAAGGCAAACAACACAAAGCCACTTGTAAGCCCAAAATTTTTAACTCTATCAATCAGTCATTGTTTATGCTGCATATGGACTTATTTGGACCAGTTTCAGTAAGGAGTATACAACATAAAAAATATTGTCTTGTTATAACTGATGACTATAGCAGATTTACATGGGTTTTCTTTTTAGCCACTAAGGATGAGACATCAAGCATCCTTAAGGAATTCATTACACTGATAGAAAACCAAGTAAGCAAGAAAGTAAAAGTCATTAGGAGTGATAATGGGACAGAGTTTAGAAATAGAGTTATGGATGATTTCTGCAAAGAAAAAGGTATTAGGAGAGAATATAGTGTTGCTAGAACACCACAACAAAATGGAGTGGTTGAAAGAAAGAATAGAACACTAATTGAAGCTGCTAGAACAATGTTAGCTGATTCTAAGCTACCAATAATCTTTTGGGCAGAGGCAATTAACACTGCTTGCTATGTTCAAAATAGAGTTTTAGTTGTGCAGCCTCACAATAAGACATCATATGAACTCTTTAATGGTAGAACTCCTGCAATAGGATTTCTTAGACCTTTTGGATGTCATGTGACAATTCTCAATACCTTAGACCATTTAGGAAAATTCGATGGTAAAGCAGATGAAGGTTTCTTAGTTGGATATTCTCTTGTTAGCAAAGCTTTTAGAGTTTACAACTTAAGAACTGAGAAAGTTCAAGAAGAACTACATGTGGAGTTTCAGGAAAACAAATCCAATGTAGTAGGTCAAGGACCAAAATGGATATTTGATCTTGATTATCTAACAAACTCTATGAATTATTTACCTGTTGTTGCAGAAACTAATAATTTTTCAGGTTCACAAGCAACAAATGAGGTGGAGTTAGATAAAGATCAATCTGATGTCATTATGCCATTGTGGTCAAGTACCAGTGTGGATTTAGCTTCAAACAATGATGAATCTTCTTCTGATAAAGCAAAAGAGGATGTTGAGGCTCAAAGAAAAGATGTTGGAACAAAGGAACAACTCAATATGTTGAATATTGAAAGTACTGCTGAGACAGAGCAAAGTACTGTGAGTACTTCTCAAGGTACTGGTGGTTCATTTGAAGGAACTGTTAGTTCAGCTGAAGGTCCTGCTGGTCCTTCACACTCAAAAGATGCAGAGTTCCAAGAAGATGAAGTAGATGTGACTAATCTTACATCATCTTATCATGTTCCTACTACCCCACACACAAGAATTCACAAAGTTCATTCCCTAGATAATGTGATTGGAGATGTACAATCTGGTGTGAAGACAAGAAGACAACTAGTCTCTTCAGACCAACAAGGGATTCTTGATGCCCTTTATGCTTCAAAACAACATGAACTTTCAAACTCATGTTTATTTGTATGTTTTCTCTCTCAAAAGGAACCAAAGAATATTCTTACAGCCCTAGATGATTCAAGCTGGGTAGAGGCTATGCAAGAAGAGCTTCTTCAGTTCAAGATTCAGAAGGTTTGGGTGCTAGCTGATTTACCTACAGGTGAGAAGCTAATTGGCACTAGATGGGTTTTTAAGAACAAAAGGGATGACAGAGGAATTGTGATCAAGAATAAGGCTAGACTAGTAGCACAAGGGTACACACAAGAAGAAGGAATAGATTATGATGAAGTTTATGCTCCAGTAGCAAGGATTGAGGCAATTAGGCTGTTTCTAGCTTATGCTTCATTTTTAGGCTTCACAGTCTACCAAATGGATGTCAAAAGCGCATTTTTATATGGTAAAATTGAAAGAGAGGTGTATGTTTCACAACCTCCTGGTTTCATTGATCCATTACATCCAAACAAAGTGTACAGAGTAGTGAAAGCTCTCTATGGCCTTCATCAGGCACCAAGAGCTTGGTATGCAACACTTGCTTCCTACTTATTAGAAAATGGATTTCAAAGAGGAAAGATTGATCAGACACTTTTCATCAAACAGCACAAGAAGGATCTTCTGTTAGTGCAGGTGTATGTGGATGACATTATCTTTGGATCTACAAGGAAGGAAATGTGTTTAGAATTTGAGAAGCTTATGAAAGATAAGTTTCAAATGAGTTCTATGGGAGAACTTACATTCTTTTTGGGTTTGCAAGTTAAGCAATCATCTGAAGGCATATTTATTAGTCAAGACAAATATGTTGCAGAGATACTTAGAAAATTTCAATTTGCTGATTCAAAAATAGCAAGCACACCAATGGACTCAGAGAAGCACCTTCTGAAAGATGAAGATGGAGAAAATGTAGATGTACACAATTACAGATCTATGATAGGCTCTTTGATGTATCTTACATCATCTAGACCTGATATCATGTTTCCTGTTTGTGTCTGTGCAAGATTTCAAGTTACTCCAAAGGTTTCTCATTTAACTGCAGTCAAGAGAATTTTTAGATATCTCAAAGGTCAACCAAGGTTGGGTATATGGTATTCTAGAGAATCTCCTTTTGATTTGGTAGCATATTCGGATAGTGATTATGCTGGTGCTAGCTTAGACAGAAAGTCAACAACTGGAGGATGTCAATTCCTTGGGTGTAGACTTGTCTCATGGCAGTGTAAGAAGCAAACAAGTGTGGCAAATTCAACAACTGAAGCTGAATATATAGCTGCTGCAAGTTGCTCTAGTCAAGTTCTATGGCTTCAAAACCAACTTCTTGATTATGGGTACAATTTCTTAAACACTGTTATTTATATTGATAATAGTAGTACAATTTGTATTATTAAAAATCCTGTACAACACTCTAAAACAAAACACATTGAAATTAGACATCACTTTATAAGAGATTGCAATGAGAAAAGATTAATTCAAGTTCTTAAAATTGCTTCAGAGCATAATTTTGCAGATCTGTTAACAAAAGCTTTTGATGTTTCAAGGTTTCAGTACTTAATAGCAAGTATTGGAATGCTTAATCTTTAAATTTTCAATATGATGTGTTTTTGTACATAAATTTTTGAAAGTACTGCTGGATTTATAAGGTACTGCTATATCAAAATTTGAATTGTGTTATTCATATAGTTGGATTTATGATTATTCTAATACAAGACAAGTACTTTGTACATTGTTCTTTTGGTTTTAGACTAACTATTTCAGGTATGAATATGTGAACACAAAGGATATTTCAAGTGAAATGGGAACAGCAGAATGCTTATCATATTGCTGACCATAATAGATTTATGATGGACTGAGTTTAGGAATTGAACCTCCTTAAAACTTCTTTCTTGAAATCTAGTTATGATATTTCACATTGAATTGATGACTTAGTTGATCAGATAGTAACTGATACAACTCACTTTCTATCATTTTATACTTTCAAGTATAATGAGTTAGTCTAAGGACATCTGATAGAAATAACAGCTAGTGAAAGTGAATCTAACACTTGTGTTGGAGGTAACAATTACTATGAGCTGGAAACCCTGTCAAGAAAATCTTTTGAATAGATTTATCTTTTCACAGGCAGTTAGTGATAACTGAAATACATTGGTTCTCACACAACCAGAGGTTATTTTTAAACCGAAATTTTGATTAGGTGTCTGTTACACACTTGATTCTTTCAAAATGGTTGAAGTAGTATGATTTTTCAATTCTAAAATCATGAGCATACTACTAAGTTAAATGATTTCTTAAAAGGATTTTCAAGGATTCAGAAAAACCATTCATTGATGGATTATGAATCAAAATGTCCACTGATTCACCTCTCATAGGAGTTAACACACCTAGAAGTGATGAGGACAGCAACTTAAACTCTTAAGGAATTGATGGCTTCATGTACAATATTGTCTGAAAACAAGTTCAAACTGATAGATCAGGTGATATGAAGAGAAGTTCTTTAGTACATAGTGAGATCTTCCAAACAAGGGGAGGAAATTAAAGTTATTTACTTCAGGGGAGGAAATAATTGCCCAGAAAAGGAAGAATAAACCAATATATGGAAGGAGAAGACAAGAGCATACAAGATGATGATGTAGAGGTTGAAAATGATTAGAACAGATCAAATATCTAGAAGGGATGAAGCATTCCAAAGGAGAAAGTTCTATCTAGATCAAACGAAGGAAAGATTCAATTTCAGTTCATTATGTTTGTTTATCACTTGCAAAGGCATGCTGATAGATGATTTCACTTGTTGAAATCATTGCCTCTTACAATTCCTCCATCCAAGGAAATTGCACCATCTTTTGGTACAATGTTTTGATATTGCTGAAGTCAAAGAAGAACAAAGCAGATGAGTTCAGAATAGAAGAATAGTTCAGATTCATGAAGTGTTTGAAAGATCTTCACAAGTCCTCATTTAATTCAGAAAAACATGTTTGAATTAATTCACATGTTTAGGGGAGGATTGTTGGGAATTAAATATTCTGAAGGTACTGCTAGTACATCAAGGTACTGCTAGTACATCAAGGTACTGCTGATCAGTGACTCATAGGATAAGATCGAAAAGATATTTATTGTATTTTGGTCAAACATATACGGTAGATAATATCTTACTCCATGTGCTTAGTTAACAAGTTGTATACATAGATACATGTTGTATCTTATGTACTGACACCAATATGCATAAGTTAAACAAGTAAGTCGGTCAAGACTTTTAGCAAATTTGTAAAGATCTCTTGCAACTATAAAAGAGATCTTAGACTTGGATTTTGTATACACAGATAGACACACATGCATAACATAGACTCATAACTGTTAAGACATAGAACAAACACAAATCACAAAGTTGTAACATAAGATTCAAGGTTTTGTAACCCTAGTGAAAAACTCAAGATCACTCGTATTATTTGGAATAATATTGAATCGTTTAGTGAAATACTTTCTTTGTTCATTGTTAAGTAACAAACATAATTCTTCCATTTCCATAACATACATAACCTTCTAAGTGTGGTTAAGTAAATTCCGCGTGCTTAATCATATTAAGTCAATATATCTCATACACAAAGACACAAGGTTTAACCACCTTAACCGTGTATACACAAGATCCTCTCACTAACCACAATCAAATTAACAATCGCCTTCATTGTATCAGCTTTACCCATAACATTGGCAAATAGCATAAGGAAGTTGACCTTAAACATAAAGTCAAATTGCTTTGCGACGACCAGTTTTTCAGCAATATCACTAGCACGGATATTCTTCAACTTCTTTGGAAACTGCTTAAGCCACAGTTTCACAAAATCGTCATCAAAAGGTCTCTCGGGTAAATCAAACAAAGAATTTTCACCAAGAGGAACTCCTAAGATCTCGTGGATTTTCTCACGAGTTAAAAGAATCTTCCCCTTTTCCAACACAATCTCGTAAGTTTCCTTATTAAAATTTGACACCATAAACTTTACCATATGAGAAGGTAGTGTATCAATAGAAATTGAGTGCAATGAAGAAAACCCAATATCCGCCAAAAAAGATCTCATATCAACTTATGCATCAGGGATTTTAGAAAACAAGCTAGAAGGAACTGTCCTAGAAAGAGAGAACTAGAAAATCACTCAGATACAAATTCCTCTTAATCTGGTCGGGGCTAAGAGGTTTCTTCTTTTCCTTATTTGGTTCTGACTTTAATACATGCTGTGGAAAACTAGAGGGGGGGGGTTGAATAGTTTTACCGGTTTTTAAATTCCTTTTAAAAAAACTTTACTTTTGAAAACCTTGATTCCAATCTTATGCGTCATCAATCAACACCAATATGAACACTACACTGTACTAACTAATATAAGTAATGAAAGTAAGGAAAAGAGATGAAAAGATCAAACCGGGACAAAGGTATTTATAGTGGTTCGGCTACAAAGCTCTTATTCGCCCTACTCCACTCCCTGAGTACCACACTCGAGAGTTTCAAGTACTATGTCAACAACCTCCCTTCAGGCGGAGAAAACCATACACCTATTTCCGAAAATAAGCTAGATGTCGAGTGCTAATCTTAGCTAGCACCAATCTACCATGATCTACTTCATCCTTTTTACTTCACATAATCAACACACAAGACTCAAGAGATCTCCAAGATCTCACAAGATCACAATGATCAACTCTCACTTGACTCAACCTACTCTATCAACTCTTGATCAACACACTAGCTCACAAGCTACAAAAGATATTCAATGTCTATATAATATCACAATGATCTTCTCTCACACTCTCTCAAAAGAAAAATGATCTTGATGTATACAAGGATACAACAAGTGTGTAACAAGTGTTACAAGTGCTCTAACTACAACTACAACTCTTGAATCTTCTTGGATACCTTGAGTTCTTCTATTGCACTAGAAGAGGGATGAATGTATTCTCTAGGTTGGATGATTGGATAACTCTTAAACAAAATAAAACTAAACTAAAAGATCAAAAAGAGAAATATGATGAGAGTATTGAACTCAGAAAGTTCTGTATGAAAAAGGATGCCCAAGAACTGTGAATAGGGCTGGTATTTATAGGCAGAAGAAATCTGACCGCTACAGGGACACGACTCCACTAAATCACACATGGTACCACTAAATTTAGTGATATCGTATGAGACAAAAATGCTCCTCTTTTTGTCCTTTCTGGTGAGAACTTATTTGGGGAAGTTTGGAGCTAATTTTGGGGGGAAAATAGTGGTTATGATATTTGAATTTATTTTTCCATTAAAACATTTCTTAATTATTCAAAAATAATTTGTAAAGTATATTTTTGAAAAAATGTTTTGTCACAATAAAAGTGTGAAGTCTTAAAACCCAAATTTACTTCTTTGATCATTTGTCAAGTTGTAAATTTGTTTGTGCATACCTAGAGTGATTTATGTAGAAATGAGATCTTTTGACTAAAAACTTGTTTACGTTAATTTTAACGTAACGTGTTTTAACATTTTGTCATCCTCAAAACGTAAAGTAACCGAAAGATATAAATAACGTTTTTAGAACATTATTTGCATCAACAATCTCCCCTTTTTGATGATGACAAAACATAAACTCATTTTAGGTTAAAATTAGTTTTAACAAGTTTTAATGAGTTTACTCCCATTTTTACCCCTTTTTGTCGAAGCAAAAAGGTTGCTAAGGCTCCCCTTGATGTATACTCCCCCTCGTTTGGAGGACACCAAAGAGTCAAGCAATGATCCGTGCTACAAACCAAGGTTATATAACAAATATACAAGATCTAACTTGTAGCACTTATGACAAATATCCAACCACAAATAAAAAGATTGGCCAAGTACCCAAGCATCAAAAGAACTAAGACAACCACATAAAAGCCTATTCGTTCATAGAAACAAATGTCATACATGAGTATGACTACATAATAAACATAAAAAAGGACAACAAGAAGCATAAATCCTTAATGACTAGAGGCAAGCTTCATTTCCAAAGGGGTCCTAAAGATTTATTATTGAAAAACTAAACATGAACATGTCTAGTTTTATGGGCTAGGGGGTGGTGGAGACGGTGACATGATTGGGGGTGGTGGTGGTGTCAAGGTATGCTCCACATAGGAGAACATGAAATGAACCTCATATCTCAAGGAGAAGATGAGATTACGATTTTGGAGGCAATATAGGCAATTATCACTATGTAGATCAAAGGGATGGGGTTGGATTGGTTCTCCCATGATTGAGGAAGGAGGTGGTGGTGAGTTTGTTGGTGATGAGGTTGGCATGGCATAATCCAATGGAGTGATTGGTGAGAGAGTATAGTCCATGGATGATGGCATGGTGTTGAGAGAGGGAGATGATAAAGATGTTGTGTAAATAGAGGATGTTTTGGAAGGTGCATTAGGTGAGCGTTTGGAGTGCCTTGGGAAGGTGGTGTCATTGCTTCATCATCTTTTGTAAGATCCACAAAGAGAGGCTTTGAGGGTGGTCTTACGGTTGTCCTAGGTTTCTTTGAGATGTGGGTTGTAGATTCTTGTGTGGATGACATGGTGTTTGGGTGATGTAAGGTTGAAGATAAGATGCAAGATAAGCTTACAGGGTGAGGCCTCATATAGGTAAGATTGGTGGAATTTGAATTAAAGTTGATGGTAGCGTCGTGAAGCACGAGAATCTTAGGGTGTATGTGAGGTTGCAAGATTTGCAGGTTTGAGGTTAGGGTTGCAGGGATTTAGGAGGAACAGTGAAAATCCGTCAAATAGGGACACGGTTCCTCTAAATATCACACGGTACCGTTAAATTTAACGGTACCGTGGCCTATTTAACGATACCGTGACATTGTAGTCACGAATTTTCCTGTGCAGGCTAGTTCTGGGCAGCTAGAGGGATGTTTTCTAGGGGAACTATTTCCTGAAAATGATAGTGCCTCAAATCACAAAAGATTTATTTGCCTAATATGTCCCATATTAAGCTACTTCTAGCACATAAAGATTATCATGTAATTTGCCAAGATAATCATAAGCATGCAAATATAAGGGACAAAATAAGCTATCATAAAATATTCATGCAAGGTGATAGATTAAATGTCATGCATGTAAGATAACAAGGAGTATTAATCCCTAATATAGTTTATCATAGATAAATCTTAATAAAAGTGTTAAACCTCTCCTAACTACTTATGACTTGAGCTTTCTCCCATTTTCATCACACTCTCATCTTGAGCATGCATCTCATTCTCATGATTTAGATCATCAAAGGGTGCATAGTGGGTGGAGGATTCAGAATGAGAATGGATAAGACATATGACTCATTTAGGGGTTTCATGACGGGATCAAAGGGTGAGTATTGAGGACCACTAAGGTATGGGTGATAGTTCATGAGGTGGTGATAAAGACGAGTTAGGAACATCCCATAGGGTATCAATTTATTTTTGTTACCCTTGAGATGTACAATTCGCTTAGCGAAGTAGTAGGCAAGGTTGTACGGTAACTGTGGAAAATTAGAAAGGGGGTTATTGAATTTTGGGTGGTGAGGTTTGCCTTTGACAGCAATGGAGGAAGTTGGGAAAGTTTAAAGGTGAATAGTGTGGTAAGAGAGGACTGAAATACGAGCATTTTCAGATACACGGTTCCACGGTATCGTTAAACTTAACGGTGCCGTGCCACTTTAGTGGTGCTGTGATCTGCTGGGATGATATTTCACCCTATTTTGATTTTTTACGAATAAGTCTCGTTGTTTTAGTGAGACTTTTTGACACGAGGAAAGAATATATACCTAATAAATTCTTTTGACGCAGGGAACCTAGTCTAGACGAAAGGAGATGACTTTAAAGAGTCATGAGATGAGACACACGAGATGACTTCAATATTTCTCATGAAATATTTAAATAATCATGTGGGGGATACGCGGGATGTCTTTAATTGTCATGAGATTTATGGAATATATTCCATCATTCCTAGACCTAGACGAAGGTAGTTAAAGGATTCTCGTTTGAGAGGTTCGGTTAGGATGTCGGCGATATTGTCTTGAGAAAGAACTTTCTCAATAGAAATGTTTCCTTTCTGAACGTTATCGCAAAGGAAGTGGTGACGAATTTCGATGTGTTTAGTATGGGAGTTTTGAACGGGATTTTTGCTCAAGTCAATAGCACCTTTATTATCGTACATAATGGGAACGTTATCTAGATGGATGTCATAGTCATCAAGAGCTTGTTTCATCCATAGTGCTTGTTGACATGCCTTTCTGGCGCCTACATACCCGGCTTCGGTCGTGGAGATAGCAAGAGTCGTTTGTTTCTTGGAGAACCAAGAAGTTAGACAGCAACCCATGAAGGTACAAACATAACTTGTACTTTTTCGATCTACATAATCTCTCGCATGATCAGAGTCGTTATAGACAGCAATTTCTACACCAGTCCCCTTGGGATAAAATAATCCCAAGTGTATAGCGCCTTTAACATATCGGAAGATACGCTTAACCGCTTCAAGGTGAGAGGTTTTGGGATCCTTTTGGAAGCGAGCACAAAGGCAGAAACTAAACATGATATCGGGCCTACTTGTCGTGAGGTATAGCAAACTTCGTATCATACCTCTATACTTGGTGCTACCCATGGCTCACCTTCTTCATCTTTCATGAATTTTATTTCCGTGGACATCGGAGTTTTCATGGGCTTAGACTCTTCTAAACTAAACTTCTTAAGCATCTCCTTACTATACTTAGATTGGTTAAAGAAGATACCATCTTCCATTTGTTTTATTTGTAGACCAAGGAAGAATTTTAATTCGCCCATCATGCTCATCTCAAACTCGTCACGTATGATCTTAGAGAAATCATCGCACAGTTCTGGACAAGTTGAGCCAAACATGATGTGGTCGACATATATTTGAACAATGATGAAATGTGAATTACGTTTCTTTGTGAAAAGTGTGTTATCAACCACTTCCCTGGTATATTCATGTTCAATCAAGAATGCCTTTAGTCTATCATACCAAACTTTAGGAGCTTGTTTGAGACTGTAGAGAGCTTTCTTGAGTTTGTAAACATGATTCGGTTTCTCGAAATTAATGAATCTCGGAGGTTGTGCAACATATACCTCCTCATTGATATAACTATTTAGGAATGCACTTTTCACATCCATTTGGTACAGTTTAAAGTCTAAGGTGCAAGCATAGGCAAGGAGTATTCTAATTGACTCTAATCTAGCTACGGGTGCATAAGTTTCATCGTAATCTATTCCTTCTTTTTGGTTATAGCCTTGTGCTACTAACCTTGCCTTATTCCTAGTTACGATGCCATTTTCGTTGAGTTTATTCCTAAACACCCATTTAGTTCCTATGATGGTTTGATTCTTGGGTGGAGATACTAAATCCCAAACTTAGTTTGCGGTGAATTGATTAAGTTCCTCTTGTATGGCAACTACCCAACTTTCATCCTTAATCACTTCACCGACATTCTTAGGTTCTACGGTTGATATAAAACAAAAGAAGTTACTTTTGTTTTAAGCTTATGACCTAAGTGTTCTTTGGTTTAGGTTTCCTATGACATTTTCAATAGGATGGTTCTTGGATTCCTTAATGTTGACAACTTTGTCAACTTCAACTATTTCATCCTCAATGTTATCTTCTAAGGGTTTCTTGCCATTAACCTTAATGGCTTCATCCTCGTCTAAGTCATCATCCACCAAGGGTGATGTCTTAGTTGGTGGAGGACTTTCATCGAATGTCACGTTGAGTGACTCTTTAACTTTCATTGTTTTCTTGTTTAGGACAACATAGGCTTTACTATTTTGGGAGTAACCTAGAAAAACACCTTCGTAAGACTTTGGGTCACACTTGGTGAGGTAGTCTTTAGTGCTTAGTATGAAGCACTTGCTTCCAAACACTCTAAAGTAATCAAGAGTAGGTTTTCTACCTTTCATGATTTCATTTGGTGTTTTTCCTAAAATAGGTCTAATTAGAATCCTATTAAGCATGTAAGTTGAGGTGTCCACCGCATTACACCAAAACTTTTGCAGAATTGATTGTTCATTTAACATCATTCTACTCATCTCTTGTAGAGTATGAATTTTTTGCTCAACTACCCCATTTGATTGTGGAGTGCGTGGAGCCGAGAAATTGTGTGTAATACCATTATCATCACAATATACTCCAAATTGCATTTCATTATCAAATTCCCGACCATGATCCATCCAAATAGAAACTATTGAACACCCTAGTTGATTTCGGACTTTCTTAATAAAGATTTCAAATTCCTCAAAAGCTTCTGTCTTATTCTTAAGAAATCTAGTCCAAGTATACCTAGAGTAGTCATCAACTATTACTAAGGTGTAGTAATTTTCTCCGTAGCTCCGTACGGCGGATGGACCAAATAATTCCATATGAAAGAATTCTAGGCATCTAGAGGTCGAGACCATATTCTTAGCTTTGTGACTAGAATGAGCTTGTTTTCCAACTTTACAAGCGTTACAAAAGTGTTGATCAAACTTAATCTTAGGTAGGTTTCTAACTAGTTCCTTAGATGCCAATGATTGTATCAAGCGCATATTGTGTGACCTAATCTCCTATGCCATAGAGTAGAATTATCATCTATAGTTGCTAAGCAAATCTTATCCTGAGGCTTATTTCCTATTTTCATAACAAATAAGCCATTCCTCCTAACTCCTTTGCCTATGGTTTTACCATTCCTAATATCTCACTATCCTCTTCAGAGAATATAACTCTACACTTATTGTCTACCATTTGACTAATGCTAAGCAAGTTAAATCCTAAGTTATCTACATGCTCAACATTTCTAATAATGAGGGAGTTTTGAGTAATCGTACCTTTGCCTATTATGTTGCCCTTAAGTTTCCTACCGAAAGTGACATTACCTCCGTTGTATGCCTTGTATGATGAGAATAGACTTCGGTTACCCGTCATATGTTTAGTGCATCCACTATCCTTGACCCATTCGTCAGGCTCCAAGTCGATTCCCAAGCATATCTATTGAATAAGACAAACATTCAAACATTTGGTCCCCAATATCTCATGGGTCCAAAGTTGTTAGCATTAAACATCCCATGCATTAGTTGCATTTGGTTAGGATGTTGGAACGGAGGACAAATTTCCCAAGGTAGGTAACATTGTGGTTGACGGTTATTCCAAGTTACGGGATAGTTTCTTGGATAACTTGGTCTTCTAGAGTTACCTCTCGGTAGAGGAGTTCTTGACCGAGGTTTAGGAACATTTGTTTTTCTAGGTGGAGGTGTCTTTGACCTAGAGTCAGGTTTTATAAAACCAAACCCGGTGGCTGAAAAAGTTTTGTAAATGCTTTTAACTTCATTTTTAATAGCAATGGGAGCTTTGACACTATTAACAACTTTGTGACTTGGTTTAGGACTTGAATTATTTTTCAGCTTCGACTCAGTTCTGTCTCCAGCACCACACGGTACCACGGTACCATTAAATTTAATGGTGCCGTCTGTACCTTTAGTGGTACCGCCCATGGTTTTGACAGAACTTGTAGGTTTGACGAATTTTACTTGTTTCGTTTTACTTGTCGAAGCATTATTTGTTTCCTTTTCAAACCTAATGATCCTAAATGCATTTTCTTTGAGTTTTTCATTTTCTACTCGAAGACTTATCCATGACTTACATCCTACGTCTACTTCTTTATTTTTCTCAAGTCTTTTGACTTGATCCTTCAGTTCTAAAACTTGCACTTCGAGTCCATGCAATTTTGATTTTAGTGTTTTGTTTCTACCTAAAATCTTAGAACTTACTTCGCATAGTTTATTATATTCGTCATGTAATCTATTGGCGAATTATCATCACTATAATAAGAAGAGTCAGAATGTACTGAAGCCTGAGCCATTAGGCATGTTTCATCGTTGGACTTCTTCTCTTCTTCTTCAATGCTATCACTCTAAGAGCCTCCAATGAAAGCTCTTTGGTTGTTGGTTTTCGTTTGTTTGGGACATTCTCCTATGAGGTGATTAAGATATTTGCATCTAAATCATTTCCTATCACTTGTCTCTTTCTTCTCAATTCAGTTCTTTTGTGACGGCTTCTTGTCATCACGAGGTTACCTGACAAACCTACCTCTTCTCCTAAAGAAATTTTTAAAGTCTTTAACGGCTAACGCATACTCTTCATCTTCATTATCGGAACTCGAACATTCCTCATCACTAGACTCCTTTTTGGCTTTCAATGCTAGAGATCTAACTCTCTCGCTTTTGCCTTTAACTATATCAGAGTCTTTCTTGATTATCATCTCGTGAACCTTCAAGTTTCCTATTAGTTCATCAAGTGATAATGTCGCCAAGTCCATTGACTCTTCAATGGTGGTGAACTTTTCTCTCCATTTAGGATGTAGAGCCCTAAGAAACTTCCTAACATAATTCTTGCTAGAGTAACCTTCATCAAGAGCTTTAAGACTAGTGATAATAGTATTAAATCTAGCAAAAGCATTATCTATAGATTCATCTTCCGAAATGGAAAATTGTTCATATTGTTGCACAAGAAGATCTATCTTGTTCTCTTTGACTTGATTATTACCTTGGTGAGTGACTAACAAAGTTTTCCAAATATCTTTTGCCGTATTACACATGAAAATTCTTTCAAATTCCTTTTTAGGCAAAGCATTGTAAATCATCATTTTAGCCTCATTATTTTTGGCTAGTTTTCTCTTAAGTTCATCACTTACTTTGTCATAAGGAACTATTTCATCCCTTTTGGTTTCCGGATTCTTTTGAATCGGTTGAAAGTCACCCTCGGTAATAACATGCCAAAGATCAATGTCTTTTGATTTCACATACGTTTCGAATCTTGTTTTCCAATAAACAAAACAATCGGTTTCGAAAAGTGGTGGTCTTTGCATAGATTGCCCTTCTAGATATTTGTCGGAATCCATTGATCGATTCAAGTTTTAAAATACAATTTACTTTAAAATCTTGACTGACGTGGCTTTGATACCAATTGTGGAAAACTAGAAGGGGAGGGGTGAATAGTTTTACCGGTTTTTAAATTCCTTTGAAAAAAACTTTACTTATGAAACCTTGATTCGAATCTTATGTGTAATCAATCAGCACCAATATGAAAACTACACTATACTAACTAATATAAGTAATGAAAGTAAGGAAAAGAGATGAAAAGATCAAACCAGGATAAAGGGATTTATAGTGGTTCGGCTACGAAGCTCTTCTTCGCCCTACTCCACTCCCCGAGTACCACACTCGAGAGTTTCAAGCACTATGTCAACAACCTCCCTTCAGGTGGAGAAAACCGTACACATCGCTTATCCTATTTCCGACACTAAGCTAGATGTCGAGTGCTAATCTTAGCTAGCAACAATCTACCATGATCTACTTGATCCTTTCTACTTCACATAATCAGCACACAAGACTTAAGAGATCTCCAAGATCTCACAAGATCACAATGATCAACTCTCACTTGATTTAACCTACTCTATCAACTCTTGATCAACTTGATCAAAACACTAGCTCACAAGCTACAAGAGATATTCAATATCTCTATAAGATCACAATGATCTTCTCTCACACTCTCACAAAAGAAAAATGATCTTGATGTATACAAGGATACAACAAGTGTGTAACAAATGTTACAAGTGCTCTAACTACAACTACAACTCTTGTGTCTTCTTGGATACGTTGAGTTCTTCTCTTGCACTAGAAGAGGGATGAAGGTGATATCTAGGTTGGATGATTGGATCACTCTTAAACAAAATAAAACTAAACTAAATGATCAAAAAGAGAAAATGTGATGAAAGTATTGAACTCAGAAAGTTCTGTATGAAAAAGGATGTCCAAGAACTATGAATAGGGCTGGTATTTATAGGCAGAAAAAATCTGGCCGTTATAGGGTGTTAGCATTTAGATTTTATAGAAGTAATGGTCATTTGTATCATGTAAAATTAGTGTGTCGTGTGGTATAAATTAGATATGTAAGGGCTAGTGTTGGACTTAGTTTAGTAAAGTTCAAGATATATTATAAAAGCCCAAGTCCAACACCAAGCCCACCCCAAGGCTTTTAGGGCAACAAAGCCTTCCCATCACCTATAAATACACACACTCTCCACCATATTTTGTGCGCCTCATTGTCATGTAAAGGTGAGAGTGTGTGTGTGTTTGTTTTATCTTTTGTTCTCTTAAGGTTTAATAACATTTGACTAAGGTTTTTTACATACACATCATATCTTCTTCTCATCTTTATATCTTGTGAGTGTCACGATTCATATAGCTTTAGTTTGTTAGTTAAGGTTTGATTTATTTAGTGTTTAACAAGTGGTATCATCCGCCTAACAAAGAGATAGGAAATAGTTGTGTTCATGTATTTTATCAAAAGTGTTGCGTTAATAACAAAAAAAAAATATAAGTATTCTATTCTGTGTATTGATCGAAATAGGATAAAGCTCTTCAAAAATGTGTTTGTCAAAAGAGCTACGTTTAAAAGAATAGTATACTATTTAATGTTTTTATCAAAGTAAGATATAGCTGGTCATAAGGTTGCACCCTGTTTTTTTTTTCGTTCCATAAAAACAAAAAGTGAAACGTCAACATCATTGCTCAATTTTTGATTTGTTTTCTACGCATTGAAAAAAAGGGTGCTGTTTTATCGTGAGTTAGATAAGCTTTCCATCTTTTTGACTTTTACGCAAGAATTAGAATAAAGGTGGCAGATTTATATTGCTTTCCTGAAGTTGTGTTTGAGTGAAACTTTTGATCGGAAAAAGAGGCTAAACAAGTTGCGGTTCGAATCTACTTGCTACTCATTGATTTTTATCATTTCTTGTACCAGACATCTGATAAAAGGGGTCCCACATCGTCATTGCATAATCCACTTTCTTGTATAAGAAAGTTGATTCGAAAGCCCCAATCAAGATAAGTTAGGGTTTATCTTGATTGGCAGTTTATCTTGATTGGCCAGTTTATCTTGATTGGCAAATTTATCTGAATTGGCATATTTATCTGAATTGGCTAATTTATCTAAATTGCAAATCTATCTAAATTGAAAGGAACTTCAACCGATCATCAATAACAAACCAAGACTTCTCATCAACAACCAAGGCTTCACCTTCAACAACCACAACACCTATTTCTTTGCAACGATCCTGAATCAATCAACCTTATCATAAAAACATCAACAATGACTACTCAACAAGACATCCATGCAGCTGGTGCTGAAAACCGTCCTCCTATGCTTGAAAAAGGCAGTTATCTTCCATGGACAAGCCGTATGCTTCGTTACTTGAAAACAAAACCAAATGGACAAGGCAAACTCCTGATCAACTCCATCAAGTATGGTCCATTCAAACCTCGTCAAATTGAGGAACCTACTGATCCTAATCAAAATCCTCCTCTACCACCAACCTTCCGTACTCAGAGAGAAGAAGAGTACACAGATGAGGACAGGAAACAGATAGAAGCAGATGACTTAGCCATTCACCTAATTCAACTTGGTTTGCCACTATACATCTTTTGTGCTGTTGATAGCTGTGACAATGCTCATGATATGTGGGAAAGAGTTAGGAGGTTATGTCATGGAACTGAAATTGGTCAACAAGACATTGAAAACAAGCTTCTTACTGAATGGGAAAAGTTTTCCTCAACTCCAGGTGAAC
Organism: Artemisia tridentata subsp. tridentata; assembly: GCA_021014915.2. Lineage (NCBI taxonomy): Eukaryota > Viridiplantae > Streptophyta > Magnoliopsida > Asterales > Asteraceae > Artemisia > Artemisia tridentata. Next base: position 467,821,447 of record CP139507.1, read on the forward strand.
CAATTGAAATCTACTACACAAGGTTTTGCACTATCATGAATGAGCTCATAAGGAACAACTTAACACCAAGACAAATTGTCCAGAACATCAAGTTTCTTAACAACCTTCCAGTGGAATGGGGACGATATGTTACGCTTGTTAATCAAACAAAGAATCTTCATGAAGTGAACTATGATCAACTGTATGATTTCTTGAAACAAAAACAAAAGGAAGCAGATGAGGTTAGGAAAGAAATGCTTGCCAAACAACATGATCCTTTAGCATTGATTGCTCACTTACCATCATCCTCAACAATGAACACATCTTCATCATCAACTCCCACTCAGAACTACATGGCACATGAATAATCTCCACAAACTGCTATCTTCCCACAACAACAATTCTATCCTCAAGAACAACAAGTCATTCCACAACAACAATCCCCAGAACAACAATACCATCCTAATGATGACATGTCTGCTTTGTCTCAAGCATTCACCCTTTTATCAAGAGTTGTCCAAGGACGTTATTCCACACCTACCAACAACAATCAGAGGATCTCATCAAACCCTCGCAACAGGCAGTTTGCTCAACCGGGTTTTGACATGGGTCAACAAGGTCAAATGTTTGGAGGTTATGGGAATCAACAGGGATATGCTCCTCAGATGGGTAATCAGAATACAGGGCAGTATATGGGAAATCAGATGGGTCAGAATACAGGGAATCAGTTGGGACAAGTTGTTGGAAACAGAAGGGGTCAGAATATGGGAAATCAGTTTGGGAATGTTGCTGCTCCAGTTGCTGGGAATGCTGGGAATGTGAATCAAGGAAATGTAACGTGTTTTAACTGTCAAGGTACTGGTCATATGGCAAGAAACTGTCCCTCCAAGCCAAAGAAGAAAGATCCCGAGTACCTTCAGAAAGCTTTGCTCTTAGCTCAGAAGAACAAGGCAGGGTTTCAGTTAAGTGCTGAGGAACATGATTTCATGGCATTGATGGATGACTCAGAGGATATGGAAGAGATCGATGCCAACTGCATCTTCATGGCAAATCTTCAGGAGGCTAAATATGATACGGATTCTGAAGCACCTCCTGTTTATGATGCCAATGTGATATCTGAGGTACAACCATATGCTACATGTCACAATAATGAAATGTTTGATATGTCACCTCAACAAGAACAGCATCCTGTGACTCCTACTCTCACTTATGATACATACATGGACTCCCCAAGTTGTAGTAATACTAATTTGACTACTCCAGATATGAATCATAATGGAAACTTTGAGTCCCAGCATACTGAGACTGAAGAGGAAACACGTGCTTTAGTTGAATCATTATTGAATAACTGTAGTATTGAGATTGAAAAGGTCAAAAAGATCAATAGCGATGTTAAGGCCGCTAATGAGAAATTGACCACTGAGCTTGAGAGATACAAGGTGAACGAAAAAGCTTTTGAATTTAACCACAAACGTCTGTCAGAACTTGAAACTGGTTACAGTGATTCTATTTCAAGGGAGAAACATTTGCAAATCAAATACGACACTCTTGATGTTAAATTGAACATGCAAATTAAATCCCTAAAAGCGGAAATTTCTGATTTAACCAACCAACTTTCTAAACAAAAAGCAGCTTGTTCTGATCTTGAAAAAGAGAAGAAAGAGTTGCATGCAAAGTTTTCAAAACGATAAGATGACCTTCTTGATGAAATACTGGACAAACAAGAAACAATTAAAAAGTTGGAAGAAATGCTTGTAAAAACGGGTCATTCTGCACAAACAATTAATTTATTAATTAACGATCCAAACCCGATTTTACATACAAGAAAGAAAATGGCTCTCGGATGTGAAAACCCTTGTTATCTCAAGAAAGCTCAGAAAGAACAGAATGTGCTGTATAATGGTAATATTATAAATGATGTGCATGATCCACCTAAAGGTTATGATTCTTATGAAACGATTGAGCTTGCCAAAGAGAGTAGAGACAAAATGCGAAAAATGAACACAGAAATTAAACCAATTGATTATAAAAAACTTAATGCTCTTTCTGATGTTCCTCCAGTAAAAAGAGAGTCACCAATGTTTTTCAAAAGGCCAGTGGCTGTCCCAAAAAGAAAAGTTGTTTCAAAACACCTTTCTAACATCGAACAAATGTACACTAACAACACTTGTCACACAAGTCAAGCTAGAATACTTTTGGCCGATCTTAAAAGGAGAGTTGAAACACTTCAAACTGTTGTGGCAACCAAAACAAACGCTAAAGTCAATAATTGGTTCTCTAGTTTTGAAACTAAACAGAAACAGATGTTCGAGACAGAAATTACTCCCATTGTATCTGCCATACATGCTAGAGCAATTCATGTTGAGAACGCAATTATAAAAGAAGTAGCCGAATTTGTCAAGGACCACAAATCTTTGGTGGAGGAAGCTAATGAAAACATTGAACGAATCAAAGTTTTAGAAAAACAAAATGACTCTCTCTCTGAAGAAGCTCTTTCAACTGATATTATGTCCATTATTTATCAAATGTACTCTGTTGAAGACGATGAAAGAATTCGAGCTGAGACTTCCGAAATTGTTTCAAAATATGAAAACGCATTTGCAAAGCTTGAAAAGGAAAATGTTACATATTTTAAACAATTGGATCGAAAAAAGGAAGAATGCAAGTATGACAAACTGTCGTATGAACGTTCTTACAATGAAAAGCAAAAACAAATAAATCTTCTGAAGTCGCAGCTTGAATGTCTTAAAGGGAAGGGTGAGGAAAATAAATCTAAGCCAAAAATGTCTGTTTCTCAAAATGCTCCTACACCCTTGCCCAAAGAAAAAGGCAAAGAGAAAGTAGTTGTCGATACACCAAATGTGATAACACCTGGACTTTATAGGATTAGTACCACTATTGCATCTACCTCTACATCTAAAACATATAGGGCGATAGACAAGAGTGTTAAGGAAAATACAAAAGAGACTAGGAAAGCTAATACTGATTCAAAGGACAACAAGATAAATCCTAATGTGTGTGCCTTACCTTCTACAGGAGTAGAAAGTACCTCTAAGAACAGCAGACCAAAGCCTAGGAGCAATACAAGGAATAGAGACTCGCCTGCGTCTAAGAGTTAAATCAAGAATAAAACGAAAGAAGTAGAAGAACACCCTAAGATTTTATCACTTTCCAAGAAGAAACATTTGTCATCTGAATGTAATATTAAGGCTAATGATTCTAGTGCATGTAATGACTCTGTTTGTTTAATGAACAAGAAATCATTGTCTAAAAATGTTTGTGATGATATTGTTTCTAATTCTGTGCATATGAATGATAAGCCTGCTAAGAAAGATGTTCCTTGATGCGTGGTTTTGCAACCTTACAACAGGTTTTACCTCTCGAGGGATCTCAAGAGGCTTACAACCCCACCAGGCAGTGTACCTGACCGATGTAGTATAGTGTAGTGGTAAGTACGGGGGATTGATCGTTCTCCACAGGGAATAGTGTTCGTTAGGTATGAAAAACTACTCTAATAGGTCTAAGGGTGAGAGAAGATTCTTTTTATGTTTTTATAATTTTATGAAAGCAAGTAAAATCTCGGGTTTGAAAGAGTGGGCGGAATTAGTTGCTAGTCAACTAACCCAAGTTACTACGAATGCAAATAAAATAAAATAACAGAAAATGAAAAGGTGGTGAAACTTATGTGGAGAGGAATGTGTTTACTTAGATTTCCTTACTCCCTAACTATCTTTTACCGGTTGATTAGTGTGTATTAATTGCGTGGATGACGGGTGTATTCCTTAATACCAATCGTGGGGTGGCGTACGTACTTCCCCAACTCTACAAGCTCCTACTTCACTCCTATGTCGAGCCGGCTAGGAAGCTCCTAACATGGGTTCACTAGAATTCGCTTGTGCATTAAATACAACCATAAAAACCTTTAGTACGCATTGGTTTATGTTTCTTAAGACGTTCAAGCAAGTTACCGAATAGGAAGTTAGCCAGTTTTCTTAAGCCTAACATAGATGAACAATCATCCAATACAACTAATAACACACTAATAACCAATAATCAATAGCTAGGTTTCATTAGATCTAAGCAAACACAAGATAAATCTAGCCTAGCATGTTAAACAAAAGACAAGAACAAGATAGAATCAAACAACACATAGACATATTGAATGATTAATTGATAACTTATCTTCAATGTAACATGGAAGATCTCAAGGCAAAAAGCCTTGAAAAAGCTGTTAAAATCGTCTTAGGGTTTTCACACACAAAGTTCCCCAATAAGTTCCACACTAATGACAAAAAATTGCAAAACTATATATAGACTTTCAGATCTGACGGCGTCACGTTATGGAGTGTGACGCCGTCACCTCGCCGCTTTTAGGGTTCCCGGATGGCCTTCTTGACGCCGTCCCTCTTTAGCTCTCCAAAATCCGTTCTGGCTTATCAAGGCTTGACGCCGTCAGACTTAGGGGTGACGCCGTCCCTCTTTAAATTAAGCCGTGACGACCTTGATCACATTAAAGCGTGACGCCGTCAGAATTCCATGCAAATTTCTCTGGCTTATCATGAGTAATTTTCACATCCACCACTTTTGCCAAGCCATGACGCCGTCCAGAACAAATCCTGACGCCGTCAAAGGTAATTTCCAGCACAATTTTGAGACTTTGTCGTTTTCTTCACTTTTATGCTCCAAAAACGTCCAAAATGCCTCCTTTTCCAGATTTCTCCTCAAAAGTACCTAAAATGACAAAAGGAACGATTTAGGGCAATATTTGATCAAATAAATACGATTTAGGGCTTAAATGACCCCTTAAAAGCGGTACACTTTTCGCTTCATCAAATACCCTTACACTTGAGATTTGCTTGTCCTCAAGCAAATGCGCTTTTATTCTAATCAAAATACAAGTTAGGGGTCATTTAACACTAATATAAAAGTAATTGCAACAAATAGTCGTTCCACTTTAATCATAATAAGCACGGAGATTACAAACTAGCACCTCACAAGTAGTGTTTAGATACTCACATCTCTCAAGTGTCATCAAAATAAATCTCATAAATGAAAACGGATAATATCTCTCACTACCTGTCATAGCAAATAGATTACCATAGGCTTGGGAAAGGATCGAAAACCTCCTCCACTAGGCGTAAGCACCTAAGATAAACTATCAAAGAGGGCTTTTAAATGGGTTATAACGTTAGGTGTAGGGAAAAGGAAAACACGGTTTTGTTGGATAAAGGATATTTTACTGGTGGCGAGTTAAAGATCTTGATCAATTACATGTACTATACAATGTTGCTAAGCCAAGACTCGACTCAATCTTAAGCTAAAAACAAAATAACAAAAATATAAAATAAAATAAAACGGGATGGTAGTCCGTATGTTTTTTCTACTTTTCTTTTTCTCATTTTTTTGTATTTTTCTTGATTTTTTTTTTTTTTTTTTTTTTTTTTTTTTTTGCATACACTTTTGCCCTACCATCCAAAATAATACATCATAGGGGCGTTGCATTCCCCTTACACTTGAACTTTTACATAACTTTACAAATTACTATTCTAATGACTCGAATTAAGATAATCAAAACACTTGGAGTACTTTTAAAATATTTAGCACATATGGGGGTAACAAATTATGTTCTTCCCCATTACTCCATTACACTAGTACTTTACCCATGAGTCCCAATCGTCCCAAAACAATATGTACAAGGATATGACTCGACTTAGCAACCATGTAATCAATTAGATAATTAACTTGGGTTTAAACAAATGTTGTCACAATAATGCACTAAAAATGAGTGCATACAAGGTGGGCTAAGGCGATTTGGGTGTACATTTAAGTGGGGTGTAACAAATTCTTCCTTTAAGTAAAATGCTTAAAGTTAGAAACGAAAAGATAGGCTCTGAGGGGTGTACTAGGGGTATCGTGTACTAAAAATGAGTACAACGCAAAGGGTGTGGGAGAATTACTTGACCAATGTTGCCAATGTAATTATAACAAAAACACAGGTGTAAAACAATGGGTTAATCCTAATGTCTCTTATCATGTAGTAAATCTAACTACACGAATGTAGTCTCACTTGTGGCCTTAGAATGGTCCTAACGCAAGTTCTAGAATCTAAGTGCTACCGGTACACACATCATAGCATAAATGCTTTTTCCTACCAATTCTAGGGGCGAACCTCACATATTTGGGGGTGGAAAAAAATTTTAGTGGTACGGTTTTTGTGCTAGTCATATAACTCCTATCCATGAGACGCTCATTAAGATCAAAGTTTCACTCCTAAATGTTGTAAAAAAAATTTAAATTTGGCACTAAAATTGCCCTAACAAGTATTTATCTTAGTTTTATTACACATCTATTATTAAACAAACAAAAATCAAGGGTAATAGCATTCTTCTAATCGTACTTTTACCCCCCCTTACACTTAAGATGAACATTGTCCCCAATGTTCAAATAACAAGATGTAAAAGCATAAAGTAAAAGAATGAAATCAAATACTCCCCTGATTCGTTCGGTGGATAATGAAGTAACATGGTTAGATCTTCTTCCAAGAGAATGTAAAAGCTCCAAGACTAATGCATCGCCATAAGCTTGATTCCACAAACATTTCCTTGTCCAAAATAACCTGTTAAACCTGAGAAAACAAACACGAAAACCTGCATAACATCGGCGAGATAAACTCTATATATAAGGATATAATGCTTGTGGAATGATAATTTTGCAGATTCCTGGAGATTATAAGTTAGAGATTTAATAAAAACTTTTTATGAAAACAAAACTTTCAAAAATTTTCAGAAAATTAAACCTGACGCCGTCAGGTTGTAAAGCCTGACGCCGTCAGAAATGATCTGACAGAATTCTCATGTTACGTTTCCGGAAAATTTTTAGAAAAACCTACACCTTACTTCCTGGAATTCCTGCAAAACATCATTATGACTCGATACAAGCATTTGACTCAAACAAATACTAATATGTATGTTAATTTATTATTATTATGATTCATGTTCAATTGTTCTAATAAACCGATTTAGATTTCCCTTACACTTAACTTTTGCAAAATACCTTTATATGTAGTTAAGACGAAGTTAAAAACAAAATAAAGCATTTTCACAAATTAATTTTGAACATGAATCAATAATAATAAAATTTAAACATATATACGGAAACAAATAAAATCAAACAAACAAATAAATAAATAAATAAACAAACAACTAAGGCTTGCATGCAATAAAGAAAATCAATGTCGCAAATGTTTAAAGGCCAACAGAGGCCTTATCCTAAACTATTACAGACCCAATTGTTCTAAATCATACAACCATAAATTAAATTGTTCAAATATCATAACATCAAAACAAATCATCACTGGGGTGGGGGACCTTGGCGATAGTCGTAGCCAGGAGGGAGGTGCCCGTAGTACCCGTATGGTGGGTAATCCTGCTCACGTCCCGGGAAAGGGTCAATCTGCAGGTGTGGGTCCAACTGATCACGTGTGGATAGATGCTGCATCTGACGAACAGTGTGATCATACATCCAGTCAAACCTCTCGTCCACCCGGGTCCTCCAAGTATCAACCTGGCCCATCCATGCCCCCTGATGAGCCTGCCAATCCCCCCTGCTCATGTGCCGGTAGTAATCTGCGGTACCAGCCTCATAACCCCCATGCTGCTGCTGCTGCGGCTGCTCCTCCTCCTCATCATCCTCATCACCAGCATCCTCATCACCACCTGGATGATACCACATAAAGGTCCCATCATGCATCTCCATAACCACCTCCATCTGCTTCAGGGACCTAACCTTCACTGTCCTGCATGCATCACCACTACTCAAATACCTCATGACCTCGGGCCTGAGGACTCCATAGGATCGGGCCAGCCGGGTGATAAATATCCCACCATAAATCCTGTCTCCTTCCCTTTCCCCAACTCCACCATGCAGAAAGCTAGCAACCCAGAATGGGATGTTGCAGTAAACCTCATTCGAGTAAATGGTGTACAAGTAGAAGAGGTCTGAAGTAGTGACACGGTGGTAAGAGCTGTGGCGCCCTGTCAAGCTGTAGGTGAGACACCTATGGGTCAACCTAATCCTAGGTTCCCTGATTTGAGACGCCACAGTAGTCGAGGTGTACACCCCATCCCCAATAGTAGGCCAAAACATGGAACATCTAAAATCATTCCTCATCGACTCCCCATGCAACAACATAGGCATGAACCCTGCTTGAGTGGTCTCATGCTGACTATTGATGCGTGGTTTTGTAACCTTACAACAGGTTTTACCTCTCGAGGGATCTCAAGAGGCTTACAACCCCACCAGGCAGTGTACCTGACCGATGTAGTATAGTGTAGTGGTAAGTACGGGGGATTGATCGTTCTCCACAGGGAATAGTGTTCGTTAGGTATGAAAGACTACTCTAATAGGTCTAAGGGTTGAGGAAGATTCTTTTTATGTTTTTATATTTTTTTATGAAAGCAAGTAAAATCTCGGTTTTGAAAGAGTGGGCGGAATTAGTTGCTAGTCAACTAACCCAAATAACTACAAATGCAAATAAAATAAATAACTGAAAATAAAATGTTGTGAGAAACTTATGTGTAGAGAAATCTGTTTACTTAGATTTCCTTACTCCCTAACTATCTTTTACCGGTTAATTAGTGTGTATTAGTCGCGTGGATGACGGGTGTATTCCTTAATACCATTTGTGGGGTGGCGTACGTACTTCCCCAACTCTACAAGCTCCTACTTCACTCCTATGTCGAGCCGGCTAGGAAGCTCCTAACATGGGTTCACTAGAATTCGCTTGTGCATTAAATACAACCATAAAAACCTTTAGTACGCATTTGGTTCATGTTTCTTAAGACGTTCAAGCAAGTTACCGAATAGGAAGTTAGCCAGTTTTCTTAAACCTAACATAGATAAACAATCATCCAATACAACTAATAACACACTAATAACCAATAATCAATAGCTAGGTTTCATTAGATCTAAGCAAACACAAGATAAATTTAGCCTAACATGTTAATCAAAAGACAAGAATAAGATAAAATCAAACAACACATAGACATATTGAATGATTAATTGATAACTTATCTTCAATGTAACATGGAAGATCTCAAGGCAAAAAGCCTTGAAAAAGAAGCTAAAATCGTCTTAGGGTTTTCTCCCAAAATTCCACACACTAAGTTCTCCACTAATGACAAAAAATTAGAAAACTATATATAGATTTTTGGATCTGACGGCGTCACGTTATGGAGTGTAACGCCGTCACCTCGCCGCTTCTAGGGTTCCCGGATGACCTTCTTAACGCCGTCCCTCTTTAGCTCTTCAAAAATCCATTCTGGCTTATCAAGGCTTGACGCCGTCGAACCTTGAACGTGACGCCGTCCCTCTTTGATTTAAGCCGTGACGCCCTTGATCAAGTTAAAGCGTGACGCCGTCAGAATTCACATGCTATTTTCACTGGCTTATCATGAGTAAATTTCACGTCCAACTTTTCTTGCCAAGGCATGACGCCGTCCAGGGTAAATTGTGACGCCGTCAAAGGTAACTTTTAGCCGATTTTTGAGACTTTGCCGTTTTCTTCACTTTTATGCTCCAAAAACGTCCAAAATGCCTCCTTTTCCAGATTTCTCCTCAAAAGTACCTAAAATGACAAAAGGAACGATTTAGGGCGATATTTGATCAAATAAATACGATTTAGGGCTTAAATGACCCCTTAAAAGCGGTACACTTTTCGCTTCATCAAATACCCTTACACTTGAGATTTGCTTGTCCTCAAGCAAATGCGCTTTTATTCTAATCAAAATACAAGTTAGGGGTCATTTAATGCAAACATAAAAGTAATTACAACAAATAATCGTTCCACTTCAATCATAATAAGCACGGAGATTACAAACTAGCACGTCACAAGTAGTGTTTAGATACTCACATCTCTCAAGTGTCATCAAAATAAATCTCATAAATGAAAACGGATAATATCTCTCACTACCTGTCATAGCAAATAGATTACAATAGGCTTGGGAAAGGATCGAAAACCTCCTCCACTAGGCGTAAGCACCAAAGATAAACTATCAAAGAGGGCTTTTAAATGGGTTATAACGTTAGGTGTAGGGAAAAGGAAAACACGGTTTGGTTGGATAAAGGATATTTTACTGGTGGCGAGATTAATGATCTTGATCAATTACATTACTAATACAATGTTGCTAAGCCAAGACTAGACTCAATCTTAAGCTAGAAATGAAATACAAAAACAAAACAAAACATAAACAAACATAAATGAAACGGATGGTAGTCCGTATGTTTTTTTCTATTTTTCTTTTTCTCATTTTTTTTTTGTGTTTTTCTTGATTTTTCGATTTTTTTTTTTTTTTTTTTTTTTTTTTTTTTTTTTTTTTTTTTTTTTTTGCATACACTTTTGCCCTACCATCCAAAATAATACATCATAGGGGCATTGCATTCCCCTTACACTTGAACTTTTACATAACTTTACAAATACTAATCTAATGACTCGAATTAAGATAATTGAAAAACTTGGAGTACTTTTAAAACATTTAGCACATATGGGGGTAATAAATGATGTTCTTCCCCATTACTCCATTACACTAGTACTTTACCCATGAGTCCCAATCGTCCCAAAACAATATGTACAAGGATATGACTCGACTTAGCAACCATGTAATCAACTAGATAATTAACTTGGGTTTAAACAAATGGTGTAACAATAATGCACAAAAAATGAGTGCATACAAGGTAGGCTAAGGCGATTTGGGTGTACATTTAAGTGGGGTGTAACAAATTCTTCCTTTAAGTAAAATGCTTAAAGGTCGAAACGAAAAGATAGGCTCTGAGGGGTGTACTAGGGGTATCGTGTACTAAAAATGAGTACAACGCAAAGGGTGTGGGAGAATTACTTGACCAATGTAGCCGAAGTAATTATAACAAAAACACAGGTGTAAAACAATGGGTTAATCCTAATGCCTCTTATCATGTAGTAAATCTAACTACACGAATGTAGTCTCACTTGTGGCCTTGGAATGGTCCTAACGCAAGTTCTAGAATCTAAGTGCCACCGGTACACACATCATAGCATAAATGCTTTTCCTACCAATTCTAGGGGCGAACCTCACATATTTGGGGGTGGAAAATTTTTTAGTGGTACGGTTTTTGTGCTAGTCATATAACTCCTATCCGTGAGACGCTTATTAGAACTAAAGTTTCACTCCTAAATGTTGTAAAAAATTTTAAATTTGGCACTAAAATTACCTTAACAAGTATTTCTCTCAGTTTTATTACACATCTACTATTAAACAAACAAAAATCAAGCGCAATTTTATTCTCTAAAATCGTACTTTTACCCCCCCTTACACTTAAGATGAACATTGTCCCCAATGTTCAAATAACAAGATGTAAAAGCATAAAGTAAAAGAATGAAATCAAATACTCCCCTGATTCGCTCGGTGGATAATGAAATTACACGGTTAGATCTTCCTCCAAGGTAATGTTGAAGCTCCATGACTAATGCATCGCCATAAGCTTGATTCCATAAACATCTCCTTGTCCAAAATAACCTGTTAAACCTGAGAAAACAAACACGAAAACCTGCATAACATCGGCGGGATAAAATCTATATATAAGGATATAATGCTTGTGGAATGATAATTTTGCAGATTCCTGGAGATTATAAGTTGGAGATTTTAATAAAAACTTTTTAAAAACAAAACTTTCAAAAATTTCTGAAAATTAAATCTGACGCCGTCAGGTTATAAACCCTGACGCCGTCAGAAATGACCTGACAAAAATTTTCATTTTAAGTTTCCGGAAAATTTCTGGAAAAACCTTTACCTTACTTCCTGGAAATCCTGCAAAACATCATTATGACTCGATACAAGCATTTGACTCAAACAAATACTAATATGTATGTTAATTTATTATTACTATGATTCATGTTAATTTGTGTTCTAATAAACCGATTTAGATTTCCCTTACACTTAACTTTTGCAAAATACCTTTATATGTAGTTAAGACGAAGTTAAAAACAAAATAAAGCATTTTCACAAATTAGTTTTTGAACATGAATCAATAATGATAAAAATTAAACACACATACGGAAAATAAAATCAAACAAACAAATAAATAAACACACAAAGCAAATAAAGCTTGGGTTGCCTCCCAAGAAGCGCTTTTCTTTATTAACGAGTCTTGTAGCTAGACTCAAAGTCACGTACATTACGTGACTCCATCATCGGTCACGGTTCCTAGGCCATTCTCCTTCCCGGTTTTATATTCCGGTCCTAATTTCAAACAATCCTTGTAGAAACCGAATATCCTTTCCATAACATAGTCTACTCCTTTACTTCTATCCTCATCATTCCTATAGTAGACCGCTTGCTTGAGCTCCTTCTCAACATTTGAGAAGTGTTGGAATTGTTCTATCTTATATGGCATTTGGTAGCTTACTTCATCGGTCTCATCCTTAAATCTAACTATCCCTAAGGAAGGTTCATAAGTCATTCTAGAGACCTCAACAAATGGTTTTCCAAAAACCACTTGAGTCAGGGATGCATCGACTATTGGGCGGATATCTTCTACAATTACAAAGTCGGTGACATAGGTGAAGTTTCCTACATAAACCGGTAATCCCTTAACTCTTCCCGTGAAGTTACTCATCCAACCCTTGTCAGGGAACATCCTATACCCAAGTTGATTCTTCATTATCAAGTTGTAGTGGGCTCTAGTCATGATGTTTATGGGTGATCTAAGGTCGATGTAGGCTTTCCACACATGCAAATGTCCGATGTTGCATGGTATGTTGAGATTAGAAGGGTCGCCTATTTCTATGATTGGTCTACCTAGGAAGTATGGTGCCTCGGGGTCATCGAATAAGTTTGTATGATATGCGCGCTCTTCCTTAGTGGGTAACCTATTGAAGTAGTCCTCATCATCATCTACTTCTTCAATCTCACTTGTCCTAACTTCCTTATCAACCTCGACTTTCTTATCCTCATCCTTAGGTTCACTATTATCCTCATTCCTATCAATTGGTTTAATAGTGACAATGTTGACAAAGTGGACGTGTTTGGATGAAGAGGGGTCTTTTACTTGGGGTCCGCTATTTGTGTTCCTAGCGTCCTTATGTGGGGGTGATAACACTTGGTTATGGAGAGCTTTCAACAAGTTGTCAATTTTATTGGTCATCTCCGTTTGTTGTTGATTGAATTCGGTCTCGAATCTAGCTATCCGAGCTTCTTGAGATGCCATAAATTGGGAAATCAATCCTTCAAAGTTATTGGTACTACCATTGCCGGAAGGATTGTTGTTGAAAGTACGGTTCGAGTTGGAACCGCTTGATTGGAAACGATTAGGTGGGTTGGAAGAATTGGTTTGTTGCGTGTTTTGGTTTTGTTTCCACCTAAGGTTCGGGTGATTTTTCCATGAGGGGTTGTATGTATCACCGTAATGGTTTGGCTCGGGTTTGAAAGTGTACCACTTGTCTCCCGCTCCGTCGGTACGCGAGGATGCGTAGTCCACAAAAGCTTGTTCGGGGAGTTCCATGCAATCACGAGTGTCGTGGGGACCACTACATAATTCACATGAAGAAGTGATTTTGTTCACTTGGCTTGAAGGGTTAGGAGCCTCGTAGGATTTCATGAGAAACTTGACTTGGTCTTCAAGTTCTATGATCCTACGGTCGGAAGTGCTTGAATTGTTCGAAGGCAAAGATATTGCCTTGACCGTTTTATTCAAATCACGGGGATCACTCCAACTTTCGTTGTCATAAAGAGCAAGATCCTCTAGGAGAGCCCATGATTGTTCCGCACTTAGATCACGTAGCTTGCCACCGGCCGATTGGTCAATGGTTTGCCTCGTGGAGAGATTGATATGGTCATAGAAGATTTGGACTTGGAGCCAAAGTTCTATGCCATGGTGGGGGACTTTTTGGAGTAAGTCCTTGAATCGAGTCCATGCCTCGTATAGAGTTTCGCCTTGACGTTGTTGGAACATCAAGATATCATTCCTTAGCTTGGTAGTTCTTCCCGGTGGGAAAAACTGAGCAAGGAAACGATTAGTGAGATCATCCCAAGAGGTAATGGATCCTGCGGGTTGACGTTCTAGCCACTGGCTAGCTTGGTCCCGCAGAGAGAATTGAAAGAGACGCAGTCGGGTCGTCTCTCGAGTGGCAACATCAAGGTCTATAGAATCAACGATTTTGAGAAAGTCCTTGAGATGTTGATTAGGATCTTCAGAACGAAGTCCATGGAATGCGCATCCGCTTTGCACCAACCGGATGGTGTCGGATCGCAAGGGTGTGATATTGGCTCCTTGAGTGAGCTCAATGGTGTTTCGATAGCCATGGTGGCTAGGACGGGAATACTCTCCTAAAGTACGGGCTCTAGGAGGTGGTGGTGGTTGTTGTGGTGGTGGGTTGTGGGGGTTAAGGATATTACCATCTTCCATGATGTCGAATGGTAATGGTTACGAACAAAGACACGAAGAAAATAGATAGACTAAAGAAAACCTAGAAAAATAAAACAAAAATCTCACTAGAAAGGAATCTAGTGAGTAGACCTATAAAATAAAAATTCAACCTAAACAATAACTATTCCCCGGCAGCGCGCCAAAAACTTGATGCGTGGTTTTGTAACCTTACAACAGGTTTTACCTCTCGAGGGATCTCAAGAGGCTTACAACCCCACCAGGCAGTGTACCTGACCGATGTAGTATAGTGTAGTGGTAAGTACGGGGGATTGATCGTTCTCCACAGTGAATAGTGTTCGTTAGGTATGAAAGACTACTCTAATAGGTCTAAGGGTTGAGGAAGATTCTTTTTATGTTTTTATATTTTTTTATGAAAGCAAGTAAAATCTCGGTTTTGAAAGAGTGGGCGGAATTAGTTGCTAGTCAACTAACCCAAATAACTACAAATGCAAATAAAATAAATAACTGAAAATAAAATGTTGTGAGAAACTTATGTGTAGAGAAATGTGTTTACTTAGATTTCCTTACTCCCTAACTATCTTTTACCGGTTAATTAGTGTGTATTAGTCGCGTGGATGACGGGTGTATTCCTTAATACCATTTGTGGGGTGGCGTACGTACTTCCCCAACTCTACAAGCTCCTACTTCACTCCTATGTCGAGCCGGCTAGGAAGCTCCTAACATGGGTTCACTAGAATTCGCTTGTGCATTAAATACAACCATAAAAACCTTTAGTACGCATTTGGTTCATGTTTCTTAAGACGTTCAAGCAAGTTACCGAATAGGAAGTTAGCCAGTTTTCTTAAGCCTAACATAGATAAACAATCATCCAATACAACTAATAACACACTAATAACCAATAATCAATAGCTAGGTTTCATTAGATCTAAGCAAACACAAGATAAATTTAGCCTAACATGTTAATCAAAAGACAAGAATAAGATAAAATCAAACAACACATAGACATATTGAATGATTAATTGATAACTTATCTTCAATGTAACATGGAAGATCTCAAGGCAAAAAGCCTTGAAAAAGAAGCTAAAATCGTCTTAGGGTTTTCTCCCAAAATTCCACACACTAAGTTCTCCACTAATGACAAAAAATTAGAAAACTATATATAGATTTTTGGATCTGACGGCGTCACCTTATGGAGTGTGACGCCGTCACCTCGCCGCTTTTAGGGTTCCCGGATGACCTTCTTGACGCCGTCCCTCTTTAGCTCTTCAAAAATCCATTCTGGCTTATCAAGGCTTGACGCCGTCGAACCTTGAACGTGACGCCGTCCCTCTTTGATTTAAGCCGTGACGCCCTTGATCAAGTTAAAGCGTGACGCCGTCAGAATTCACATGCTATTTTCACTGGCTTATCATGAGTAAATTTCACGTCCAACTTTTCTTGCCAAGGCATGACGCCGTCCAGGGTAAATTGTGACGCCGTCAAAGGTAACTTTTAGCCGATTTTTGAGACTTTGCCGTTTTCTTCACTTTTATGCTCCAAAAACGTCCAAAATGCCTCCTTTTCCAGATTTCTCCTCAAAAGTACCTAAAATGACAAAAGGAACGATTTAGGGCAATATTTGATCAAATAAATACGATTTAGGGCTTAAATGACCCCTTAAAAGCGGTACACTTTTCGCTTCATCAACTATACAACCCAAGTCTCCATCCAAACTCAGTAACCGAGCACGTCCTAAGCTCACCCCCCAGCCTGAAGTAGATTGTGGTACTGCCCACATCGGTCCTTGCCTCAGCCATGTCAAAGTGAAAAGTGGCAAAGAATTCACGTACCAATTCATCATAGACCGGCTCCTGAATTCTAAACAGGCTTTCCCACTGAGGGCCGGTAAACTCATCCGTCTGAAAGCTTTGGAGAAAGGTCTGCTCAAGACCTTCCCTCCTCAGAAAGCTCCAATCTACCACAGCCCCATTTTCAACTTTATGCTGTAGCAGTTGGGTGTATTTAGTTGTGGCGGCATCATTATCAAAGACACCCCAACTGAGGACCGTGTCCCCAAAGTTCTCTTGTTGAGATCTGGAAGAACTCCCTCGGCTAGGTCTTTGACGCTTACTCATTATCTGGAACAAAGCAGGGAGGAACAAAAGTGTTAATATGTGAATTAAAGATTTGGTGGAGCATCAGACAGGTCTGACGCCGTCACCCTTTGCTAGGTGACGCCGTCAGGTTCGACCAAATTCAAATCCGAAATTACGAGGGAAAAATCAATATTCAAACTTTAAGCTTATAAACCAAACGCCCCTTTTTACAGCAAAATGGGTGATTGGATCATAGGTTATGGTTCAAATTCGTGGCCTCCCCATTAGTGAATAGACCCAATTGATTGCCAATCATCAAATGCTTTAATTATTGCTAAATAACACTAATTAAAGGACATTATGAGTTCTAAGCATGAATCAATCCTAGGGTTTCATGAGTTGGGGATTTTCGAAATTTACGAATCCTATGAATAATTAAAGCGAAAAGAATGAATAAGAATTACTTACCACGTGGAGATTGATAGCGAAAGTCGGTGAATTTGATCTTGAAAATTCGTGGGTGGGGTTGGAGTGGATATGGTTTGTGGGGTTTGTGATGAAAGTGATGGAATTAAAGTTGTTATTGCTGTGCAGACGGGGTGACGGCGTCACGTTCAAATCCTGACGCCGTCAGGTTAGCGTATTTTACTACTTTGTGCCAGTTTACAAATGAGCCCCTTGTACTTTAAGGGAGCAGCTAGTCAGGGTCAATAATCCTGATAGCTAGTCTCGTTAACAAGTTCCTCCTGGGTTAAATGTTTTGTTACTGTCACGGGATATAGTAAAATGTTGAAAAGGGCCGGTTGACGTCTCATTCAGGTTCCAATTTCCATCACGGCAGGTATTCAGGGAGTGGGAGGAACTTTTCCAGGGGGTGTTCGAATTGAGGGTGTGCTTTAATTTAGTTCTTCTCACACCTGGCTTAAAGCCAAAAGATCATTTCCTAGCTTCATGAAAGTTAGGGAGCGTGACAACCATGCTTCCTACGAAAATGCCATGATCTTGAGAATTCTCTTTCTCGCGAGGGGGTCCAAATGGATAAAAGGGTTGTAAATGTGAAGGCTTAGGGGGATGGGTTTCATCATCACTCCATTCGTTGTATGGTTTATTAGGGACCGGGAGTTCAAAGATCTTCTCGATCTCTTTGTGTGAAGCTTTTTCCCTAATTTTCTCTTTTATTCTCAAGATGAATTTTTCTGCTAGCTCCATGAACATATCTTGGGTGTTTTTCAAGTGAGTTTCTAATTCCTGGATTCGTCTCTCTTGGTTGTTCATGAAAGTTAGCATTATCCCTTCAAATTCATCTTGTCGCGAGAATTGATGAAACGTATGTCTACCAATTGTGTTTACACACTCATCGGGATTTTCATCAGCCGTAGGTGTCTCGGCTTTCATTAATTTCTCAACCTGCCTTTTTATGTTTTCGAACAGCTGTTCTTGGGTTGCACTTATGCAATTTAAAGTCCCTACTTCCGAGAACATTGAGTCATTCCATTCTTCTTCTTCGTACTGTGCTAAGTCCTCGATGACTTCCCAGCACTTATCGACACTGAGCCTGCTCAGCCTCCCATTGGCAGCGTAATCAAGGGTTCTTCTAGTTTGATGGTTTACGCCGTCATAAAATCGTTGGATTTGTAGCCAAGGATCCATGCCATGGTGAGGGACTTTTCGGAGTAAGTCCTTGAATCGAGTCCATGCCTCGTAGAGGGTTTCGCCTTGACGTTGTTGGAACATCAAGATATCATTCCTTAGCTTGGTAGTTCTTCCCGGTGGGAAAAACTGAGCAAGGAAACGAGTGGTGAGATCATCCCAAGAGGTGATGGATCCTGCGGGTTGACGCTCTAGCCATTGACTAGCTTGGTCCCGCAAAGAGAATTGAAAGAGACGCAGTCGGGTCGTCTCTCGAGTGGCAACATCAAGGTCTATAGAATCAACGATTTTGAGAAAGTCCTTGAGATGTTGATTAGGATCTTCAGAACGAAGTCCATGGAATGCGCATCCGCTTTGCACCAACCGGATGGTGTCGGATCGCAAGGGAGTGACATTGGCTCCTTGAGTGAGCTCAATGGTGTTTCGATAGCCATGGTGGCTAGGACGGGAGTACTCTCCTAAAGTACGGGCTCTAGGAGGTTGTGGTGGTTGTTGTGGTGGTGGGTTGTTGGGATCAAGGATATTACCATCTTCCATGATGTCGAATGGTAATGGTTACGAACAAAGAAACGAAGAAAATAGATAGACTAAAGAAAACCTAGAAAAATAAAATAAAAATCTCACTAGAAAGGAATCTAGTGAGTAGACCTATAAAATAAAAATTCAACCTAAACAATAACTATTCCCCGGCAGCGGCGCCAAAAACTTGATGCGTGGTTTTGCAACCTTACAACAGGTTTTACCTCTCGAGGGATCTCAAGAGGCTTACAACCCCACCAGGCAGTGTACCTGACCGATGTAGTATAGTGTAGTGGTAAGTACGGGGGATTGATCGTTCTCCACAGGGAATAGTGTTCGTTAGGTATGAAAAACTACTCTAATAGGTCTAAGGGTGAGAGAAGATTCTTTTTATGTTTTTATAATTTTATGAAAGCAAGTAAAATCTCGGGTTTGAAAGAGTGGGCGGAATTAGTTGCTAGTCAACTAACCCAAGTTACTACGAATGCAAATAAAATAAAATAACAGAAAATGAAAAGGTGGTGAAACTTATGTGGAGAGGAATGTGTTTACTTAGATTTCCTTACTCCCTAACTATCTTTTACCGGTTGATTAGTGTGTATTAATTGCGTGGATGACGGGTGTATTCCTTAATACCAATCGTGGGGTGGCGTACGTACTTCCCCAACTCTACAAGCTCCTACTTCACTCCTATGTCGAGCCGGCTAGGAAGCTCCTAACATGGGATCACTAGAATTCGCTTGTGCATTAAATACAACCATAAAAACCTTTAGTACGCATTGGTTCATGTTTCTTAAGACGTTCAAGCAAGTTACCGAATAGGAAGTTAGCCAGTTTTCTTAAGCCTAACATAGATGAACAATCATCCAATACAACTAATAACACACTAATAACCAATAATCAATAGCTAGGTTTCATTAGATCTAAGCAAACACAAGATAAATCTAGCCTAGCATGTTAAACAAAAGACAAGAACAAGATAGAATCAAACAACACATAGACATATTGAATGATTAATTGATAACTTATCTTCAATGTAACATGGAAGATCTCAAGGCAAAAAGCCTTGAAAAAGCTGTTAAAATCGTCTTAGGGTTTTCACACACAAAGTTCCCCAATAAGTTCCACACTAATGACAAAAAATTGCAAAACTATATATAGACTTTCAGATCTGACGGCGTCACGTTATGGAGTGTGACGCCGTCACCTCGCCGCTTTTAGGGTTCCCGGATGGCCTTCTTGACGCCGTACCTCTTTAGCTCTCCAAAATCCGTTCTGGCTTATCAAGGCTTGACGCCGTCAGACTCAGGGGTGACGCCGTCCCTCTTTAAATTAAGCCGTGACGACCTTGATCACATTAAAGCGTGACGCCGTCAGAATTCCATGCAAATTTCTCTGGCTTATCATGAGTAATTTTCACATCCACCACTTTTGCCAAGCCATGACGCCGTCCAGAACAAATCCTGACGCCGTCAAAGGTAATTTCCAGCACAATTTTGAGACTTTGTCGTTTTCTTCACTTTTATGCTCCAAAAACGTCCAAAATGCCTCCTTTTCCAGATTTCTCCTCAAAAGTACCTAAAATGACAAAAGGAACGATTTAGGGCAATATTTGATCAAATAAATACGATTTAGGGCTTAAATGACCCCTTAAAAGCGGTACACTTTTCGCTTCATCATTAAAAAAACGCAGTATGCACACATCATAGTATGCATCGCAAAGACAATCAATCACCTTTCCGAGCCAGTCAATGTTTGCTTCGATCCACTGCATATAAGTTCTTCACTCAACAATGGTGCTTCCTTTTCATTTTCAGGAACAATCTCAAAAGCAACACCTTCCCGAACATTCTCTTCATCCACATTATTACCACCAACATCTTTACTTGGAACATCAACGTTCACACTATCCACATGATCTCCACAACCATCTTTCCCAGCACCATCAACATTCTCGCCATCCACATGATCTCCACCAACATCTTTCCCAGCAGCATCAACATTCTCGCCATCCACATGATCTCCCACAACATCTTTCCTAGAACCATCATCATTCTTGTCATCTCCTGGATGAAAATCATCAACATGAACATCTTCAAGCGATACAGTTTCCTTGAAAACTCTTAAATATTTATCGTTTAATTCAAAAACATCTTCATCATTTGGAAACTCTGAATTAGCCTTTCTCAGAAGGTCTTCAAGTTTAACCTTCTCACGAGATATAGATGAAAGCTTTTCTTTAATCATCTTGCAAAAACTCTGCAAAAATAAACAAAAAAACATATGAGACATGTCACATAAAATCACATTTGATTCTTCTAGAATCACATGTGATTCTGGAGAAGAATCACATGTGATTCAAATAAAATCACATGTTATAGATATTAAACTTACAAAAAGACAGGAAAATAGTCAAACCTGTTTGTCGGTAGGAGGCACGCAGGAAGTACGAGCCTGGCTCACATTGACACGACCATCATGAAAACCTTCGGTTTCATATACTTTAGATTCACTCCACTCCCCACGCAATTCCAATTTACCTATGACCTCTTCTTCAATCTCAAGCTTCTGTCGTAGATTCATCGAACTTGTGCTCCCGTTTTGGATAGCACGACGGTAACGAAGAACAAGATAACGCTCAAATGTTGTGGAATCAAAGTACAAGAGCTGTTAAATGTAAAATAAAACAAAGTGAGACCACAAAAAAGTATTCACAAAAAATGTAAACATAAAAAGGATAAACTTACAATCAATAAACACAATGGACCAATGTAGTAGCCGGCAGGAGTGTTTAGGAGTTCACTGAATTGAAGACAGCCGTAAATAAAACCACACCAATTAATTTTTGCGATGTTAGTATCTTCGCTAATACGTCTAACCACAGTCAAATTAACAATCACCGTCATTGTATCAGCTTTACCATAACATTGGCAAATAGCATAAGGAAGTTAACCTTAAACATAAAGCCAACTTGCTTGAAAGAAAAGAAAAAAACGATTAATATTAACCGTGGATGGTGAAATAGATGGACGGACGAGATCCATTGGTGGGATATATGGTAAAATTTGGATCTACATGGATCATTTGTGTATGAAATATAAGCCCAAACACAAATAAGCTAATAAGATATATATAAGCTTAAACAAACACCTAAGGGTGTTCATCGGTTCGGTTAATAAAAAATTCTGGGGTAAAATCGAAAACCTAAAACCAAATCAAATAACCGGAATTACTTAATTTAAATTAGAGTTAACTACATTTTTGGTCCTTGTGGTTTACCGGGTATAACAGTTTTGGTCCAATAGTTTAAAAAGTAACAGATCCTGTCCAGAATCCGACGACCTGTAACAGGTTTGGTCTAGTTTTTTGTTGAGCGTTAGTTTGACCAATTAAGAAACATTGAAATTACTAAAATACCCTTATCTTAATGGACTAAAAGTGTTACATTCAACAAATTATAAGGACCAAAAATATAATAAATTTATAAAACTAAAACAATAAACTTTTAACACCTAAAAACTTTTATAGAAATTAAAAACTATCTAAAAAATTAAAAATAAATTTTGAAAATTTTATCACAGCTAAACTTAAGTAAGAACTAATTTTATTTTTATAAAGAAAGTGAATTATAAAACTTACGAATATATTTTTAACGATTTAGTAACTAAAACTGCTTTCTAATCTATATATAATACTAATGAAATACTAAAATTTAAATAAAATTTACAATGTTTATAAAAATTGCTTATAAGTTGACAGAAATTTGAGAATTAATTTTCTTTAAAAAAAAATCTCTTTTTCTAATTGCTTTTAAAATTAATACACGTTTTTATATACATTTTATTACACATTTTCATATAGGTTTTTATGCACGTTTTTATTTACATTTTTATACACACATTTTATATACGTTTTTAAATAAGTATATAAAAACGTAGTTAAAAATGTATATAAAAACGTATATAAAAGCGTAGATAAAAACGTATATAAAAATGTATATAACAGCGTTGATAAAAACGTAGATATACATATATAAAAAAACGGTAGATAAAAACGTATATAAAAGCGTAAATATAATGTAGTTAACTCGTTTATTTAAGAATATAAATGAGAAGACAAAAAATGATTGGATTCTGGAGAGTATCCGTTACTTTTTAAACTATTGAACCAAAACCGTTATAGCCGGTAAAC
Organism: Artemisia tridentata subsp. tridentata; assembly: GCA_021014915.2. NCBI lineage: Eukaryota > Viridiplantae > Streptophyta > Magnoliopsida > Asterales > Asteraceae > Artemisia > Artemisia tridentata. The sequence goes on from CP139507.1 coordinate 467,844,279, forward strand.
CAAAAGGACCAAAAATGTAATTAACTATTTAAATTAATATATATTTATGAACATCCCCCTTGTTCTCGTAGATGGAGTATTCTTCTGGCATCTTAGCACCGGGAAAATCTTCCCTCATCGCCCAAAAGAAAGAATTTGTTTTGTAACATAAAAAGTGAAAAGGGTATTATGAAAATGAGGTGTTTCTAGACACCCATCTTCAATTCTTCCCCTCCTTACATACCGGATTCTGCCACCCGTCTACGCGAAAGCGGTCACAGTACAAATCATTTCTTTTTGTGACGAGATCCAACTGCCTGCCACCTACTTTATACTCGATGTAGACGTCGCTCCCTGAAACACTAGAAGATGATAGTTCGTCTCGTACATTTTTGATACTTTCTAGACACGATTATGAGGAACTTAAATCAAAAGGAAGAACCACATCATTATTTACATTCCATGAATCCAAACCCACCGCACATATAAAACCCAACCCAACCCAACCTGTGGCGGTTCCCCAAATAGTAGTATAAAACGAAACCCAACAACCTTGTTGCTGCGGTTCATCAAATAGGATCTAATTTATATTATTTATCAACACCAACCGAATCCCTAGGCTGTTCATCGGTAATAATTTTTAATCTCCTCGTCGGTTGTTAATATATGTTTGTTGAAGAAGAAACCCCAAATCAATCTATCCAATTATTTATTTATCAGTTTATGATTTAGTCTTATATTCACTATCTCAATTTTCAGCTTATTTTCAACTTTGTGAGCTTATATAATTAAGTTTGTTATGACATAATCAGGGGGTGTTTGTGTAAGCTTATATGATTTCGGCTTATAATTTTCCAGGCTTATATAAGCTTGTTATGACGACCTAAGAAGCTCATATAAGCTAATAAATCCACATATATAACCCTAAACTTATCTAGGCCCATATGTACCTAAAAAATAGCCAGGAGCTTATGAAGCATAAGCCAAAAACATACAAGCCCATAGATAAGCTTTAAATGTCTAACGACCCCATATTCACTTTCCTCATTATGAAATTAGTAGTAACATCATTAGTTCTTACATGTTTGTTACCAGATGGAGCCATCTTCGTCAAAGAAATCAAGATTCAATGTAAGTCTATTATTTACGGACACATTATTTATTTATTTATTTATTTACACTGATGGCATTGTATTTTGTGATACAGAAACGTAAGAGACCAATAATCAATGATGGGTCTGGTACGTGTGCAGTACATTCTAAATTAACGTTAAGGGTGTCTTCGTCATCAGCGGCACCTTATGCACCGAGAAAAGCAACTAAAATGTATATAAGTCCATTGTCACCTTCTACATCAGCACAAATTATGTCAGCTTCTACTTCAAATATCATCCGACCTTCTACACCATCAATGGCACCTTCTACACCAATACCAGCAATATATGTAAGTCATTATTAACATCCACATTACCTTTTTATTTTTTATATACAAATTTGCGCAGTTAAGATGATGATGACACTGGTTTTGTATTACAGGACTGGACACATTCTCCAGTAACTCCTATAGTAAGTATTATTAACTTACACATTATCATGTTGTTTCTAATATAAATTTACACACTTAAGATGATGGCACTGGTTAATACATTAACAGGAAAGGCAGAGCTTATTAGACTGGGCAATTTCTACACTAGAAAGTTTAGATCCTGATGTAAGTCTATTAATAACGTACACGTTATCATTATTTTTTATTTGTTATGTATATATACATATATATATTTTTTTATGTAATACAGGAATTTACCAGATTGTTAACATGGGCATCTTCTAAAGCAGATATGGCAGCTGTTCCTGATCCTGAAGTAAGTCTATTATTAATGTACATCATGTTGTTATTTAAATATAAATTTACACAGTTGAGATGATGGCACTGTATCTGTAATACAGGAACGTGAGAGGAGATTCGTAAAGGGGCCACCCTCTATATCTAGAATGGCAGATCCTGCTGTAAGTCTACTATTAACTTGCACATTATCATTTTTTTTTTATATAAGTTTACACAGCTTAGATGATGAAGTAAGTCTATTATTAATGTACATCATGCTGTTATTTAAATATAAATTTACACAGTTGAGATGATGGCACTGTATCTGTAATACAGGAAGGTGAGAGGAGATTCGTAAAGTGGTCACGCTCTATATCTAGAATGGCAGGTCCTGATGTAAGTCTACTATTAACTTGCACATTATCATTTTTTTTTTTTATATAAATTTACGCAGCTTAGATGATGGAACTGGTTTTGTATTCAGGAACCTAGGAGGAAAGTCTTAAAGTGGGCACGTACATCAACAATGGGAGCTCCTGATGTAAGTCTATGTACACATTATCATTTTTGTTTATATATATGGATTTACACAGTTAAGACGATGGCTCTGGCTTTGTAATTACAGCAACACAAGAGGTGGAGCCTTCAAGAAGAAATCTCCAAGCCATTTGAAACCGCACTGAAACGTCTTCAAGAAGAAGTAAACCTTGAAGATGAAGATAGTTACACCGACTTAAAACAAGAGCATTTGCTATATACTTGCCAAAAAGGGATGCATGGTGTTTATGAATGGTATACGCTGCTTCTGATATTTGAGCGATTTTATTTTCTTTGGTAGGTAACATTTACATTCAGTTTTTTCTTAAAAATGATGACAGCCAAAATGCCTTGTGGATTTGGCCTGTAATAAGAAACATCTGTGTGATAGATGGAGGACCAAGAGAGGTCGGGAAGGTAATATCTTTTTTTGTCAATTATGGTTTTTGAATATACTTTGAGTTTTTTGTTTTCCCAACTGTAATTATATGTTTCTGTGTGTTCTTTTTTTATCTCAGAAAATCAAGGAAAAGTTTCCGGAATCTGACATGATAGAGGGAACACCCTCCATAAATGATCTTGGTTTTGTAACTATAGAGTTATCTGGGAAATGGATTGCTAAGGTATTTTATTTTTCTTTTCCAACTCTTTTGTAACATACAATACAAATTTCACTTAGATTCTACGTGTTTCCTTGCAGAGCATTCATAAGATGCTAAAACATGGTATTCATATATGGGCACCAAAACTTCCTGTGGAAAGGGTGATTGTAGAGCATCCATCATTGGACGATGAAATGAATCTGGATTTGTTTCGACGTCGCGCTATCGGATACACGCTGATGCGTATTCTCAAGTATTCTAAAGTTGATGTGACCATCGGTCATCCTACAATCTCGCCCACAAGTTCTAAAGTACATATTTATCTTTGTTATATCATAATAGTTATATATCTGCCATCTATATATAGTATATTATATGAAAAAACTACATTTTCCGTCTAATTGGTACTAAATTTGGCATATTTGCACTTTATGAGTTTATATTCCATGTATTTCAGAGGGTCATGGCTCAAAAAGTGTTGAAAAGATGGTTCCCAAATGAAGAAAGACAAGATCAGAGAGATTTCGACAATGCTTTTAAAGATCTCTTAGCCTTTTGGTACTTGCTAACTTTATGAAAACATCTATATCAATTGGCTAGTGATAGATTTGTTTTTTCTGGTAATTTTATTCTAAGCAGTGTTACATTTCACCATTATATGAACAGTGGCTTTTAAATTTTCTGTCATATGTACGTAGGTATGGACTGCAAAGAGCAGATTGGATGGTATACTTAACTCCTGTATGGAAACAAGAGTATATTGAATTCCTGACAGTAAGTAACTTTTACAGAGCAACATAACTTGATAACATGTTAAAAAAAAGATGAGAAGTTGACTAATTTTTTTTCCAGGCTGCTAAACACAAAGAGCATGTCAAAAGTAATAGGCACAAACCCGCCAGAACAAGTTATGCAGGATATAGAACTTGTGGTACACTTGAAGATATGATGTTTCATAAAACATTTATCGGTATGTCGCCGGAACGAGGTATGTGAGATATTGTTCATTAATTCTTAATTTGTTTTCGTGAATAAATGATGCGATAACCAAAATTATATTTTTTGTTTACCCATTAGTTAAGTTATACCGCTACAAAGTTAAAGCTAAAAGGCCTGTGACGGTGAAACAAGGTATATGAGATATTGTTCATTAATTCTTAATTTGTTTTCGTGAATAAGATTACCAAAATTATATTTTTTTGTTAACCCGTTAATATAATAACGGGATTGATTTTAAAATGGCTAAAATTCACAATTTTCTTTTTATCAGCCGAGGATGCTAAGTTGCTTGGATATACTCTTGAAGCAGCTTTAGATTGTGTTTTATTGTAAGATTCTCATGCTTTTATCATAACTTTTACCCTTATTTGCTATCAATATTGATACATACAAGTAGAGTACGTGGTAATTGTCAATATCCTATGAACTTGCTATAGTCAAAGTTTTTAATTCCGAACTTTTATATATTGAAGTTAATGCTGTCTACACCGGCTATTTCCTTTGTTTCATAAATGAGATAACCTACTTTTAGGTCAAAATTTTGTACTCATATACGCAATGGTTTGGGTTTTCTCTTCTTAACAGGTATGTATTCCTGAAACACCATCGATTGGACGAATTTAAAGTCAATATCGATGATGAGATTCATAAAGAAGAGGTACTCTTACGACGTTCTTTCATTACTAGTGATATTGTATATTTGTATTCTCATGATCTACTCAATTGATTGTTATATAGGGAAATACTTTCATGTATCTGTTAACTACACAAGCCAAAATACGTAGAATTACCGATGATTATGATGATTATCGTAAAAACATCAATGAGTTAAAGGTAAAAATATTTTTTCGTTTCAATGTTCTTGGACCAATTTTGCTTTCTTGTTCTTAAATATTAAGTTAACGGATATACATGTGTGCTGCAACAGGCTTCAAAGTTTTCAAAGGTAATACTGGGTAAAGATGAAGGATGGGCAAAAGGTGAAGAACGGATTTTAGGATTCCGATTACTCGAGTTTACTGAGGTAAGACAATATCATAATGAACTTTTACTATTTCCTTGAACATACATAACCCTAGTTGAAGTTGTAACACATAGTTTTTGGAGGTGAACAATTGGTTTTATTTCCCTAGGTTACTCTAAAACATTATAGTTTCTTCTAACATGCTCTAAAATGTATGGTTGATTTAAGTTATTAAGTCGCGTGTTTGTGGGCAAGCAATAAATACAACACGATATGTAGCGTACTAGACTATTAGGTAATTTTGAAAATAATGAAACAAATAATCAAGAGTGTATACCAATTAGAAAAGCTAGTTCCGTTTATAACATGCACAAACATTTGGGGTAAATATTCAATACTAATGTTGATGCCTATATGAAGACATTTCACAAATGTAGAAGGAAAAATGAAGTGAAAAGTTTGATTTTTGTAAATTTTCCTAACCTTGTTAATATGATTATGTAAATTATATTATTGTATTAATACTTTTAACTTTCTTTTCCAGGTCCTCGAAGAGTCATGTTTATCGGTCCTCCCACATATCCTATGTGAATACCTTTACGATTTAGCAAAGAAATTCAACCATTACTATTCCTGTGTGTGCGAGGTACATACATATGCTTTTCTCATACAATATATAATTTAATTTCTGATTTTCTCAAACCAAAGTTATTTTTTATAAAAATAATTTGATTTTTAAAAGGTATATGTGACTATTTTTGTCGTGATTATAAAAGGTGGAATTTGTTATTCTCTTAAACCATAGTTATTTTTATTTTTTTTCAAAATTATTCTAAAAGGTATATGCGAGTATTTTTGTCCCAATTATAAAGGTGTAATTCTGAAAGTTTTGGCAGGCTGGGTCTATTACGGATACGAGCACATTATTGCTGTGTGAGGCCACTGCAGTGGTACTGGAAAAAGGCTTTCGTCTTTTGGGGATTGCTCCGGTATGTGTTGTCTAGTAACTTTTTTCTTTAATTTGGTTTCTCGGGCTGGGTTATTTTTTCCCTGGATTCTTTTATGCGGGACTATTTTGCTCATAAACCATGGATTATTTCTTTTTTTTTGAGGGACTATTTGAGATTTATTTAAGTTTTTGGATTTAAGTTATTTAATCTAGATTGGTTTGGGTGTATTAAGATAACATTAAAATTGGTTACCATACTACTGAATAAGTCCATAGCCAGTTTTAAGCTTATTGAATCAGTTCATGACTAGTATAAGATAACATCAAAACTTCTTAACATATCATAACTAGTATAAAAAACAAAGTTATTCATAATTCCACATTTTATAACCAGTTTTCAACTTCTTTTTTCATGTAGGGATACGTATCCATTCCGGATCAACCTCTCTCCAAAGCAAGTGTATCAGTGACCCGTCTCCCCGGTGATGTGCCATTGATATTACCAATTTTTCACACGAGAGCCGCGAGACGATCAGTGGATGTAAATGCTAGGTAACCACCGGTTTTTATGTTCAAAATAATTCAACTATCGGATTCTTTGCATAAAGTATCGTACCTTTTCATTATGCCTTTGAAAATGACCGAAGGTTCGTCATTTTGTAGTAATTATATCGTATATAAATAAAATCAAAATTATTTATATATTTGTAATAATTTTATTAGTTTTAACTTTACAGTGTTTGGTTAAAACTTAAAATTGTAGGTAATGTGTTTTTTGACTTTAAAAATAGAGAGAATTTCATATATTACCTTAAAAATCTCCCAAATTTCATATATATACCCAGCCCTATTCTTAAATTTCATATATACCCAATTTTTATTTTTATTTATTAATTTATTTATTATTATTATTTTTTTTTAATTTTTAAGTTAGTGACAATTCTACCCTTGTTTTATTGAGCACCAAAATGCCAAAACCCTCCATTTTGAAACGTAAGAGTTTGACGGTTAACATTAAGTTATTTTAAATGTTCATTATGTCCTCAACAATGAAATACGTTAAACGTCAGGTTATGAATTTGTCACTAAGTAGGTACCGTTAAACGTAAACCGATGTGTAGCCACTGATGGTCATGCAACAATGAAATACGTCAGGTTATGAATTTGTCAAGCAAGTGAGAGATACTGTTGGTTTTTGGTAAGGTTTTTTTTTGGTTTGATTATGTGGACTGTTGTGGTTGGAACTCATAATTCTTTTGGTTGAGTATACGTAAAGCTTACCTAGGTAAATAAGTAATAGATAAAAAAATTTCAAAAGGGGTATACCGGTCATATTATAAAATGTTTTAGGTAATTGGGCAGATTCGATCTTTCAAATGTATTTAATGGGTATATATGATATTTAACAATTGAGTTGGGTATATATGAAATTGCCCCTATTACACCTAAAGTACATTTAGCGGGGAACCCGTTACCCGCGTCCCGCCAACCATTTTGACCCGATTTTATTTAACCATACCCGGTTATATTTTTCCCCTTCCCCACTCGGTCTCTATTCCGGTTTGGATCAGCTTGCTTGGGTCGTCACCGTTTTTTATCTCGACCTAATGAATAGTGCACTCCACCTACTTCACGATGTGTCATTCTCGGGGGTGTTGTGTAAACGCCACCTGTTTTCACCTTTGTTGAAATTGGGTTTTCGGGTTTATCTACTCTTGCTCTCATTAGTTGTAATTCGTTGTCGGCTTCTTTCCTGTGTAGAAAAACCTGCGGCTTTGTTAGGTGCGCAGGTTTGCTTATGTTATTGTCGTTTTTCTTTTGCTGGATTTGAATTTGTTTATCCTACTGTATATTCTCATTATTGTTTGCAATTTTTTGGGCACGCGTGTTGGTTTTTGTTAACGTTGTTGTTTTAGGATTAATCATAAGTTGTTTTGGGATTAAGGATCTTTAGACTTGGATTCTTTTGATGATATAGGATTTTCATTAAGGTTGTTGTTTGAGGATTAACCATAAGTTGTTTTGGGACTAAGGATCTTTATAGTTGGATTCTTTTGATGATACAGGTTATTTGCGCTGAAATTTTTTTATTGAGGTTGTTGTTTCAGGATTTTCAGAATCAATTGTAAGTTGCTTCAGAATTAGGGATTATTTGAATTTAGGTACTTGGTTGTGGTTATTTGGGTAGGTTGTCATGATGGTTTTGGTTAACGTTATTGTTTCAGAATTTAGTATAAGTTGTTTGAGGATTAGGGATTACCTGCTTTTAGGTACTTGCATGTGGTTATTGCTTGAGGATTACGTCAATGCCGAAAGAATTTTTGGCTTTTGATTTATTTAGATTTTTTAGGATTAGTGTTTCAGGATCAAGGATAAGTTGTACCGTGTACTGATACTTTTCTACTAGAGTTCGTAGCAGTGTAGTGCTCAATGGGTGTTGAGACGAATTAAAAGTGGTAAAGTGCTCAAAAGTATGTAGTTCAAGTGCATATCAACTGTTCAATAATATGGGGGGAGTAGGCAATTGATCCTATAAGGAAAGGTTATGCAATATAAGCCGAAATCAAGTAACCTCATTAGCCCAGAAATAAGCTTAAACAAAACACACCTTAGCTATTAGTTTATGTGAAGGTGTTTGCGGTCTTTTGTGGACTATTGGGCAACATGAAACTGCTTCTCTCTAAAATAAGCTAGGCACTTTTAATAAGCAATCAAAATACCATCTGAAATTGATTATCTGGAACAATTAGAACCAAAGATTGTTCAGGCTTGCTTTTGGGAAGTAACTACAAGATAGGCAATGATCAGAATCAGATAATTAGTATTACGAAAAATGCCACTCGAGTTGGAGATGAGAAAGTAGGAAGAACTCGCAATGAGATACAAGCAAGAACCAGAAACACTTTTTGCCTTTGGATGAGTTCCTCTCTTGGTCTAAATGGTGTTTTGGCAACAATCCTGCAGTACCAATCATTAAGAATATTAAAAATTAAACCAATTAAAGTTTATTAGAGTGTTCATGCTTTTAAAGATATTTTTGCTTTAACTGACCAAGCTTTAGATGATTTCGTTTCACTCCCAACAGAAACTATTAAAACTTTAGTATTGAAACTTGAGATAAAAACTAGCAAAAGTACTTGGTACTGAAAATATAGACCATTTTGCTTCGTAATAATATGCAAGTCGCAATTCCACTTTCTAACAACTGTTCACAGTGCAAAAGTCGCACTTCCACTTTCTAACATTGATAATAATTTAATTATGGTCATCAACCATTCACAGGTAATGCGAGTAACAGGAGACACTTTTATGATTCTATGTTTTGTAGCTGAGTGTCTAAGAACTTTTATTTTCCAAAGTTTGCAAACATTTATATGTAAACTTATTGTTACCATCAGTGAAACAGAAATACATTCTCAGTTAGACTAAGAATTATGAGCTTAAGTTGCTGATGGTGTTGTTATTTGGAGTTATTTATGGATAAATATTGATGTTATTTGCGTGTTGTGTGAAAAGTAAAAGCATTGTAGTTGGTATAGTTGGTTTCTGATGCAGGAGTAGAAGCCAGGTTCATATTGCAACTATGAAAAACCATTTGTATGTTACGACGTATGTAACTTTATACAAAACAATCTTTTGACAGACACCCCGCCGCGAAGCGCGGGTCTAAAAACCTCGTAAAATAAAATAAATTAAAATTTCTCTACTTTTTATTAATCTTTGCTTTGGTGTTGGATCTGGATATATTAACATAAATGAGTTGTTGCGAAAGGTGAGGCAATAGAGAGTATGCTCTTTTAAGGTACTCCTTAGAAATTCATTAGTGTTTCTCATGCCTACTGTATACATGATTAGGACTTTGTCTAACTTAGTGCTATACAACTGTTGAAAACAAACAAGTCCTCTCTCTATCTCTATTGCATAATTTTTGTTCACTGTTGCAACACACTTTACTCATATGTAATTGTAATTTTCATTAGGGAACCACCCAGAAATGCTCGGTTTCAGCTCTTTTCATTGCTTACCCGTACTGCAACGCATTTGGGGCCTGATAAAGTGGGTAAGGTGTTTGGGGTCATTTCCATATCCGACAAGTACGGGATATCACTCGATGGGGAGTCTCACTTTTTTGAGCCCGACTTTGCCCATATTCCTTTATTCAACCATAAATGGTGTGATCCCATAACCCCGACCGACTCGGGGCTTGTATACCTTGGGAATTCTGGTCATTCAGTTCCGCTATCTTCCTCTATTGAGGTTCGTATGGAACTCTATGTTGCTAAGGATGAGGAGTGTTATCAAATATGCAATCACAAGATAGAACTAGACCTCTCAGATTCCTGGGACGAGAAATCAGAAAGTGCATGCGGTGTTCTTACTGTTTCAGGAGAGGAAGGATCTGCACATCTGTTTTACATCCTATTAAGGGATGCAACAGATGCTTCTTTGAAGGTAAAATTTGAAACCAAGACACCTGGTCGTGAAGTTCGTGGGTACGTGATTGCCTATTATGGCGATGACTTTCTTACTGAATGTCAATGTCTACCTTCAGTTAAATATAACTACATGTCAGTACTCTTTCTAGCCAATCATGTATTAGAGAATGGTGTAATTCAGCTGAAAAAATCTTTACTGGCCGTACCCACCAAGGGCACACTTGTAATCAGAGCATACTTGGAAGATGCTGAATCTGGAGAAGTGATTATGAAGAACAGTTGCAAGTTCAAGCCGCAACCTTTCGGTTGCAGCAGCTTCTGCATCATTAGTGGGACAGATTGCCAGTTTGGTCTAACAGTTGACTGGAGATACCCCAAAGAAGCTCCAGTTTCTGCTCCTGTTAACCTAACAGCTGAAACCGCATCTACCAACACAGCAGAAGCTAGTTGTGTTCCTAGTCCAGATGATGTGACTGTTGATCTTGGTACTGAAAAGAAACTAAAGAAGCAGACTTTAAGAATCAGTTGTGCGACAGATCTAACAGTTGACTTGAAATCTTTAAGAGAAGCTCCAGTTAACCTGACGACTGAAACTGATTATACCAAATGTCTGTTGAGTCAAGAGTAAGTTTGTCTGAAGATGCTATCTACGAGGTTCTCTCTCAATTTCAGGTGTGCTACGAATCGGTTATCATGACTTAAAAGGCTTTGTTATATGTTACAAAATTAACTCTTAATAACATCCACTAGATTATGTGTGTTTATGCCGAATTTGTTTTGTGAATTTGGAGGCTTAATATTAACTCATTATATTTCTAGTGATTGTTACACACCTTTCGTCCTAAAACTATTATCCACATTTTCATTAAAACTATTATCCACATTTTCATTTGAGATCTCCTGAAACAATTGTTTACTTTAAATTTTAACTATAAGAGAGTTTAGTGGTTGTTGATTGGTTGAGAAATGTAGTTGTCTCACTTTTCTACGTTTTGTTTTTTTTTTTTTTTTTTTTTTTTTTTTTTTTTTTTTTTTTTTTTGAAAATTTTGGGACGGAAGGAGTAACTGAGATTGATAGGCCCTTGTAAATTGTTGCTCTATCTATTTACCTGGCAGATTCATGTCAAATGTGAGCTTCAAGAGGTGTTGAATCTGTCATCAAACCTCTCTTCAGGCTCAAGAATGCCGATAACATAGACCTTGGACTAAAATTGGTTGTTGGTATTGGGCTGAAAATCGGGTCAACCAGAAGATCGAACCGGTGACCCATTGAACCGGTCATGTAACCGGGTCGGTTATAAAACAGGGTTTTAAAACATTGGTCGCCATTAACAGTGTATGATCTTGTGTTGTGCAAGAGAAAAAAAGCTAATATAATGACAGAAAAAAACCACAAACATTGGTCTAACAACAACCATTTCAATATCGTGTCAAGTCAAATATACTTTTCAGTATATGATTTTACCTTTACTAATATTCATCTAAGACATGTTCAAAAAAGCCAATCACATATAATGTTATATGAAATTACAAATCACAACCAAAAAAATAGTCAAGATCCCATGCTACAACCACCAGCAAATTACACAATATTTTTACACTAATGTAGCTTCTTAATTCATTATTTTACCTAATAATTTAACACTAACTTTGACACCAAGCGTTAATTTCATCTCAACTTTGAAGCAACATGGATATATAGGTCCATAAATGAATTGAACGAACGCGGATAAAGTATTTCGTGCTTGTTCGGTTAAATTAGGCGTGAGCGTTTATGGTGATATAGTTTGAAGACATTACACGATATCTTGGGTGATGGGTTATCACGACATATTGAGCTTTTACACTCAAACGATGGCTCACGAATTGGAGCTGCTCTTCTTGGTGCCTCTCATTTCACCCCATCACCAAAAGCCTAAAAAAAACCCATGAGTCACCACCAAAAACCTCACCACATTAAACCCATCTTCAATTATTCCCTTATAGTTACTTGTTGATAACTCTCACTTAAATTACAGTACAAATCCCAGTAAAAAAACTAGGAAAGGGATTAGCTTCCCTTATAGTTAACTGCTGATAACTCTCACCTAAATTTAAACACCCATCTTCAATTCTTCCCCTCCTTACATACCAGATTCTGCCACCGTCTACGCGAAAGCGGTCTACAGTACAAATCATTTCTTTATGTGATGAGATCCAACTGATGGCCACCTACTTGATACTCGATGTAGACGTCGCTCCCTGCAACACGAGAAGATGATAGTTCGTCTCGTACATTTTTTATACTTTTTAGACACGATTCCGGGGAACTTAAATCAAAAGGAACAACCACATCATTATCCATTTGTTATAGTGTTTGGCGGTGGTGGTGAGGTGAGGGTTGGTAATCCCTTTCCATTTGTTAAAGGTTCAAAGCTTTAGACGTGAAAACAGTTTAAGTCGTTGAATTATTATTTTTTTTACATCGAAATAGGATTTACATAGAAGTTGAACGCAAACGAGCAACAAGCTGCGTGGCTAGCCTTTTTTGAATTGCAAAACTAATTCTTTTGAAAACAAGGAGGTATCATAACATTAGTATGAATAGAAAGATCTATAAGTACTACTTTTACGGGAAATTAGTGGACTAACCCTCTTATTTTCTTACTCTAGTTGAACAAATTTTAATCATATTAGTTCATGAATCCTCGTAGAAAATGTTTCATTAACTGATTGAGATCTTACAATATTGTGGTTAAGATTGAAATTTTATGTAAAATGCTATGTGTGCGAAGATGTCATGAATCCTCGTACAAAATGTTTCATTAACTGATTGTTGCACATCATCTCAGGGCCGTCAAAGTCAAAGCAATTGTTTCAGGCCTGCATGTCTAAGACGAGCATAAATAATTCATGGATATGCTTTGAATTACATGAAGTAGAAACTAAAAAAACAAAAATAAGAAATTTTTTTGACACTAAAACTATGTTCTGGCCCATTTGCTATTGTCCATGTAATTGTAGAGAGCCTCATAAAAACAACAAAGATAGTACTATGTATATAACTTTGTTGCGAAATATACTAGGACAAACCAAGTATATATAGTACTATACTTGTTACTTCACAGAAACACAATCCCGAACGGTTATGGCTGCGCTTACAAAAGGACGATAACACCATAATATTGATTACATGCATATAAAGATGGATTTAAAAAGGAAGTATAGCTTCGATTAAAAGTTACGAAATGGATGTATTTAACTACTTTCACCTTTGGCGTCACATTAGCTTTTTAGATTTGATTGTTTCATCAAATTAATCACTAAACACTTGTAACAACCATCAAAACAACCTTATAGACATACTTCATTTAAATGTTTAAACCTGATGGTGCATACCACCAAACCACCTTCAAAATTAGAGAATCACGCGTTGTTAAAGGGCTCCGTACGTATTAAGCATTGACTGAAAGGTTATGAACTTTTTGTATATGTTCAAAAGGTCAATAGGGTCCCGTTTTTATTTCTAGTCGAAGATATCAAATAAAAAATATCCACTTTGTTCACTTGACATTTGTCCTTCTAAATTAATTCAGAAGCAATATTTGTTTGTTGGCTTCGGTTGAACAAATTTTGATATATTTATTATGTGGCCCACAAATATAACCTTTGTTAGCATATTTCTCAAAATATAAGTTTTTAATGCACAATGCACAATGATGTTTATGTATGTTTTGGGTACATATATATATATATATATATGGGTCCGGTTCTAGAGAAAAGTGTAATTAGATAGAAAAGTAAGAAAAAAAGTTATAGGGTAGATTTTGAAAACACTTGAAAGTTTAGGGTAAGAATTAAAACCAAATCAACAAAAGAGGTATATCAATCCGATCAGTTATTCTCAATCAGATCCACCTTCTGCACCATCACAACCACCACCGTCTGCACCGTTACCACCACCACCACCGTCACCACCGTCTCCACCTTCTGCATCGTCACCACCACCACCGTCTCCACCGTTACCACAACCACCACCACCGTCGCCACCGTCTGCACCATTAAAGCCACCACCATTAAAACCGATCAAAAAACACCAAATCTTATAAAATTCCAATCAAAATCCGATCCAAATAATCGTGAAAGTAGAAATTTTCAATTTCATATTATCAGAAAAAATGAAGAAATAGGTTACGCCATCAGTTTTATGTTATTTTTATATATTTAGGAATCGGATGTGAGAACTCAATCAAAAGTAAGTGCACAATTATTAATTGTTCAATTTTTATGTTATTTTGTGCATCATTGGGTATATTATATCATAATTAGTATTTTTGTGAATATGTGTAAAATTAAAGCATCAGTAACTCATGTTAGGGAATCTATTAGTATAATTAAAGTGTCGCGTGACATTTGTATGTTTAGTGCATCTGTTTAAATAATGGTTCTTATCAGGGGTGGCATAATGAGGAGGCTGGGCTGAATTGATACCTAGTATTCTTTATTTTTTTTCATGAATAATTAATCTGTTAAATGTGTTTGAAAAGATCTATCATCACATAATGCAAGTTTTTCTATGTTTTCAGTTTTGCCAACTAACTTTCTCTCGAAAATAAAAGTTGAGTGGTTTACGGCTTTACACCCTGAATTTTTTATTTGTCTTGTTCAAACATAGATAAAATCCAGGAATGGCAGCGTTTCGACTAGTCCTTGGGGGAAACCGACTAAGAGTGGCTATAAAACAGGCCCACATAGTTCTGCTAAAGAACATTCTCATAGACAATCAGACGGCTATACTATATCTGAGCTGTGTGGGCGTGCCTTCTCTGATATTACAAACTCTTACAAATATTCTGAATTATCTGGTCTACTTCTCAAGAATTTTGGTGTTGTCAATGCTAATCAAGTTTTGGACCTCAATGCTATAAACTTAAAGATGAATAATGGGGCTTACGAAACTTCACCGATGCTTTACCTGAAAGATATCCAACGGGTATTCCCTCATTTTCTAAATTTATTTTGATATATCCCAGATTATCTGTTAATTCATAACACTTTACATGCATGTAGATGTCCTTCCCCTTCATCGTGTCATTAACAGTAATAATTGCATAGAAAATCCTATCTGCAATAGTCAAATTGTCATCAAGCTCCGGAGATATACCAATGATAGCTGGTGGTAGGAGCAGCACTAAACAGATGATCTTATGTATTAAACATGTAAAATAATAACAACATGAGTGCTGGTGCAGATTGCTTAAAGGAACAAAATGATTGTTTGGACAAATTCTAGTCAAGTATAGTAATGTGCCTAGTGCCCATATCCCAGAACATAAATAAATTAGTCAAATGAGTTGCTTCATATATTTCAACTTTGATAGGCGTTTTTAATGACAAAAAAGGTGAGCTTAGAAGCAATAGGCAAGGTTGCTCTGTTGTGATCGATTGTTATGGCTTTGAGTGATGGATCGACCTCTTAGCAATACAAGACTTTTGTGTAAACTTGATGAACCTTGGTATATTGAATTGTATTGTTATTTGAAAAAGAATTATTTATCATTTATAGATAGGTACAAGTAAAGTGATACTCCCTCCGTCCCAAAATTATTGGTTAGACGTATCATTGATGTAGTTATCAGTCTCATATCTGTGTATCTTGATTTCGTGGTGAGTTGTATTAAGTAAAGCATGCTCATATTCTGTTTTTGAGTATCTGGTATGATGAACTCTATACCATTGGTTACAGATTGATATTTTGTGGAATGTACTGCAATGTATGTTTAGTGCATCTGTTTGTATGTTTAGTGCATCTCTTTGTACGTTTAGTGTATCGATGAACACATTAGGGCATCTGTTTGTATGTTTAGTGCATCTGTTTGTATGTTTAGGGCATCCATTTGTATGTTTAGTGCATCTCTTTGTATGTTTAGTGTATCGATGAACACATTAGGGCATCTGTTTGTATGTTTAGTGCATCGATGAACACATTAGGGCATCCATTTGTATGTTCAGTGCACCCGTTTGAGGCACTTTAGTGCATCCGTTTGAGGCACTTTAGTGCATACGGTTGAGCTACTAGAACAAGTTACAGCTTCATGGCCGGCCTCAATGTTACAGCTTCATGGCCGGCCTCAATGTTGCATCATGATTAAGATGACAATGACACATAGCTTCAGGAAATTTAACATGACATCATGTAATTGGCATCTTTTCGCCACTCCAAGGTCAACTTTTTGCAATATGGAAATTTAACATGATTTTTTATAATTTTATAGTTTGAAAGGCTATTTGTAATATTTGAATGTTATCCTTATCAAAATTTCTTTAAGTTTGAGGGCTTATATAAAAACTTTGGAACTTTAATTGTATATCTTTGTAGAAAAATAGATGGTTATAGGGATCGGGGATGGGGATGCGAAATGCAATCCCTTTTATCCCCCGGTCCGTTGACATCCCTAATGTTGTGTAGCCATCTGTTTTTTACAACAAATAACAACCGAAGCTCAGAAAATTTTGATAAAAACGTCTGATGAGTATCGTCATCTGGGCTAAAGTCAGTTGACTGTCAAAGTTGTGAAGAGCATGAATCCAATCATTTGAGAAAGGTCTCCTTTTTAATAATCTATGCTCTTATTGTGATGACATTTTCTTGATATGAAAGTTGCTGCTTAGCCGATCTTCATATTCATGCTCTACAACTCTCCTATTGGTAGAGGAGAAATTGAAGCCCACATTTTTGTTTGATATCTCACTCGAACCCAAAATTAGAAAGGATAGGAATGGTTTTTCACATTTATAATTAGCATTCTGTTCTTGGTTAGAAGTCTAATGGGGCTAGTATATTGAAGAGCAGAACTGTGCATATAGTTGCACTCTATTGGTTTTAGTTTTGAGTTTTCTCTCAGATATGTATTCAATTTTTTCTGTTCTGAAAAAAAAAGGACACGACTTTCCATTAGTATTAGAAAATTTCTTATGTTGTGTGTCACGTCAATTTTACAGGGACATCCAGGGAAATTGTACTGTCCAAGAATGAAAAGCATGAATAAGCCTACCCATGCTACTATTTGCACACATTCACCCACAAAGCCAGTTCTAATTTTTGTTTCATCTCGTCGGCAGACAATGCTCACTGCATTGGACCTCATTCAGGTATGTCAATTGATCTCTTGAGCGACAGCTCCGGTTTACACTGTTGACTTAACTATGCATTAATTTTTGGATCTTCGGCAACATGAAATTTGCAGCTTCAGATGAACATCCAGTACGGTGTCTGGCCATGCCAGAGGAAGCACTGCAGATGGTTCTTTCTCAGGTTACTGATCAAAATCTGAGGCAAACTGGATTTGAAGCGAAAATGCAGGTAAATTCCCTTATCATTTTCACAGATCATGAAAGATGTGTTTATGTTCTGTTTAAAATTACTTTTTACTAGCAGTTACGAAATAAAGTCGTTTCTTTTGGATTGAACTTGCAGACTCCAAAGATCAATCAGGGTAATATAGCTTTGAAGAGAGTGGCGGAGTCCATTGCCAATGGTGATTCTCATGTGTTAACAGATTGGTGCATCTGTGTTCACAGATTGGTGCATATGTGTTACAGTTTTATTGTATCTTCATATATGTCTCTGTCTACACATTATTGCAACTTTTCTTCTCATTGAATGTAGCATTCTTAGATCTTTATATATCCACATACAAAGAAAATATTTTATATCAGTTTGTCAACTTATTGAACTAAAGTTTATACAAACTAAACATAAGTCATGATTTGGCTCGGGAGATACTTTAGTGCATCCGTTTGAGGTACCTAGTGCATCCATTTGAGGCACTTTAGTGCATCCATTTCAGGTAATTTAGTGCATCTGTTTGAGACTCATGATAACAGTTGACTTATAAGTAAATAATAAAAGACTCGTGCTAGCTGAACTATAGGTGATTAAGCCAATAGTTTTATCCCAAACAAAAATGGTTTCATGTTACATTAACAAAACAATAAAACTGTAACTTATATTTAATACCAATAGTCTACAAATAATATTATAGTTGAGTACATAGCTTCATTAGAAATAAAATAAGATGCGGACAGTAAACAAAGAATACATAAAAGTGAACTTTTGAATCATTTTCTATTTCTACAAAGAATCTGCAAGTCTTCTTTGTTAGTGTATATTAAAATGAAAAACAAGATTACTCCTCTTGATAACTAGAAAACAAGTTACATTTCAACAAAACTTTCACTTCACTAAACCAATAGTCAAGCGCAAAAAGCGATCAAAATGGTAACAAACTGTCAATACGGTCGCAACTCATATACAGAGAAGTGAAACTTGTACATTACTCTGATCCAACGGAAAGACAACCATTTCTTTCACATTACATCAACTTCAAATTTACATAATTTTGTAGACGAGCACATGAAAGTCGAAACTACTAAAATTACAGTAAAAATATAACTTAAAGGAAAGTATTTAAGATTATTCTAACAAATTTTCTAAATATAAGTTCAGTATGTATCTTCCGGTGGAAAGGACATCAAGCCTCTTCTCGCTAGGTTCATATTTACCTTTCCGAAGCTGGTACCTATGTGTCACAGCTGAGATTGTGTAATTCTGGCCTTCAATTGTTACACCATCTCCACATTGCAAGTTCTGCCATGATACATAATTTTACTGATATTAATATATGGGGAAAACACTCGTGCTGTGTACAGCACATAAGATAGGTTTATTCACCAGATAAGGGAATAGACACAAAAAAGGCATACAACGGAATTGCAACTCAATTAATTTGTGATTTCATGGGTGGTATATAGAAATACCTCTGAAATTAGCAAAACACATTTTCCAAAAGCAAAGGTATTCCACGACATATGTCACAACCAGTTTGGTAGAAATGAAAAAAAGAAATGGTATTTTTGTCCAAATAGATAACTTATTTTAATTCAAAATGTATATTGTTGCATAGGTTGATCATTCCGTCGGCAATAGCAATGGAATTCATAATTCTGACAAAATTGTGTTCCATCAGAAAATGAAACCACAGACAATACAGAATCTTCATATGGAATTTATGATACCATTATTATAGTTGTGTTATTTAAACACAGTGAACGTAGTGTTTGAATATGCTTACACGCTATAATCAGACAAAACAACTATTGAGTTTTCGGCAATTTGGCTTATTGAAGGAGAGATTAAAACAATCAAAAATAAGATAAACAACTACCACATTGTTTTTTCAAAACTTTTTTTTTTTTTTTTTTTCTCTTAAATATACATATTATCATAACCCATTTGCTTATATCCAAACACTTCATATGATGTATTAAGATGTGTCTGGGACTGCTTAGTTTTATCTTTTATGCTTATCCTCTTATGGTAGAAAAGCAGTTAAGTGTTCTATTTTGAGGCAAATAAGCAACTTCCAAATTAAATAACCTAAAGCAGGTTGGGACATCCTTATTTCAATGTGCTTGTTTGAGATGATATTTAATACTACTGTACTAAGTTTTTACCCATACATCTAGCCTAAAACCCTTAATAGAAATGGATGTCCCAACAAGTTATTCCATTTTTGGGTCTAAATGCAACTTTTACATCATAATCAAAGATTCCAAACGCTTTCTAGAGTCCAATGGCAACTATTTCCAATCTAATGTATAAGCAGAAGCAAAAGCCGAACAAATTAACGCCCAAATGAGGTACACAAAGTTTGTGTTTACGCGGACGTGCAATTAAATGCAATCACAATGTAAAATTAGTGCATCAAAGCTATAAAATTTCGTTGAGACATTTTATCAAACACCTTGTGTGCTGCCTTCTTAAACATGATTTCTATCTATTTTTGCTCAACTTTTTTTCAGATTTAGAAGTAAATTCCCGAATATAACATATTTAGACCAACAATAACAAAAAAGAAACAAACAAATTAATCGACGAAAATAGTAAAAAATCAATTAAAAAAACATACTTTCAAACCTGAATGATGAATCTGATTACATATTGGGTGCGGAATGGTGGAGAACGATGGTGAACGGTGGAGAATGGTGGTTAACGATGGGGAATGATGGGGAACGGTTGTGAAGGCCAGTGGATGTGAACGGTGGTGGAACTGAAAGGTTATTAGAGAAAGAAGAAAAAAGAAGAGAAAGAAAAAATGAAAAAAATTAGACATTATATATCAAAGGCACTAATTTACAAAATCTTCCCTTAAAGAATGAATAAAGTTACAATGAGGCCCTTGTAGTTGGGGAAAAAAAAGGAGGTGAGAAGAGAGAGGTGATTTGCACTATTTTTCTACTTTTCTATCAAAGTGAGTTTTTTTATAGAACCAATATATATTATATATATATATAGTGTCCCTTTCATTTCAGAACCACCATATCTACAAGAACTGCGAGAACCAATAATGTACTACTAATAAAGGATTGTGTGCAATACATCAATGCAAAATGGCATTTTTGTAATTGAAAGAAATAAAATTTCCTGGAAACATTCATGTAAAGGGCAAAAAAGATATTCTATATTATACAATCTCATTAACTGCATGCAAAAAAATAGGGATACATTCCAACAATTTCTCGGTGATAATGATCAAAATATCAACTTGCTTGGTATAGTTTATCACAATTTAATTATTTACATATAAAAACACACACCAATTTCATATAAAAACACACACCGATAACCTAAACCCCCAATTTACCTTGAACGGATACAATCAAGAACAACCGAAACCCCCAATTAACACACACCGATTAACAATAACATCAATGGAAGGTATGATCATCAATGTACTATGTTTATAATTTGTTAATTTTTTTTTAATTGCGATGGTATATAATTCGATTGGTAAATGTGATTGCATGCCTGTTAATGCTTGTTGATTATTCTTTGGTTGTTCGATTGATTCATGTTAATCCTTTTTTGATTATTCTTTGATTGTTTGATTATTCATTGAGCATTAATGTAATTTTTTTTTTTCGGTTTTTTTTTTTTTTTTTTTTTTTTTTTTTTTTTTCCTGAATGATTGAGGATGAATGTTGTATTTTATGTTGATGTTACATTAGTGGTTGCAATATATTGTATAAATTTTCTGAAGATACATTACAGATGTTAACTTAAGAAACAGAACATCTTTAGGTGGAATTAGGAACATGTGTGTATGTAAGTACAAACATGTTGTTTTTGATGTGGTAATATGTAAGTGATATCTTTGTTTTGACACTGACATTAAAAAAAAAGAAGAAAAAAAACTATGGTTTAGAAACATGGATGTTACTATAATGAAAATAATCAATGGTGTTTGGAACATGTTTAGAAACCGTTGGATATGTGTTACAGGCGTTAAGTTAACAAACAGAACATGTTTAGAAACATGTATGTTAACAGAGTTAGATTCATCTATATTGTTGGTTTCACCTCAAAAGTGCAAGTCACTAATAATGCAGGTTGACCAATAAAGGTCAAACACCAAACTTAACAGGTTTAGAAGATGGTATGAACATACATGTTTTAGTATGTGTGTGAAGTAGTAACATGTGTTTTTGGATGTGTGTGTTAGATTCATCTATATTGTTGGTTTCACCTCAAAAGTCAAAGTCACTAATAATTTAGCTGTGTGACCATATTAGCAACAAAACAAATAGGACATAAACTGGCGTGCTTATTGTGTGTGAAGTAGTAACATGTGTTTTTGGATGTGTGTGTATGTGAGACTATTAGTTGTAACATATGTGTATGTGATACCATTCTGATACAATCAAAAATATGTGATACCAGTTATAATACAATCAAACATATGTGATACGAGTTGTAAGAAAAAAAGTTGTTGTCTTGTTTTCTTTTATATTTATTATGACTTAGTAGTGTGTATTTTAACAATGTGTGAGTGGTCAATGATGTTTTGTTGCGTACTTGTTATAGGTGTTAGGAGAAGTGGGAGGCGAAAGGATAAAGGGCCGGTTATTTGCGAGAACACAATTGAAGACGCAATAGATGCAGATGTGGAAGATAGTGATGATGACTTTCAAAATACTAATGTATATGTTAGCAAGGGTAAGCATAATGTAATACTAATTAGAGGTGCGTGGATGTAACTGGTTGTACATGGGAATATATTTATGCTTAATCTGTTATGTATGTACATGTATGTAACAGGTGAAAAGGGAACCAAGAATGACAATAAGGAAAAAGGAGATGTAGCGAAGAGAAAGAATATTGACAAGGATGGTTAGTGTGAATTTTTGTATTTAATGGTTTGGCAATGAACAATATTGTTTTTTTGTTAAACATACATGTTTTTCATTGAACGAACTTGTTTTTTAGTACATACTGAACTGGTGGTAATTAATAATAGGTGAGGAAAATGAAGTTGTTAAGAAACCTAAAAGGAAGAAGGGTGAAAGTTCAAGAGGAGAAGGGAGTAAGCCGTATGTGTTCCAGACGCGAAATAGCCCGAAGAAACTGTTCAATGCTATACAGACACTAACGCCGGTTCAAAGAGCGTGTCTGGAGCGGATTGGTTTTGGAGGGCTGTTGGATTTTAAAGTAGATGGGATACCAAATAAGTTAGGTTTTTATGTTGTAGACAACTTTGATCCAAATAAGATGGAAATAAAGGTGGGGAACTCGTGTATTCTGATTAATAAAGATTTAATTGGAGAGTTGGTTGGACTTAAGAATGAGGGGAAAGATGTAATGGCTGAGGAGATCGAGAGGGATAAGGAGATGATTGAAAGCTGGAATGCCCAATTTGGTAATAAGAAGGAAATTTTTACAGGGGATATTAAGGGAATGATTAGGAAATCAAAGGTAGCGGACATGAATTTTAAACTAAATTTCATTGTCCTATTTGCAAATGTGATGGGTGGTGTGAAAGGAAAAGGAGTTTGTGATGATGGCGTGTTGGAGCATATAAGAAGTGACACAGACTTATCTTCAATTAACTGGTGCGAATATGTTTGGAGAGGTCTCCAAACATGCAAAGAAGGTTGGAAGAGAAACAACACAAACAGTTATTTTTTGGGACCATTGACGTTGCTAACTGTAAGTTCGGGACTGTTTCATTATATAAATGTTAACTATGCAATTTTTTTAAGTTTGCATTTTTTTTTGTATCATAAATGTTTTTTAAATTATGTCTGAAACAGATGGCGTATGTTGATGGAACCGTGTGCGAAGGGTTCAACGTGCCACGTGTTAGACCAGCAACAAAGTTTTGGACCAGTGAGTTGTTGAAAGAGAGGGAAACGGAGGAAATTGATGGTGAAGGCCTGGGCATGGGTGAACTTCAAGGTCCATACATTGAAGAAGATGTAGATCCAATGCCTAATGACGAGGAGGTAATATAGTATATATATAATAGTTAGCTCTTTCTAAGTTTTGCGTACTTGTACAATAGCATTGTAATATACCGTATCAATTGTATGTAGGGATTCGTATGGAAACTGTCCAAGCTTATAGAAGGCATAAGGAATGCGCGGGCATGTTTTGAAAAGACAATGGAGACTGGTGTAGGAATGTTCCCTGGTAACTTGTTGATGTCTGATTTAAATCAACAATACCGTGCAGCGTTGATGATTACACATGCCCGTGATGAAGGAACAAGCGGTACGAACAACGAACCATTTGAATCGCCTGATTTTATGATGGGACCACAAACACAAGTGGAGGTGTTTAGATCTGCAGATAAGGTGTGTGCAGAATATTATGGTTCTGAAATGCAAATGGACATGGATGTTCCAAGTTTCAGTCTTGGGTTAAGTCAGGACCCGTTATTTGCACAGGAGAGAGGCGTTGACGGGAGTGGGACTGTAAATGATCAACAAGAACGGGAGTGGGGAGTAGGTGGAAAAGAACAGGAAGTAGGAACAAGAAAAGGTAAAGAAGCGGTGACTGCAGTCCCGTTGAGTATGGTTAAACCGGTTGAGGGGCGTGCAAAGCGTCGCGTATTAATGATGAAAATGGATATATCATATTAAAACATAAGTGTAACAACTAAATGTGTAAAAAAGTAATTATTTAATTAAAACGCTAAGGAACATTCAGATTATGTATGAAGAACAATAATGTTTGTTAGACATGTATGACTGTTAGGGATAAATAAGAAACATGCAATCTGAATAACGAACATACCGTTGCGTCTATGACGGTATTGTTTCTCTTGTCCCTATGTCGTTGATTAACCTCAAACAGTCAACTTAAATCAACCACGGATGTGGTCAAATAAAGTCAAACCACTTGAAGACAACTAACCAAGGAGTACAGTGTTTTCTCGGGTCGTTATATCCCAGCGAAGCGTGAAATTGTGTTTAAAGACGAATTGTGATCAAGTGTTATCGAATGGAAAAGGGGTTTTGAATTATTGGACTAAGGAAATAAAAGAGAATAGCTTTAAACAAGCTATAAGAATAAATACAGAAAACCAAATTACTTAAAAACGTTTAGAAACCTAGAAACGTACGTTTAAATTTAAATAAACGTAAACGTACAAAATAAAAAGTGAGATTTGATAAATAAAAGGCCTACGGATGTGAAAATTATATTTTTACAATCCTAATAATAAAAGAAGATTATTGGAAAAAGAAAATTATTTATCTGACTTATTGATTAATTATTATTAATTAAAAACTATTTTTAACTATTAAATAATTACCTAAAAAGTAAAAAATAAGAAATAAACTTAGAAAAAATGAAATTATGACTTAGATAAATCTAAAATATTATAAAACTTATTTTAAAACTGAAAATATATTTATTACACTTTTTATCTAATTATTATTAATTAATTACTATTTAATTATTATTTAAACTATTTTGATTTTTTATAAATACTAAATAAACAAAGAAAAATCTAAAACTTTTTCTATAAATATTATTAAGTTAAAAGAAGCTAAGAAAATTATAAAAATGAAAATTGCTTAATTAAAATTTAAAAAGATAAATTCTATTAAATAGAAGCTATCACTATTTTTCTGTTTTTGTTTTTCTTAAGGTCTAAAAATTTTATTATATTTTTCCTGGATTCTATTTAATAAAAGAAAATTATGAAAATTAAAATTATATTTTTCTGATTATTATTCTATTTATTATGATTTAATTACTATTAGAAACTAATTAAAAAGATTAAAAATATTAAATGACTTAGGAAAAATCTGAAAAATTCAGGATAAGTCTAAATTAATATTTGAAAGTTAATAAAATTAAAATCAAAAGTCTAATAAGCCCAGATAAGCAGATGGGCAGATAAGCAGTTGGTTCAATAAGCTAAAAATAAGCTAATAAGCTCAAAACTCAACCAAAGGCTCAGGACAGGTTTGATATACTATAAGAAGCTTAAAATGACTTAATTAAAAGAGATTGACCCACAGATTAAGCAAATGATCACTTAAGCAGT
The DNA here is from genome assembly GCA_021014915.2 of Artemisia tridentata subsp. tridentata. Lineage (NCBI taxonomy): Eukaryota > Viridiplantae > Streptophyta > Magnoliopsida > Asterales > Asteraceae > Artemisia > Artemisia tridentata. The sequence continues at coordinate 467,869,947 of CP139507.1, forward strand.
TGCAAATCTCACCCAGAAACTCAGGAAAATGACCAAATTGCAAGGCAGATTAAGCAGTTCAAATAAGCAGATAAGTTGAATAATATGGGGGCAAAAGTGAGCTAGCACTATGAGCTATCCAGAAATGCAAAAAGCATGGCCATAGCTTATGTGGATAAGCCACAAAGGAGATGAGATCAGCAGCATCAACACTCAGCATACACTGAGTTTGCTGATGTGCAGAGTTGTGCAGAAGTGTGCACACCTGTGCAAACCAATTCAACTCAATTTGACTACTCTAATATGACCAGGAGGAACTCAGGAAAGCCAAGGTTAAGGTCAGAATAAGCTTGTTGCTTATAATGGCTTATTTGGTCTTTTGAATTTCTAAAATTCCCACAGGTTATGCAAATCTACCAAATCTATCTAAATGGCCTATTATAACTTGTAAACAGCTTATATCAGTGAAAATAAGCTAGGTTGAAGTTGGGATAATGGTCAATCAACAGTACTCCTATGTTTGACCTTGTTGACTGACTTAAACCAAACACCCCTTAAGGGACTGTCTTGGTTGATTTTAACTACAAATGACTTATTTAAGCTAAGATTTGTAACAAACTAACTTTACTTAACTTATTTAAGTGCTAAGAAATAATAAAAACTGGATAAGAGCTTATAAATAAGTTGTGACTATTTTTGGTCTTTTTTTTAAGTTTTTTTAACTGTTTTAAAGAAAAATAAAGGCTAAGCTAGTTAAAACTTATGTAACTGATGAAATTAACTTAGAAACTAATAATAAGCATAAACTAATAACAATAAGCTATAAATAAGCAGTTTAACAGTAAATTGCAAAATTAAGCTAAGAATTCAAAAAGAGCTTACAACTGATTTGCTATGGAACTGAGGGAACAAGGAACATAACTTATCCTAGCTTGTTCACACAAGCTAGAAAACCACAAAAAGCCTTCCAGAACAGCTTTTAACTTCAGAAGAGCTTAATGAGAGCTTATGTTGACTTATGTTGACTTTTTTGATTCTTCAAGGTTAAACTAGCTAGAATCTAATATAAGCTTATAACAAGCTATATTAAGCTTATATAAACTCATATACAGGGTATTGTAGCTTGTGATTGATTATAGATTCTAATTCGAATTACAAATAAAATTGGAAATTCATAAAAACTTATAATCAGTAAAACAGAGCTTGAAATTAGAACAATATGATTGTAAATTACTTGTATTGATTACTGGAAATGAAAATTACAATAAGTGAAAGACTTGGAAATAAAAACGATTACACTAAATTAACTACTACTTTTCTAGTCTATTACATGGTTCTATATATACAAAGATAAAGTGGGAATGCCTTCTTATCTCCCTCTGAACACATCTTGACCTTTGAATAATCTTCAATCGATCTGAGCCTTTGATTCTTCATTTTGGCGCCAAAACTGAGTTAGTGGATTCGAGCAGGTTTATAGCAATTAATGCATTTTGGGTGATTGTGGAAGTGGAGGAGAAGCATTTAATGCATTTGGCATGTTAGGTAAGGTGGTGGGTTGTCAGAGAGGCGGTGGAGGTGGTGGTATCTGGTTTTGGCGGGGCGGTATTGGGGAAGAAGGTTTGACTGAGTCAAACCTTCGGTTTTAAATAAAAGGGATTGGGTCGGGTAATGTTTTGGACTTGGGCTGGGTTTATTATAAGTGGGCTGGGGTTAGATATTAGGATGGGTTGGGTTTTATTTAAGGGTTGGGTTTATTAATAAAACATGGTCCGGTTGGTTTGTAGTTATTTAAGCACAAGGACCACTTTTGTAATATTCTGAAATTGAAGGGTTGAAATTGTAATTTTACCAAAGTTATCAAAAGGGTCTATTTTTCCAATTATAAATAGCACAAGGGTTTTATTTGATAAATTACAATTTTTAAAACCCGAGGACTAGATTTGCCAATTTTGAAACTTGAGGGGTAAAAGTTGTCATTTTTAGAAAACTTTCATCCAGGGATTAAAAGTGAATATGTTTGATATCCCAAGGACTAAAGTTGACTTTTCTTTCATTTTAAACCTTCAGGGACTAAATCTGCCAATTTGTGAAACTTCAGGGACTGAAAGTGACAATTATGTAAACTTTGTTCGTTTTTCACTTGTTTTCAATCTTTTTGTTCCTGAATCATATAAAAACACATTTTATGATATTTTCTGTATTATTTGACTTTTCAAAGTGTTTTTGGCTGTTTTTGTGGGTTTAAATAATGTAAAATATATGTGTATTTAGACACATATCAAATCCCCACACTAAACTATTGCTAGTCCCTAGCAATCTTTTATGAAAATTTAATGGATTTTATCTCTTTACCAAAAGCCATTACTTCTGGAGTAGCCAATGTTTTAGTATGTGATACTTTGGTACAATGATAACCAAATGATTTTGAGCAAACCATCAGCTGTCAACGGTTTTGATTTGTCTTTACCAAAAGCCGTTTGCTTCTGGACTAGCCAACTCTTAGATAAATTACAACTATTATCTTTGGTGAGCTGATTACCAATCATGGTTTTCTACTGCCTTTACCACAAGCCATAATCTTGCGGGCTAGCCAACTCTTCACTTATAAAGATATGACGAGTCGAATACCATACAATTTTAGGCAAATTGCAAGCCATAAACGGATTTGAGATATCTTTACCAAGAGCCGTTTGCTCTCGGATTAGCCAATCCTTATGTGGGTTAGACATGGCGGACTGATAACCATTTATTGCGTTCTAAGTGAGAAAAAATTTTAAAATTTTGGCTAAAAATGGGGGTACTAGATGGTACATTTGATCAAATTCGCTAGAATTCCCCCCCACACTTAGAACTGAATATTGCCCTCAATATTCAAAGAACCGGCTGTTAAACCAACACTTAGAACGTAAAAAGGTAATAATAATAGCCATTATTTTGATATATACACTTTTTTTTTTTTTTTTTTTTGATTGAAATTTACATATATACAACAGCAGGGGCAACTCCCCCACACTAGGGTGAGACATGGGTGAAAACCCATATTTTACTACTGTTTTTATTAACCGAGTCGCTAGCTTGACTCGACCCCGAATTCATTGGTTCATGGGGAAGTAAGTGGAAGAAACCATCTCCATCGGACTTTCATTCAAAATGTTTGGATAACCAATTGAACATAAGAAAGTTCCACACCGATGAGATAAATCCGGCATTTAAACCAATGTTAAATGGAAAATGCCGGGGTCAAAAGTAATATCCTCACTCCCAAATGAGTGAAAGATAGGGGAAATCACCGGGTAGGTGAAGGGAAGAAGAGAGATCTGAATAGCAATTAAGATAAGAACTTCCTCCTCAAGAATTGTATATTCATGTGGAGGAGGCAAGTCTTTAAACTTGATCTCTGGAAATTTATCAGTTTTCTCAACTGACTTGATTTTCTCATTATGAAGTTGTTTTGGTGGAAGAGGGGAAGATGAATCTTCGTTTAACAAATTTTCTAGAAAGAGAATGTCCCCCTCAGGATCAAGATAGTTATCATCAACCTCATGCGGAAGTGAACTATCTAGAGTAAGAAAAGCATCGACCTCATCCCAAAAGGGATCACTTCCCTCAACCGAAGTGAGAGAAGGGGAAGAGTCGGCTATGATAAGTTGAGAAGATGTGGTGGTTTCCCCACTCACAGAATTATGAAAATAACCAAGACTTTCTTGAGAGTACTCCTTTGAAGCAACATCAATGACATCGATTCGGTTAACCGATGCAGAATTATAATTTGAGGAGTACCTCGAAGTTTGATCATGGTTAAAGGTAACAGCTTCATTATCCACACGCAAGGTGATCTCATGCTTAAATACATCAATAAGAGCATGGCCTGTTTTTAGGAATCCTCTTCCAAGAATGAGAGGAACCTTTTGATCAGCATCGAAATCAACAACCACAAAGTCAGCTGGAAAATGGAACTTTCCTACTTTTACAAATACATCCTCAGCAATGCCGCGAGGATGAGATATGGTTCGATCTGCAAGCTCGAGAGTCATGCAGGTAGGAGTAAGAGCCGGAAGAGAAAGTTTCTTCCATACTGAATGAGGCATCAGGTTGATGCTTGCACCAAGATCGGCCAAGGCATAGCATTCAACCATTCCCGAAAATACACAAGGTAGTAGAAACTTTCCAGGATCTCCAAGCTTCTCCGGAAGCTTTTTCAAGATAACCGCTGAGCAGTTCTCATTTAATGGAGTTTTAGCCATTTCAATCAGTTTTTCCTTGTTGCTTAACAAGTGTTTGATTGTTGATACAAACTTGGGCATCAGAATGATAGCATCCGCAAAACTTATGTCAAAATGTAATTCTTTAAAGATTTGAAAGAATTTGTCCATTTGTTGACTAGCCTTCTCACGGAGCTTTTGCTTATTTAAGCGCGATGGGTAAGGAATGTAAGGTTTGGATTTAGGGGCAATGACTTCAGGAGTCTTAACAGATTCAAAGACAACTCCTGGTTTGGATTTCTTTTTAGGGATAACCGGAGGATGGACATGTGCTGTACTTTGTGGGCTTGGAATTTGCACTTTGTCCGTTGTATCCTCCGTCTCTTTTTCCATTTCAAACAACGAATGAGGAATAGGACCAGATGGTCCCTCATAAGCAGCACCACTCCGAGTGGTGATAGCTTTGACGAAAGTGGTATCTTCATCATCATCACTGTCATCAAACACACTGACAGGAACAACATTGAGCATATCGGAATAATATCTGGCTGTTCTTTGCTCACTAAGTTTGGTTTAAAAACTTTTAACCGTAAATCGTGATAGAATAGGATCTATTCTTGACGGTTGAGGAGCAATTGTGGGTGTGGAATTTTGGATGACCGAAGGTTGGACGTATTTAGCACTTCCATTGTTAGAGGGAAGTATCGGGTCCTTTATCACCTTGAATCCAACATGAGATTTACCACTACGTGTACTGACAGCTTTGAGTTCACCCCTAGGGTTGACAACAGTGTTACTTGGGAGACCTCCCGAGGTAGAAGGTAGATCATTTAAAGATTTTTTTATGTCATTTATTTGGGTAACCAACAACTGGTTTGTCTGATATTGAGTTCTATTTGTCTCCTCTTGAGATTTTATGAATTGCCTAAGCAACTCATCTGAGGACGTCTGATTTTAGTTTTGGACATTCCATGGCTTTTGGTTATGATTACCCTGATTCTGACCTCGGTTTTGATTGAAATTTTGAGAATTGTTGAAATTTTGTCCCTGATGTTGAACAAAGCGATTTTGATTATTCTGATTTGGCACGGGTGGAAAACCAGGTGGGACCATAGCATTCGGTGCTCGGTACTGAGTTTCAGCATGCGGTCGGTATTGATTTTGGTTTACTACAGCTACTGGAGCTGGGTAAAGAGAAGCATCGGTTGCTTGACAATCATAATACGCATGTGGGCCACCACAAGTTTCACACACTTTGTTTATTGCTTTGATTTGTTCCGGTTTATGAATTTCACTCTTCAGTTCTTTCATTTCCTTCATCATACAACGCATTGCGTCCGTTAGAAAGGCTAACTCTGATGAGTTACCGGATGAAGAAGAAGCAGGAGTGACAGGAACATTCACTTTGTTTCGAGAAAAAGGAACTTTTGATTTATTTTCACAAATTTCAATCACCTCTTTAGGTTTACGATTCAAGATATTGCCACCGGCGGCTGCGTTAAGTGCATCTTGATCGTTTTAGGTCAACCCATTATAAAACGTATTGATCTGTTGTAACTCCGTGAAATCGTGATGTGGGCATTTTCTTAGGAGATCTTTAAATCTGTCCCATGCCTCTCCGAAATTTTCATCAAAACCTTGACGAAATCCAGCAATTTTATTTTTTAGATTAGTCGTCTTTGATGGAGGGAAGAAATAATTGACAAATTTCTTTACGAGATCTTCCCAGGTTTCAATGGATCGAGGGGGTTCTTTATCCAGCCAAATCCGGGCTGCCCCCTCAAGTGAGAATGGAAATAGCATCAATTTGATAACTGTTTGCGGCACATTCTTGTAATTAATTGTAGAGGTCAACTTGTTGAACCAACGAATGTGTGCATATGGATCCTCTCGTTCAAACCCGTGGAATTGGTTTGTGGACACGAGCTGAATCAAATGTGTTTTCAGTTCAAAATGATCAGAATCGATGGTTGGTAAAACGATGTCATCTCCGTAACCCTCGGTGGGTGCCTGGAGCATTTCAGCCATTGTGCGTTCGTCTGCCATATTATCAGTGAGAACAGTACGAATCTCAGGTTCGACTATTTGGGCAGCACGTCTACGATTACGTCTTCTCGGAATATCTACGAGTTTACGTAAAGGGCTTGATGACGTGGAAGAACGAGTGCGCATGCACTAAATAAAATATTGTAATTAAATCAAGAACGAATCAAAACACAAGTGAACTTAAACCAATAATCAACAAGCGTACGGTAGCTCTCTAAAAGATAAACGCACAGAGTGGCGGAGAAGCAAAGGTGGGCAATTAATGCTCCTTAAAAACCCGCTTCTTTCAGTCCGACAATTTAATGTCAGACTATCCTTAAACCTCCGTTATAGTTTGTTTATCAATCAAAGGTGAGCCGATATTCGCAAGTGATACAAAGGCAAGTTTTAAATCTGATGTTTGGGAACTTATTATGGTCGTACCCCCAGTTAGGTAGTACTCTGTCTTGGTTCTCGATGGTAAATTTTATTGTTGTTATTATTAAACAAAGAAAACGGAAAATATTTTTGATGTTTTTATTTTTTATATGATAATATATATAGAAAAGGAAAGAAAAATATTTTTTTATTTTATATTGTTTATGGGAAATTGAAATACGATATTTTTGGTACTCGATTCGTTAAACGAATTAACTTCACGAGTGTTTTGCTTTATATATGGTGAATATATCGTCTTCCCTGGCCTCCCCAAAACACTCTTGATACGAAAGAGACCTCCCGCCATAGAGAAGAGATCTAAAGTCTGGGTCACCTCGATCACCCTCCCTTGAAGCTGAAGTGGTCGAGAGAGATGAACCCGCACCACATTTTATAACCTTCGAACCGAAAGCCCCAACTAGCACCAATAGCGGAGCGGCCGGAGATTGATTGCAAGATAAGGCCAAAAACTTGAACTACTTATCTTCTCTTAGGTAGCGGTCGATCGGTAAGCAAGACTAGAGGAAGACTCTTTCACTGTATGAATGATTGCCTCAACGCAACTCAAGAGGGGAAGAGAGGTTGAAAGCTTGAAACAAAGAAAGGGAAATGCAGAGCAGTCAAAGAATGCGCCAAACGCCATGAACGCACAAAGTGGACCGCTGTTTGGCGAAAAGTCACGATTTCGGGCCACTTGATCGCGCCGAGACTCCTAACTCTAAGACTTCCGCGGCGCAGCCTTATTTGTGAATAGACCGAACGTCTCACCAGCTTCAGCGAGTTTTTCTACTTAAAGTATTCAGCTAAAGCAAAAGAAAAAAACAAAAATTGGTTATTTTAAAAGAGAAAAGGCGCTATTTAGCCCTCTTTTCTGTGTCAAAGAGAAAGAGCGCTCAAGAGATAGAAGATATACACAGATTGGGTTTCAAAAACACGATACTGCAAAACGTTTAAAACACGCAACACACCTCCCCGGCAGCGGCGCCAAAATTTGATTGGCCTCAAACAGTCAACTTAAATCAACCACGGATGTGGTCAAATAAAGTCAAACCACTTGAAGACAACTAACCAAGGAGTATAGTGTTTTCCCGGGTCGTTATATCCCAGCGAAGCGTGAAATTGTGTTTAAAGACGAATTGTGATCAAGTGTTATTGAATGGAAAAGGGGTTTGGAATTATTGGACTAAGGAAATAAAAGAGAATAGCTTTAAACAAGCTATAAGAATAAATACAGAAAACCAAATTACTTAAAAACGTTTAGAAACCTAGAAACGTACGTTTAAATTTAAATAAACGTAAACGTACAAAATAAAAAGTGAGATTTGATAAATAAAAGGCCTACGGATATGAAAATTATATTTTTACAATCCTAATAATAAAAGAAGATTATTGGAAAAAGAAAATTATTTATTTGACTTATTGATTAATTATTATTAATTAAAAACTATTTTTAACTATTAAATAATTACCTAAAAAGTAAGAAAATAAGAAATAAACTTAGAAAAAATGAAATTATGACTTAGATAAATCTAAAATATTATAAAACTTATTTTAAAACTGAAAATATATTTATTACACTTTTTATCTAATTATTATTAATTAATTACTATTTAATTATTATTTAAACTATTTTGATTTTTTATAAATACTAAATAAACAAAGAAAAATCTAAAACTTTTTCTATAAATATTATTAAGTTAAAAGAAGCTAAGAAAATTATAAAAATGAAAATTGCTTAATTAAAATTTAAAAAGATAAATTCTATTAAATAGAAGCTATCACTATTTTTCTGTTTTTGTTTTTCTTAAGGTCTAAAAATGTTATTATATTTTTCCTGGATTCTATTTAATAAAATAAAATTATGAAAATTAAAATTATATTTTTCTGATTATTATTCTATTTATTATGATTTAATTACTATTAGAAACTAATTAAAAAGATTAAAAATATTAAATGACTTAGGAAAAATCTGAAAAATTCAGGATAAGTCTAAATTAATATTTAAAAGTTAAGAAAATTAAAATCAAAAGTCTAATAAGCCCAGATAAGCAGATGGGCAGATAAGCAGTTGAGTCAATAAGCTAAAAATAAGCTAATAAGCTCAAAACTCAACCAAAGGCTCAGGACAGGTTTAATATACTATATGAAGCTTAAAATAACTTAATTAAAAGAGCTTGACCCACAGATTAATCAAATGAACACTTAAGCAGTTGCAAATCTCACCCAGAAACTCAGGAAAATGACCAAATTGCAAGGCAGATTAAGCAGTTCAAATAAGTAGATAAGTTGAATTATATGGGGGCAAAAGTGAGCTAGTACTATGAGCTATCCAGAAATGCAAAAAGCAAGGCCATAGCTTATGTGGATAAGCCACAAAGGAGATGAGATCAGCAGCATCAACACTCAGCATACACTGAGTCTGCTGATGTGCAGAGTTGTGCAGAAGTGTGCACACCTGTGCAAAACAATTCAACTCAATTTGACTACTCTAATATGACCAAGAGGAACTCAGGAAAGCCAAGGTTAAGGTCAGAATGAGCTTGTTGCTTATAATGGCTTATTTGGTCTTTTGAATTTCTAAAATTCCCACAGGTTATGCAAATCTACCAAATCTATCTAAATGGCCTATTATAACTTGTAAACAGCTTATATCAGTGAAAATAAGCTAGGTTGAAGTTGGGATAATGGTCAATCAACAGTACTCCTATGTTTGACCTTGTTGACTGACTTAAACCAAACACCCCTTAAGGGACTGTCTTGATTGATTTTAACTACAAATGACTTATTTAAGCTAAGATTTGTAACAAACTAACTTTACTTAACTTATTTAAGTGCTAAGAAATAATAAAAACTGGATAAGAGCTTATAAATAAGTTGTGACTATTTTTGGTCTTTTTTTTAAGTTTTTTTAACTGTTTTAAAGAAAAATAAAGGCTAAGCTAGTTAAAACTTATGTAACTGATGAAATTAACTTAGAAACTAATAATAAGCATAAACTAATAACAATAAGCTATAAATAAGCAGTTTAACAGTAAATTGCAAAATTAAGCTAAGAATTCAAAAAGAGCTTACAACTGATTTGCTATGGAACTGAGGGAACAAGGAACATAACTTATCCTAGCTTGTTCACACAAGCTAGAAAACCACAAAAAGCCTTCCAGAACAGCTTTTAACTTCAGAAGAGCTTAATGAGAGCTTATGTTGACTTATGTTGACTTTCTTGATTCTTCAAGATTAAACTAGCTAGAATCTAATATAAGCTTATAACAAGCTATATTAAGCTTATATAAACTCATATACAGGGTATTGTAGCTTGTGATTGATTATAGATTCTAATTCGAATTACAAACAAAATTGGAAATTCATAAAAACTTATAATCAGTAAAACAGAGCTTGAAATTAGAACAATATGATTGTAAATTACTTGTATTGATTACTGGAAATGAAAATTACAATAAGTGAAAGACTTGGAAATAAAAACGATTACACTAAATTAACTACTACTTTTCTAGTCTATTACATGGTTCTATATATACAAAGATAAAGTGGGAATGCCTTCTTATCTCCCTCTGAACACATCTTGACCTTTGAATAATCTTCAATCGATCTGAGCCTTTGATTCTTCATTTTGGCACCAAAACTGAGTTAGTGGATTCGAGCAGGTTTATAGCAATTAATGCATTTTGGGTGATTGTGGAGGTGGAGGAGAAGCATTTAATGCATTTGGCATGTTAGGTAAGGTGGTGGGTTGTCAGAGAGGCGGTGGAGGTGGTGGTATCTGGTTTTGGCGGGGCGGTATTGGGGAAGAAGGTTTGACTGAGTCAAACCTTCGGTTTTAAATAAAAGGGATTGGGTCGGGTAATGTTTTGGACTTAGGCTGGGTTTATTATAAGTGGGCTGGGGTTAGATATTAGGATGGGTTGGGTTTTATTTAAGGGTTGGGTTTATTAATAAAACATGGTCCGGTTGGTTTGTAGTTATTTAAGCCCAAGGACCACTTTTGTAATATTCTGAAATTGAAGGGTTGAAATTGTAATTTTACCAAAGTTATCAAAAGGGTCTATTTTGCCAATTATAAATAGCACAAGGGTTTTATTTGATAAATTATAATTTTTAAAACCCGAGGACTAGATTTGCCAATTTTGAAACTTGAGGGGTAAAAGTTGTCATTTTTAGAAAACTTTCATCCAGGGATTAAAAGTGAATATGTTTGATATCCCAAGGACTAAAGTTGACTTTTCTTTCATTTTAAACCTTCAGGGACTAAATCTGCCAATTTGTGAAACTTTAGGGACTGAAAGTGACAATTATGCAAACTTTGTTCGTTTTTCACTTGTTTTCAATTTTTTTGTTCCTGAGTCATATAAAAACACATTTTATGATATTTTCTGCATTATTTGACTTTTCAAAGTGTTTTTGGCTGTTTTTGTGGGTTTAAATAATGTAAAATATATGTGTATTTAGACACATATCAGTCGTATCAAACAACACTCAACATCTCCTACAAAACGAGAATCAATCTGTGCACACCAATATAACGCTTTAGATATTTCGTGTTGCACTTCCTTGAATACAGAGATTGTGTACACATCACGCGCATGACGCTCGATAGATAATTTTGTCATCATGACAGGAGTCTTTTCTTCCGTTGAATTATCTAACACACGTTGGGTGTACCTCTGTTTCTCCATAGCCGATGCAAAGCACAACATAAAATGGACTAACGAGTTGCCTGGATGGGAATAAATCTGGAAAAATGCGTTGGAACTCTCCGATCGTGATGTTGTCTTCATCAAACCACACATGGGTATCGTGTCAAAGAAACCTGGAACCCATCTATCCCTGATAGCGTACATGTCAGTTAACCACTTGTTCTGACCAAGATTATACCTCGCTAATAAATCATTCCAACGTTCTTCAAAGACTTGAGGACCAATGTACATATTCCAAACTAATTTGTGAAACTCTTTCTTAAATTTAGAGTCGTCATCGACATCACCCACAACCTGTAATTATAGTAATGGTTTTTTTTGTTGTTGTTATATTTGGTCCTTTGGGCACACATGAATGTATAAAGAAATCTTAATGTAATGAACATTGGCGCACAAAATAAGTATACCTTCCCGGGAAGTTTCTGAGTAATGTGCCACATGCATAATCTATGATGCGATTCGGGGAACACCTTTAAAACAGCCTTACGCAACGCAGCGTCTTGGTCTGTAAGAGCCAGAGGTGGTTGCTTCCCATGAACCTTTAAAAATGCTTCAAGCATCCAACAATACGATTCATATTTTTCGTTAGACAATAAAGCAGCACCAACAGTTACACATTTTTGGTGATGGTCAACACAAGTAAAGGGAACGAAAATCATGTCATACCTGGAAAAACATGTTGTATTAATATATTAGTTTATAAGACGATAATGTTTTCGTAACCTTAAAATGAAAACAGAAAATAGTAATGGAACTTACTTATTAGTATTAAAAGTAGCATCAAATGCAACAACGTCACCAAATGCAACATAGTTGCACTTCATGGTTTCATCAACCCAAAACATACGGCATAGCTCATCTTTTTTTGTGTGGTGATAAAACGAGAAACCTGGTACATGTTCCTGCCTCTTTAGCATCTTGTCAACCAACATTTGAGCATCCCTTTCACCGATGAATTTATTCATACCGCGTCTAAAATTATTCCAATCAACAGGCATGCCACGTACTTTATCAAAACCACCCAATAGTGCAACTCTTAGCCTATGTGCTTTCTGTGGACCAATATTTGATAATGACGCACGATGAATGAACATATGATCTCCGAATTCCAACTGTCTTCTAGCTCGAGCAAGATCCATATTAGCCGGGTCAATGAGTTTGTGATTATGATTCTCCACAAACTTGAGTATGGAGTAAGAATTTGTTCCTATAATACGTTTTAAACTTAAATGTGCTTTGCAATCTGTAACGGATGTTGTCGATCTACGTTTCCTTTTGTGTTTCCCATTTTCTATCCCAACCTCTTCAACATCCTGATACTCATCATCAATAAGTGTATTCATTTCAACACTCTTTCTAGGTTTACCGGCTCTATGACATACCAGGTGCTTGTGAGTTATTTGACCATTCTTGCTTTTGATTCCCGATTTACGTACAGAAAACCTAGCCTTAGCAGCATACACCTTGTACATGTTATATGCTTCGTCAAAAGTTGCAAAAACATCGCCTTCTTTAGGCTTCTCATTAACTGGAACATCCGGAACCCAATATCTGGTTCCATGTGGGCTGGGAATACACTCCGGGTCAATCTCATAAATATCGAATTCATTAGAATCTACAAAAAAAAAAAAAAAAAAAAAAAAAAAAGCATGTAAAAAATTATCAAGAACATATAAGAGCATAAAATAGATCAATAAGTGGTTCTGGTAGATATCATCATCTAGAACATATAACAGCAAAAATGAACCAGCCTTAAATTAACATGCACGCACAAACCAAAAAAAAAAAAAAAAAAAAGCATGTAAAAAATTATCAAGAACATATAACAGCATAAAATAGATCAATAAGTGGTTCTGGTAGATATCATCATCTAGAACATATAACAGCAAAAATGAACCAGCCTTAAATTAACATGCACGCACAAACCCTAAATAATGTACCATTGTTGACGCCTTGATCATGTTCCACATGATCAAAATCAAATGGTTGCTCAGATAACAAAAGTAATTGATGATTCTGATAATCATGGTCGCCTATATCGCCTTGATGATGTTCCATACTTAATCTTGCGTATATGATTAATAAATTTGTGTTTGATATGATGTTTATAAAACAGAATTAGGGTTTGTTGAACAATGGAAAAAGATGGAATAAGTTCTCTAAATCAAACCGTAAAATGTAGCAGAAAATAAGTCCAGGATAATAGGAATGTTTGAATTTTAAATTGATCAAATTTAATGAAATATATGGTAAATGACCTTATTGCCCCTGCGAATTTAACTATGGAAAATAAATTGAAATCAATTTACTAAAATCTGATTGGACAATATTGGTTCTCGCAGTTCTTGTAGATATTGTGGTTCTGAAATGAAAGTCCCACTATATATATATATATATATATATATATATATATATATATATATATATATATATATAATATATATATATATATATATATATATATATATATATATATATATATATATATATATATATAACAATTATTCCTTACATTATATGACTTGTGGCACGTAAAAATCCCTCCATTAGACAACCCCGTAAAATTGATTACAATATATACTTTCATCTTATGCAATATTATAACAGACTAATCAATATATGATTAAATATTTCTCAATCACTATTGGACTTATCACCAAAGTAAACAAAATCATTTCTCAATAACACAATGACTAAGGGTTATGCAATTTTTTTATTTATTTCAATTGTTCATTTTATACATATTTGACACTATTTTGATTGAACTCATGAAGAAAGTGTAAAACTATTGGAATGTGTACATAATAAGTACAATTGTATAGTTTTTAATGCATTTTTTATCCCGTTTTATCATGTCCAAGCATCAAACAGTTTATATATACACCAAGATTATATTGATTATTAAAGGTTATTTAAAAACTTTTATAGATCAATGTAACTATTATGGGGGATATAGTCATTTTTCGTGGTGTGTATGGGATGATATTTCAATTGGTACAAACTTTTACTTGTAACCAATTGATACCACTATTTCTCACTTGTATCAAATTCTATTCTTCACAATCTTAGATCAATAAAATGTTATATGGTTAGTATTCGTGCTCTTATCATTTTATTCTCAATTGTCTTTGGGTAGTACCAAGGTCACGCCATCATCTCTAAGGGATAAACCATATTTATAAACTATAAGAGTTTTAGTATGTGGACAATGATTGAAATAATATTTAACATTCAATATATCCTTCCAATAATTATAATTCCATTGAAGACGATCTAAACTTAATTGAAAATCAATATGACTATCATTGAGACCGTTATTGATAAGAGTAGGAAAAGTCTTATCTTAGAATAAGACTTTTCCTACTCACATCCTCAATTGTACCGGGATATCAAAAAAAAAAGGGCAAGAAATGTCTAGACAATAATAAGTTAATAAGTACACATGCACGAAAAATGTGCATGTAATCCTATATTGATTTCCAAAGTATAGGGAAAACCATATTGGATTCCAAACAGCAAATATGTAATCACCATTCCAATTAAGTACACCATAGGGATACCGTCAAATATGGTACTAGGAATATAGTATAAAATGTACACATGCACGGGGCAATAGAATTGAGAACATATATTGTGAATTTGTGATGTTCCTATTATGAACCACCAAAAGCGAACATAATTTTCCCTATGGGCAAAGTTGTACATTATACCTAAATGGTGATTTATAGTCAAATGCTATAGAAATTGTATATGATATTTATGGAGTTGAAGGGGATACCTATTTTTAAATCCTAAATCATACGTAATATTTTAGTATATTGAATGTGACCATAAATCAATTTTAGGGAAATATAATTGTGAAAGTAAAATTAACACTCACTAAATTATAGATTGTCCATAAGACGGGTGTGTTTGGCAAAAATTGCTGGTGTTGGTGCTGGTGATTTTGCTGGTGCTGGTGCTGATGCTGATGCTGATGCTAGTGCTGGTTCTGAAAAAAATTAAAAATGTAGCCTTGTTTTTGTAGTATTTTTTGGCAAACTAGCTGTAATTGTAGATTAAAAGTGTAAAATGACGTAACCGGACATACAAATAATAAATGTGAGTTTTTTGAAGGTTAAATTGATAATTATATAAAAAAATAATCTCTATCTCTTTCTAAAAAGCTGGTTGGATGAACTTTTAATTTTAGAGATTATTTTTCCTATAATTTTTCTTAATCTTAGCAGCCAAACGATACTACTTTTTGGACAATAGATTATTTTGTGAAAAAAAAGTTGTAGCCCCCATAATCTCCCAATAATCTGGGATACCAAACACAGCCGACATATCCATATACATTAGAATTGCTGACTTATTCCAATAATATTGTGTTTAAGCGATAAATATTCATAATGAGGCTTATAGCTACCACATAAGTCATACATATTATTGTATGGATTATACGTAGGGATATCGTTGTCTAGACATGCCAATGTGCCCCGATCCTCTTCTATTTATCATGGTGTACATATTGTGAATCAAATTCAGTGTTTTTTACAAAGGGATTCTTCATAAAAATTGGTATCCCTATATCAGATCCCTATATCCCTACAAAGAAAAGAAGTGTTAGTTGATATTTTCTTAAGATATAGGAAATGAAAAGGAAAATAATGATAAATCATGTTCTTGAGTGGGAAGAAAAGGAAAATAACTTGTTCAAATTACATGTATGCCAATATATTCAAATCACAATATATTTGAATATATTGGCATACATGTAATCTTAATCAACCAAATTAAACAATGTCCTTATAAGAGTGCTCTCATGAAAAAATAGAATCAAATATGTTCTATGGATACTAAAAATTATACTATGGAGAAGATGAAATAATTTGGATCGTGTACTTATTTTTACTAATATATATACGTAGTTTTTTTGGCTATTGAATACTTAAGTTGATATTGTTAAGATATGTTCAAAATGGGATATTTAGACATATTTCATTTCTGAAAAAATCAATTGAGAATGGAATTGATACCCTTCAATATAGGGATAACATACTTTTAGTGATAAAGTGTATATAACATTCTCAATCCAATATAAGGAACATGGGGCAAGGGTATATTGGAGGGATACATATAGTATTTATTCTACTCAATTGATATAGTAAATATTTTACCATCACAAATATATTTCAATTGGTATATCATCCCAATCGTTGTAGAACTATTTTAGAGATATTGGGATAATTTTGGCTAACTTACAGTACTTTAACTTGTTCACGGCTAAATTGATTAGAATACCCTTATAAAATATGCATTGTTGAAGTAACCATAAGATAGTGGTTTGGAGGGTAAAAATTAGCATAATATAGGGATTTACTATATCAATGATACTTAACACATTTATGCGTATAGATCCCTATGTAGTGTACAATTTGAGATAAATAAGTATTATGCACTATTTTCCACTAGGAGGACCTCCAATTTGAGTTTAACATATACAATTCTCTTGAATACATTTTACCATAGTAACAAAATCCTTTTTTTCGTGCATGTGTCCCATTTGAACTATATGTCAAATGGGACCATATACAATAATACCAAATTGTAAACGTTTATCATAAATGTTATTATTTGGTAAATCCTTAAATTTAATTGGTACTTCTATTAAAGTCATATGGTAAATATGTTCATGGGGTATAGGGATTCTGTTAATGTAAACTACACATGCACGAAAAATATTCCTTCAAAAGTCAAATCAATAATACCGTTCTTCTCCCATAGACATTTTTCGTATACTATGCTATGAATAAGAGAAAATCATTTCAAAAAAAATAAATAATACCGTTCTTCTCCCATAGTCATTTTTCGTAACCATAAGAGTTTTCGCCGTGAACAATGTATCCCCGTGATTGTTGTGATGGTATGATGGCATTGTTTATGGATCTTGTGAAGGGTGAATATATTCTTCCGCAAAAGTAACAAGTCTCCAAAAAATGACTAAGTTGAAGGGTATCAAAGTGGAACGGTATTATTGATTTGTAAGAACGCTTATAATCCTTATAACTTAATAGAAGATATACAATAATCATCAATTGAACAATGTGCACTTATTTAACAATTTTTTTAATAATACAAAGTCCCTACATCAATGTAACTATTCATAATACCATATAGAATCCCTTGCAAATACTTATTACTCAATTGTGATTTATCAACAATTATTTAAAACTCTTAACGGTTTAAATTCTTATGGTTATCGAACCACTATCATGCAATCTTTAATAACCACAATTGAGATAAATAAGTATCAATAGGATTTTGCATTATTCAACAATGTTTGAGAGTAGGTTTTTACAGCGTATTCCATTTGGCATTCCAAAAAAATGCCCATTGTTTATCTCATTTTGCCAAAATCGTTGTTGAACGTTATAATAAGTACACATGATTATGGAAAAGTGGACATCGAATATTATCAATTGAGATACATTATGTTTTAACCATATCATCGTTTGAAGGGTTTGATGGTTGTGTCTAACAATATCGTAGAACATTTTATGAGGACTATTACCATTTTTAACGAACCCAAATAATTGATTACTCAAAAGTGTACTTATATGTTGATGGTTTTGATTCAAGTGATGGTATATACCTGAGAGAAATAACTGTTTCTGATACATATTTAACATATATATGATCTGTTTCAATATACCGTTCTTGCCAATGTCATCTTTTAAAATAGTGATTCTAATTTGATTATCTCATAGTCATTTTTCACATAATACCGTGTGCAATCAACAATCAGTTTTGCAATGCAATACCAACAGTGAAGTTATGGTCACTAACTTACAATAGAGAACTCTAAGACCTATTCGTACTGCTAACTGCTAAGTAGATACAAGATTAGTGTAACTAATCTTTTGCTCACCATTAACAAACTCTAACTAGCTAAATCTATAGTGACTACAAATCTTTTTAAATATATACTTACGTGTCATCTATAGGGCTATTTCCATAACATCAGGTGTGTCAAAGTAGCTAAATCTATATACTACAAATCTTTTCAAAGTGGCGATTCATCCTTACGTATGTGGAAGGATATTATGCTTCTTATATATAAAATATATATATAAGAACTACGTATAAATATAACTTGTTACCGTTTAACAATATGTAATCATACAAAAATACACTTATATAGGAAGTTTTTAACTAGTATATTCCAATTGAGTATATGAATTTTTTTTTTTGTGAAAAGGAGAAATTTTATATACTTCACAAAAAGAGTACAAAAGATCCTTCACAATGTAAATGGACAAACCCCATTACATTCTAAAACTAGGATCTTACAAATAAGCTAACTTTGATCAAGCATTCTCTACTTCTATTCTATAGCTATACAAAACCATTATACAGACATGAATACTACTCTTATATGATCTTCTTGTTAAGTACTTCTTTGGCTGCATCTTCTTATGGCTGCATCTTCTCAAAGTAATACTCCATTTTGCTTCAACCTCAGTCACTGCTTTAGATTCTTTAACTATGAAATTCATCATTCTCAGCTTAATGATATCCATTATACTTTGCACAAGGCTATCAGCATCTCTATTACCCTTGTTATACAATCTGTTATTCCTTTCTTGCCATATATAATACACAACTGCACCAATCACTAGTCTCCTTAAGATACTCCATATGTTCTTATTTGCAGCCAACAAAGAAACTTCTTCAATTACAGTCTTCCAATCATAAGAGAACCTTTATGATATAGTGTTTATTTTAATTGTTTAACAATTATTACCATATACAGATATGATAGAAAGTAACCATACTAGTTATTGTGTTTAAAAAAATCATTATAAATATAACTAATTCATAATGAAGGGTCCAAATTAGAATGGAGGGATATAGGGATACAATGATTCCATATAATACATAGTTATTCCTAGGGAATACATATGTAACTATAGCTACATATTGGAACATGAATACGATAATTTTCAATATATTACGTATAACTTAGTTTATATAAACAAGACATACATTAATTGTGATGTAAATATAAGAGAAATAATGTTCGTAAGCTGATTTGAGGTCAAGCCGTGAACAATGCATGTAAACAATTGCGGAAGAATAGAATTGCGAAAACCAACCTTTTCTTATAATGGATTCATATTATTTTAATCAAAAAAAAAAAAAAATGCTATATATAATCCTATGAAAAATGGTAAAATTCCATATATGTTACACGAGTTTACCATAAGTATATTATAATTCGATATTGTAACAACCCGTAATTTTCTGAATATAGTTTTATTCGAGATTTTTACTGTTCTTCATATACGGATCTTTTCCGAACTTATTTGGTTGGAAAATGTGAAATTATCTCGCGAAACGTGAAATTCGTACACAACGCGTACTAGCACAACCGACGATTTGTTTTGATTATTTTATTATTCGTGAGAAACGAGGCGTATGAATAGTCGTTTTTATCGGAAAATTATTCTGAAAGCAATGGTGAAATTCCCGTGTCTTGAATCGCTCGTTTACTAGTCTAAATGAGCCCTGGACTTGAATTCGTGAAAGATTGCAAAAATTATAACTATGGTCCCTGCAGAAAATTTTCCCCTCCACCCTAGACTTTGATTTCGACATAATTGGTCCCTAGAGTATTTCTAACCCTAACCCTAACACTATATATATCATGTTATAAGATTTTTAGGGTTAATATACCCATTTCTTCTTCCCTGCCTCTTCCAGCCGCCAACTACCACTCCTTTTTTTTTGGCCACCTCTTCTCCGGCCACCACCAACACAACCACCACCAACACCTCTCTGTCACACCCATCCCTTTTTCCTCGTTCTCGATAACCCTTAGATTTTCCGGCGAGATTTCCGGCGACACGAGTTAACATGGTCTCAAAGTTTAACCAAAACCCACTTGTGGGTTTGGTTTAGCTGCGACCCAAGTCAAACAAACCAGAACCACATACGAAATTGGGAGATAGAGAAGGGGGCGGCTGGGTGTGAAATGAGAAGGAGATAAAACCCTAAAATGGGTATATATCGTTAGGACTGCATACGAAATTCTAATGTCCCCAAGGACTGAAATTGTAACTTGAGGCATAGATGCATGTGGAGAAAAATATACCCACAAGTTACAATTTCAGTCCTTGAGGGACATTAGAATTTCGTATGCAGTCCTAAGGCTACCCATTTTAGGGTTTTATCTCTTTTCATTTCACACCCAGCCCCGCCCCTCTCTCTCTCCCGGTTTCGTATGTGGTTCTGTTTGGGTCGCAGCTAAACCAAACCCACAAGTGGGTTTTGGTTAAAGTAATTTTATTTTGGTCCGTTTGGTGATTACTGCTAGCAGATTCGCAGCCGAGACCTCCCATGGTCTCGGCATAAGGGAGTTGTTGTGTTCGTGATTATGGTTGTTGTGTCTTAATATGAAATTAAGACGGCATGTTCTTGGCCTGTTTTGGTTGACTCGATTTTGGTCCGTTTGGTGCGCTTTATGGTTTTTTTTTACTGTTCCGCTACTTTATTTAAGACGACGTGTTGTATTGTAGTATTTTTCTTTTTAATATGTTCATGTATATTTCGTTATCTTCTTTTTGATCCCGCTGTCATTAATTTTAATTTTTGCTTTTCGTTTATTTTATACCTTTTAGGGGCTGTTTGATAAAAAATATGATTTAGCGCTGAATGAATCAAAATTGCTGAATGATTCCAAGATGCTGAATGAACCTGATTCTGAGTGAAAATGATTGTTTGATAATTGCTCTGAATGAGCAACCTGAGTTGCCTGAAATTACCAGTTTAACCTTCTGTTTGATTTTGCACTGAACAAAATATACCGTTTGATAAAAAAAATTGTTAATTCAAATGAAAATATACTATAAAGAAAGTAATGTTGGAGTAAACAAAAGAAAATGTAAATGGTCTTATACATCATAAATATGTAAACAATGTTAAATAAAAATAAATAAATGTATAATAATTATTATCACAAGTGTAATGACAATGTTAAAAATGTAAACATACACGTTAGTACAAAAAGGACATATAACTATTTGCGTCATAGCAATATTATAATGGGATTGATATTTACACATAAGTTTTTACTTCATGTACATAAAATTTGCTTGTGTGAAGCTAATGGTCTCACACTTCATGCACATATTTTATGTGCATGAAGTAAAAAACAATGTGTATATATCAATCCCCATATTATAATAGATATAAAAGTACGAGATATCAATATTATAATAGATGTAAAGGAAATGTTGTCAGTGGCAACACGTGAAAAGGCACTGAATGATTTTGCATCAATTTATTGAAGAATCGGTCAGCGGCATTTTTATCATTCAGTGGTGGTCCTTGGCTCTCATCAAACACACTTAATACTCCCTGATTCAGCATTCAGTGCTGCATCATCCCATTAAGCACTAATCAAACAGTCCCTTAGTGTTTAATGTAACGATTACAGTAACTTGTTACGAGAGTCGGGTAATTTTAAACCGGACTGAAAAGTGTGTTTTTTGGTTTAGTATTTTTTGTCGCGAACAGTGTTGGATCTTTTGGATTTTGCTCATCTATCTAGACTATGGCCCCCCTCTCCCTTCCCCATTTTATTATTATTTATTTATATATATATATATATATATATATATATATATATATATATATATATATATATATATATATATATATTGGTTCTATAAAAAAACTCACTTTGATAGAAAAGTAGAAAAATAGTGCAAATCACCTCTCTCTTCTCACCTCCTTTTTTTTCCCCAACTACAAGGGCCTCATTGTAACTTTATTCATTCTTTAAGGGAAGATTTTGTAAATTAGTGCCTTTGATATATAATGTCTAATTTTTTTCATTTTTTCTTTCTCTTCTTTTTTCTTCTTTCTCTAATAACCTTTCAGTTCCACCACCGTTCACATCCACTGGCCTTCACAACCGTTCCCCATCATTCCCCATCGTTAACCACCATTCTCCACCGTTCACCATCGTTCTCCACCATTCCGCACCCAATATGTAATCAGATTCATCATTCAGGTTTGAAAGTATGTTTTTTTAATTGATTTTTTACTATTTTCGTCGATTAATTTGTTTGTTTCTTTTTTGTTATTGTTGGTCTAAATATGTTATATTCGGGAATTTACTTCTAAATCTGAAAAAAAGTTGAGCAAAAATAGATAGAAATCATGTTTAAGAAGGCAGCACACAAGGTGTTTGATAAAATGTCTCAACGAAATTTTATAGCTTTGATGCACTAATTTTACATTGTGATTGCATTTAATTGCACGTCCGCGTAAACACAAACTTTGTGTACCTCATTTGGGCGTTAATTTGTTCGGCTTTTGCTTCTGCTTATACATTAGATTGGAAATAGTTGCCATTGGACTCTAGAAAGCGTTTGGAATCTTTGATTATGATGTAAAAGTTGCATTTAGACCCAAAAATGGAATAACTTGTTGGGACATCCATTTCTATTAAGGGTTTTAGGCTAGATGTATGGGTAAAAACTTAGTACAGTAGTATTAAATATCATCTCAAACAAGCACATTGAAATAAGGATGTCCCAACCTGCTTTAGGTTATTTAATTTGGAAGTTGCTTATTTGCCTCAAAATAGAACACTTAACTGCTTTTCTACCATAAGAGGATAAGCATAAAAGATAAAACTAAGCAGTCCCAGACACATCTTAATACATCATATGAAGTGTTTGGATATAAGCAAATGGGTTATGATAATATGTATATTTAAGAGAAAAAAAAAAAAAAAAAAAGTTTTGAAAAAACAATGTGGTAGTTGTTTATCTTATTTTTGATTGTTTTAATCTCTCCTTCAATAAGCCAAATTGCCGAAAACTCAATAGTTGTTTTGTCTGATTATAGCGTGTAAGCATATTCAAACACTACGTTCACTGTGTTTAAATAACACAACTATAATAATGGTATCATAAATTCCATATGAAGATTCTGTATTGTCTGTGGTTTCATTTTCTGATGGAACACAATTTTGTCAGAATTATGAATTCCATTGCTATTGCCGACGGAATGATCAACCTATGCAACAATATACATTTTGAATTAAAATAAGTTATCTATTTGGACAAAAATACCATTTCTTTTTTTCATTTCTACCAAACTGGTTGTGACATATGTCGTGGAATACCTTTGCTTTTGGAAAATGTGTTTTGCTAATTTCAGAGGTATTTCTATATACCACCCATGAAATCACAAATTAATTGAGTTGCAATTCCGTTGTATGCCTTTTTTGTGTCTATTCCCTTATCTGGTGAATAAACCTATCTTATGTGCTGTACACAGCACGAGTGTTTTCCCCATATATTAATATCAGTAAAATTATGTATCATGGCAGAACTTGCAATGTGGAGATGGTGTAACAATTGAAGGCCAGAATTACACAATCTCAGCTGTGACACATAGGTACCAGCTTCGGAAAGGTAAATATGAACCTAGCGAGAAGAGGCTTGATGTCCTTTCCACCGGAAGATACATACTGAACTTATATTTAGAAAATTTGTTAGAATAATCTTAAATACTTTCCTTTAAGTTATATTTTTACTGTAATTTTAGTAGTTTCGACTTTCATGTGCTCGTCTACAAAATTATGTAAATTTGAAGTTGATGTAATGTGAAAGAAATGGTTGTCTTTCCGTTGGATCAGAGTAATGTACAAGTTTCACTTCTCTGTATATGAGTTGCTACCGTATTGACAGTTTGTTACCATTTTGATCGCTTTTTGCGCTTGACTATTGGTTTAGTGAAGTGAAAGTTTTGTTGAAATGTAACTTGTTTTCTAGTTATCAAGAGGAGTAATCTTGTTTTTCATTTTAATATACACTAACAAAGAAGACTTGCAGATTCTTTGTAGAAATAAAAAATGATTCAAAAGTTCACTTTTATGTATTCTTTGTTTACTGTCCGCATCTTATTTTATTTCTAATGAAGCTATGTACTCAACTATAATATTATTTGTAGACTATTGGTATTAAATATAAGTTACAGTTTTATTGTTTTGTTAATGTAACATGAAACCATTTTTGTTTGGGATAAAACTATTGGCTTAATCACCTATAGTTCAGCTAGCACGAGTCTTTTATTATTTACTTATAAGTCAACTGTTATCATGAGTCTCAAACAGATGCACTAAATTACCTGAAATGGATGCACTAAAGTGCCTCAAATGGATGCACTAGGTACCTCAAACGGATGCACTAAAGTATCTCCCGAGCCAAATCATGACTTATGTTTAGTTTGTATAAACTTTAGTTCAATAAGTTGACAAACTGATATAAAATATTTTCTTTGTATGTGGATATATAAAGATTTAAGAATGCTACATTCAATGAGAAGAAAAGTTGCAATAATGTGTAGACAGAGACATATATGAAGATACAATAAAACTGTAACACATATGCACCAATCTGTGAACACAGATGCACCAATCTGTTAACACATGAGAATCACCATTGGCAATGGACTCCGCCACTCTCTTCAAAGCTATATTACCCTGATTGATCTTTGGAGTCTGCAAGTTCAATCCAAAAGAAACGACTTTATTTCGTAACTGCTAGTAAAAAGTAATTTTAAACAGAACATAAACACATCTTTCATGATCTGTGAAAATGATAAGGGAATTTACCTGCATTTTCGCTTCAATTCCAGTTTGCCTCAGATTTTGATCAGTAACCTGAGAAATAACCATCTGCAGTGCTTCCTCTGGCATGGCCAGACACCGTACTGGATGTTCATCTGAAGCTGCAAATTTCATGTTGCCGAAGATCCAAAAATTAATGCATAGTTAAGTCAACAGTGTAAACCGGAGCTGTCGCTCAAGAGATCAATTGACATACCTGAATGAGGTCCAATGCAGTGAGCATTGTCTGCCGACGAGATGAAACAAAAATTAGAACTGGCTTTGTGGGTGAATGTGTGCAAATAGTAGCATGGGTAGGCTTATTCGTGCTTTTCATTCTTGGACAGTACAATTTCCCTGGATGTCCCTGTAAAATTGACGTGACACACAACATAAGAAATTTTCTAATACTAATGGAAAGTCGTGTCCTTTTTTTTTCAGAACAGAAAAAATTGAATACATATCTGAGAGAAAACTCAAAACTAAAACCAATAGAGTGCAACTATATGCACAGTTCTGCTCTTCAATATACTAGCCCCATTAGACTTCTAACCAAGAACAGAATGCTAATTATAAATGTGAAAAACCATTCCTATCCTTTCTAATTTTGGGTTCGAGTGAGATATCAAACAAAAATGTGGGCTTCAATTTCTCCTCTACCAATAGGAGAGTTGTAAAGCATGAATATGAAGATCGGCTAAGCAGCAACTTTCATATCAAGAAAATGTCATCACAATAAGAGCATAGATTATTAAAAAGGAGACCTTTCTCAAATGATTGGATTCATGCTCTTCACAACTTTGACAGTCAACTGACTTTAGCCCAGATGACGATACTCATCAGACGTTTTTATCAAAATTTTCTGAGCTTCGGTTGTTATTTGTTGTAAAAAACAGATGGCTACACAACATTAGGGATGTCAACGGACCGGGGGATAAAAGGGATTGCATTTCGCATCCCCATCCCCGATCCCTATAACCATCTATTTTTCTACAAAGATATACAATTAAAGTTCCAAAGTTTTTATATAAGCCCTCAAACTTAAAGAAATTTTGATAAGGATAACATTCAAATATTACAAATAGCCTTTCAAACTATAAAATTATAAAAAATCATGTTAAATTTCCATATTGCAAAAAGTTGACCTTGGAGTGGCGAAAAGATGCCAATTACATGATGTCATGTTAAATTTCCTAAAGCTATGTGTCATCGTCATCTTAATCATGATGCAACATTGAGGCCGGCCATGAAGCTGTAACATTGAGGCCGGCCATGAAGCTGTAACTTGTTCTAGTAGCTCAACCGTATGCACTAAAGTGCCTCAAACGGATGCACTAAAGTGCCTCAAACGGGTGCACTAAACATACAAATGGATGCCCTAATGTGTTCATCGATGCACTAAACATACAAACAGATGCCCTAATGTGTTCATCGATACACTAAACATACAAAGAGATGCACTAAACATACAAATGGATGCCCTAAACATACAAACAGATGCACTAAACATACAAACAGATGCCCTAATGTGTTCATCGATACACTAAACGTACAAAGAGATGCACTAAACATACAAACAGATGCACTAAACATACATTGCAGTACATTCCACAAAATATCAATCTGTAACCAATGGTATAGAGTTCATCATACCAGATACTCAAAAACAGAATATGAGCATGCTTTACTTAATACAACTCACCACGAAATCAAGATACACAGATATGAGACTGATAACTACATCAATGATACGTCTAACCAATAATTTTGGGACGGAGGGAGTATCACTTTACTTGTACCTATCTATAAATGATAAATAATTCTTTTTCAAATAACAATACAATTCAATATACCAAGGTTCATCAAGTTTACACAAAAGTCTTGTATTGCTAAGAGGTCAATCCATCACTCAAAGCCATAACAATCGATCACAACAGAGCAACCTTGCCTATTGCTTCTAAGCTCACCTTTTTTGTCATTAAAAACGCCTATCAAAGTTGAAATATATGAAGCAACTCATTTGACTAATTTATTTATGTTCTGGGATATGGGCACTAGGCACATTACTATACTTGACTAGAATTTGTCCAAACAATCATTTTGTTCCTTTAAGCAATCTGCACCAGCACTCATGTTGTTATTATTTTACATGTTTAATACATAAGATCATCTGTTTAGTGCTGCTCCTACCACCAGCTATCATTGGTATATCTCCGGAGCTTGATGACAATTTGACTATTGCAGATAGGATTTTCTATGCAATTATTACTGTTAATGACACGATGAAGGGGAAGGACATCTACATGCATGTAAAGTGTTATGAATTAACAGATAATCTGGGATATATCAAAATAAATTTAGAAAATGAGGGAATACCCGTTGGATATCTTTCAGGTAAAGCATCAGTGAAGTTTCGTAAGCCCCATTATTCATCTTTAAGTTTATAGCATTGAGGTCCAAAACTTGATTAGCATTGACAACACCAAAATTCTTGAGAAGTAGACCAGATAATTCAGAATATTTGTAAGAGTTTGTAATATCAGAGAAGGCACGCCCACACAGCTCAGATATAGTATAGCCGTCTGATTGTCTATGAGAATGTTCTTTAGCAGAACTATGTGGGCCTGTTTTATAGCCACTCTTAGTCGGTTTCCCCCAAGGACTAGTCGAAACGCTGCCATTCCTGGATTTTATCTATGTTTGAACAAGACAAATAAAAAATTCAGGGTGTAAAGCCGTAAACCACTCAACTTTTATTTTCGAGAGAAAGTTAGTTGGCAAAACTGAAAACATAGAAAAACTTGCATTATGTGATGATAGATCTTTTCAAACACATTTAACAGATTAATTATTCATGAAAAAAAATAAAGAATACTAGGTATCAATTCAGCCCAGCCTCCTCATTATGCCACCCCTGATAAGAACCATTATTTAAACAGATGCACTAAACATACAAATGTCACGCGACACTTTAATTATACTAATAGATTCCCTAACATGAGTTACTGATGCTTTAATTTTACACATATTCACAAAAATACTAATTATGATATAATATACCCAATGATGCACAAAATAACATAAAAATTGAACAATTAATAATTGTGCACTTACTTTTGATTGAGTTCTCACATCCGATTCCTAAATATATAAAAATAACATAAAACTGATGGCGTAACCTATTTCTTCATTTTTTCTGATAATATGAAATTGAAAATTTCTACTTTCACGATTATTTGGATCGGATTTTGATTGGAATTTTATAAGATTTGGTGTTTTTTGATCGGTTTTAATGGTGGTGGTTTTAATGGTGCAGACGGTGGCGACGGTGGTGGTGGTTGTGGTAACGGTGGAGACGGTGGTGGTGGTGACGATGCAGAAGGTGGAGACGGTGGTGACGGTGGTGGTGGTGGTAACGGTGCAGACGGTGGTGGTTGTGATGGTGCAGAAGGTGGATCTGATTGAGAATAACTGATCGGATTGATATACCTCTTTTGTTGATTTGGTTTTAATTCTTACCCTAAACTTTCAAGTGTTTTCAAAATCTACCCTATAACTTTTTTTCTTACTTTTCTATCTAATTACACTTTTCTCTAGAACCGGACCCTATATATATATATATATATATATATATATATATATTTTTTTTTTTTTGTAAATTTTCTAAGTTGAACAATTTCTTATATTTGGGGCGGAAGGGGTGTTGCTTATTTAAATAAAAACAATGATGATTTCCTGTTTTTGGTTAGAGCATCTCCAACGATAAAAAACAAAAACCACCAAAAACCAGCCACGTCACTGCCACATCAGATTTCTTTAAAACCTCATTTTTTACTCCAACAATATCCTTTCTCAAACCCTATTATTTTAATATATTTATATATATAAATATAGGTATATATATATATTTGTGTGAGAGTGAAATCTTGGTTTGAACCACCAAAACTCCATCCGTTGGAGATGGTCTTAGTGACTATAGCAGAGTGTTTATTAACTCACTGTCTAAGATTGTTCATTGAGATTGGTAAGCATATTTTTGACCTTTCATTTTCTGCAGATCTTTCATTTGTCTAGTCATTCATTTAATTAATACCCGATTTAATTTTTTAGATTCATGTATCCACGATTGTTTATATACCTTGCATTATTCGTCTTACTGATTTCATCATTTTATAAAAATAATATTTATTTCTTCTTATTTGCATTTCTAAAAATGTCTTCGAAACCCTACCTCAAAGAATTGCAAGATTTGTGTGGCTTTGAAGAAGTCCATAAGTGCTTTAAGTTTTTAATGACCCAGCTTCTGAATGAAGTCAGTATGATGTCTTTGGCTGCGATGCGGGATGATTTTAGGATGAACGTGGAAAACAGAACTGAAAGGATGATGGAAGTGTTTGAGCTGAATTCAGATGAGCACGAAGCTGCACGTGATGTTTATGAGTCCCTCCATCAGCTTCAACTGATTGAGCAAGCTTTGGTCAACTCTCTTGCAAGTGTTGTTGCTGACCTCCAGAAGCTTATAGCCAAAAAGAAGGAAACTATCAAGGTGATGGAGGAGTAGTTAATGATGTTGGTGTATATAGCTAGCTTGGTACCTGTTTCTAGGGTGTTACCTTAGAACTATTTTGTCTATGCGTAGTGGTACCTTTTAATAAAACGATTGTTAGGTCTGTGTGTCGTCTGTCTTTGTTTTTCTGAAATGATATCTATGAATGAAATATGTTATGATGTTTATGATCAGTGGATGTGTTGCGTATTGGTTGATAATTCTAATGGTAGATGCTTTATTTTTTGTTATCGTTTTAATAGAAAGTTTTGTTAATACTCAATTTTTTTTTGGTGTAAAAATTTGGGGTTGTTGATGCTGTACAGCTGTTGTAAAGTTTGCGTGTTGGATTCTGAGCATGAACGTGCCAACCTCGGTATGAGGTTGTGCACCTTTCAGTGTAGCTTACTAATTTAGTTTTGCTAATTTGGTTTCCAGAGATTGCGGCTTTGTTTGTATGATCTGCCACCCATAAGTGTAGGCTGATCCACCTATAAAGTTTGGTGTGTTTTTTAAAGGATGGAGACAAACACCGCACATGTTGTGGCCGTGTTCATAAATGGGAGGGTATAGGTAGACTCGCTATTTACCGATAACTTTGATAATTTTTTTTCCCCGGTGTGCCAGTATATCGACTATGTCCTTTGTGAATGTGTGGTTATTTCAAGTATACGCGCCTCTGTTCCATCCTAGAAGTTTTGTTTGTGTTTTTGATCTTTCAGTTACGTTGGAGGCATGCGTCTGTGCTGTTAGTTTACTGTAATGGTAGGTTTTTTTTTGGTTTTTAGTTATCGTGATGCGTCTGCTGAAAACAGGTATCGTTTACGATGTCGCATCGTTTGATGTTATACTGAAGATAACGCATGAACAGTAACACTAACCATCGATTTTACATTATAGACGAACGGTTTACCAAAATTGTTGCGCGACGTTACCTAAGAACGCTGTCACAACTGTTTGGCTGGTAAAACATGTTTCTACGGATCCAGCCATTTGCACTCTGTCCACATACTTTCTACAAATATAAACTACACTGTACGAAACTTTTACTGCTAAATTTCTAGATATATATTCGGCGAAGCGGACACGTTGCAGATGCGTCTGAGAGCTTTTGTGCACGTTTAAGTGGAAAATGCAGCATCGTCATTTTAAGCTGCTGCTAGTACGCGAAAGCTTGTCAAAATTTCTGCAGCCGTCAGCCTGTAATGCTGGTACGCTAGTAGTACTATTTACATACCTGTTACATGTAGTGAAACCCTATTTTTTTCAGAGAGCGAGTGTTTCTTCACCTTAGAATCCGTGAAGTAAAACGATTACTACTGAGATGGAGCACCTTCGTTCGTCTTCGTTTTCTTAAAAGCAGGTGTATGCTGCTGTTCTTCTGGACTTTCAAAGAGCTGCTTTCTCGCCGCTGGGTTCGTTGCTTCTATGTTGGTATCTTTTTTTTCAACTGATTCTGTAGATGTGGGTGGAGGCGTTAGCATACCTATTGGTATCTCTGCAGCAACAGTTTTGGGTGTTGGGTTTTCTGTTGGTTTCATTGATGTTTCCACAACAATTATTTCTGTATTGGCTGGCTTTGGGGTTGTTGAAGACGTGCCTTCAACCTCTGCAGGCTCAGGAGAAAACAACGCGGGTGAATGTTGTACGTCTCCGGTGGACGGTAACATTGGTGGACTGGGGTCTGTTGCGTTGTCCAAAACGAATCTAGGAAAGTTTTTGCGGCTGCCTTTTGAAAAGTGCAGGGTGAATTTTTTTTTGGCGTGTTGTAGGTCTCTTATAATGGGAGGTAACTCATAAGGATTTCTGTCAGGGAGATAACTGAGAACCTCGGTTATCGAGGGCAGCATCGAGTGTGCCTGAGGACTGTACCATGTGAGCGGAATGCTCCCAGTAACATCTGAAATGATTGCGTTAACGCAGTAGCTGCCCAAAAAAGGTATTTATGTGTGTTTAGTATATTTGTGAGAGATAAAGTGTATTTAAGGTACTTTTTTTTTGGCTTTGCACGTACCTATAGTTTGGCACAACCTCGACTCCGGGTTGGTAACAATGCCAATGAGGTGCACCCTCTTGAATTTTTTGATTACATGTCCTGCATCTATCCATGTACCATTCTTTTGTTTCGTCAAAATCCGTAATGACAGCCTCTGTTGTAAACCTTTGTTGTGACTGTGAACAGGTAAATGTTAGTAGGAGCTATGGTGTAAAAAATTGGTCAATGGGATTGTTTAATTACCGGTACATTGTCGGGGTTCATTTCCAGCAGCTGCGCTATGGATACTGATTCTCGTGAAGCTGTATGCTCCGGTGGTTGTGGTGTCGCTACGTATGATAGTGCAGGCATAACAGGCCCAAGGAGTTCGTCGTACCTATGTGGAAAATGCCAAAAGAAATTGTATAGAATTAGGGTGCTATAACTATGCAGAAGTTGTATAGGTTAGGAGATACTCACAGTTCTCTTATATCATTAGCTTCGGGCACGTCGGGGTTAAAATAGTAATGGGTCGCTGGAGTAGCTGACAGTTGTATAAAACCTGTTGTATGAGCATCCATTATTTCTTAGTGCATTTGAAACCGTTTTGGTATTAACAGTATAAATTGGTTACTTACCTCCGAACGTCTTAACTATGCAAGAGCTAACGGCCAATATTGTTGGCTGCATGTGTTGCATCCTCAGCTGGTCCTCGAACGCGAGTGCCATCTCGTTCCAGAAACTTAAAGTGACGGTATTCCCGCTGCAAACAAAATATTGATAAAACTGTGTAGCATAAATTTCCCGCACGTGGTTAGTAGTTGTAAGTGGATAGCACTAACTTTAAGTTTTGGATGTCCACGTTCTTCCGAACGACTCTGTTGGTTGTTGCTTTACCGAATTCGTTGATGGGCCCGACACTACGGATTATGCCTATATAGTCTGCGAGCATTTGGAGTAGTTAGAAGTAGTTTTGCTAGCCTTAACTGTTTTTGTATGTGGGAGCATATACCTGTCAGGATACTGCTTTTGACGTCTGCGCGACGACCCAGTTCATTATATGCAATAAAATTGAAGTAATGCTCGGGAAACCCTTCATCCTCCAGTTGAGTAGCCCTCGTGTACCTTCCAAATAGTAATGTAGTATCATTTTCCAAAGTTCGTTGCCAAGTGTCTGTACGTCTCGTCCCAAATCCTTCTATTCTGTAACAAAGGTTGGTTTGCAACGCTGCATCAAGCTGATGTCTCTCACATCAACGTTTGCTTGCACAGCGTTCCCCTGAAATGAAGTTATCGCGTTCGTAACAAACCGTTTAAATAATTTTATAGCGAAAATAATTTCCGAATACAAACACTTACACGCCTGTCAAGCAAGATGAAGCGCAGCCCCGTTGGGTTTGGGTTAGGGACATTCTTTGATATCCATTTGCGGTATACCCTGACTTCTAAAATTTGATTTGGATTGCTTGCACTAATATCTGGAATGTCCACAGCATCAGAGGTAACGATAACCATCTTCCCTTTGTCTTTTGTGTCAATCAATATATCTGTTTCTGGTGTCGTAGCTTTTTCTTTTCCTTTAGCAGTTCTTTGAATCTCTTGCTGATCAGTCATTGTTCTGTTTGACAACATTGTTATAAAATTATGCACAACCGGATAAGAGTGCAGGTTGTGTATAAGTAAAACGTGTAATGAGTCGAGTACATCATGTGCATATAAGAAAAGTCTATCCATACCTTACAGAAAAGTTGCAACAATATATCACAAATTTTACTAACAAATGCATAAGGGAAAGTTCAGAATACCCGCCATTGAACGTATAATTTAATATTTAGTGGCTAATTTTTTAGAAAGTATTAGGAGGGATAGGTGTATCTGAGGTCTAAAAAAGCAATGACACAACAAATCTAGAGGTAGTCGCTAACGTTATAGTTGACTGATATATTGAATGAGTGTGTATATGGTGAGGTTTGTAACAAAAAAAAAATATCCGATGGGCAACAGTGGTGTCTCGCAACTAACCTTGTTAATACATAATGGAGCAATTATGACACAAAATTATACAGACTATTTTTTTAGCTTGATCGATTACCGTGTAAGAAAAAATGTAGTAAGTGTATCAGAAACAAAAAAAAACAAAAAAGAATAAACCTGGGTTATGATACTTTTTGCAAGGAAATCTTTGTATACTATGTTTTTGGTCGTGTTGGGTGGTTGTTCAGGGTTTGTGCCTATCACCATTTTGAGACCTGAAGGTGAGGTAGCTCTAGATAGAGCAACGTATAGCTGACCATGTCCGAAAACGGGGTCTGGTAGATAAACTCCAATCCTTTCCAAAGACTGGCCTTGACTTTTGTTTATCGTCATCGCGTAGCATACCTTAACAGGAAACTGTCTCCGCCTGAACACAAAAGGCATTTTGTCTTCCTTTACCGTCAAAACGATCCTTGGAATAAAAACCTTTTCTCCAACACGGGTACCGGTTATTATCTTTGCTTCAATTACCTGCGTAAGGGTTTGGGTGACAACCATGCGGGTACCATTACAGAGTCCCCCTATCAAGTTCAAATTTCGAAGGAGCATAATTGGAACTCCTATTTTCACCTCAAGCTTATGTGCTGGAATTCCCGGGAATTTCATAGAATTAAGATATTCCGGGGGTACAATAACTCAGACGCTCCTCCGTCGTTACCGATAGGGACTGCTTCGTCAATACTTATGTAGAACTCTGAATCTCCAGAAGCTGCACTTAGTATTTGCGCGTTTATCTGATCAGCCGTGTCATTTTTTGGACAAACTATAGCTTTCCTCTGGAAATCGGTTGGTGAAGACATTCCTACAAAAGGAGCATCATATATGAAATGTATCAGTTGTAGCAGACCTTCTTCTGTCGGCGGATAGCAATACCTGTCTGGTACTCTCACCCATGAACTGTTTTGCAAATCATCATCAGCAGGCACACCAACATCCCCGTTACCAATGGCAAGCAGCCATTCTGAGAATTCAATTATTTCTGTTTTTTCCACCTCTGTAGCAGACGTTCTATGCAACCTCATATTCTGTTGAAGCAAAACCAACTCGAAGTGCCGCCACAGGTAAGAGTTCGCAATCGATAAAGATACTATTAAATCTTTAGATGCACCTTTCTTTACTGGTAACGTTTGTCTGAAGTCGCCTCCTAATATCATGCACTTCCCACCAAATGGTTGTCCCGAATGACCGGTAATGTCTCTCAAAGTCCTATCTAACGCCTCAAAACACTTCTTGTCGTTCATTGGAGCCTCGTCCCATACGATTAATTCGGTTTGGTTAAGTAGGTCCGCCAACTGTGTGTTCTTTTTAATCATGCATACAGACTCATCGTTCAACCGTACGGTGGTATCTTAAATCTCGAGTGAGCGGTTCTACCCGAAGGCAGCAACAGCGATACTATGCCAGAAGATGCCACAGCAAGCACTATCTTACCTTGAGCACGTATACTGCTAATAACTGCTTTCCATAGAAATGTTTTCCCCGTACCCCCGTGACCATATACAAATAATAGCTCTTGTTTATGGTCAGTGACCGCAACCATGATAATATCAAATATACATTTCTGCTGCTCATTAAGAAGGGGAACCAGTCTTCTAGTCTCTGCTGCCATCGCTGACCTGTCATAGTTCTTTTCTTCCATAACAGTACGGTTGTTGAACAGGTTAAGTAAACCTTCCGGTGGATCAGGCAAACCAAAATCCTTGACCGATTTGCCGTGAACAGCAAGCAACGAATCCACCTCATATAATACTCCTCCTTGCAGCTCAGGCTCATTTACAAATATGAATCTTATCCTTAACAAACGCGACAATATCAATGTTATATCGTCAGACATCTGCCTCCAGAA
The DNA here is from genome assembly GCA_021014915.2 of Artemisia tridentata subsp. tridentata. Lineage (NCBI taxonomy): Eukaryota > Viridiplantae > Streptophyta > Magnoliopsida > Asterales > Asteraceae > Artemisia > Artemisia tridentata. The sequence continues at coordinate 467,905,379 of CP139507.1, forward strand.
AAGTGACCATAAACGTGGCGGGTCAGCCACATCTGTGAATATGAGGATCTCTGAAAAAAGACTCCTTAATTGAGCGGCTGTAGCTGTGGCAGAAGCCTCTTGCATCGCTGTGATCCATTCTTGATCGTCCTTCAACAGCCCCAGCGCCTCACATGCCCCTCTATTGGTAGCACAGGTTTGCCCATTTACTGTGCGGATTGAAGCGAATGACACGCACCCTTTTTGATGACACAACAACAGCCGTTCGTAAAACAGGTCTCCAGCACTCGGGTGCACGTATGCGAGCCTACCAATTAAGGGTTTCTTAAGGTTACGTCTCGGAAACCATTCTTTGTCAGCCCTCGACCAAACAAATTCTGAAGGAAACTGCAAGTACGTTAAGTGATGGCCTAATGAAGAAGATGCATTGTAAAACAACCATTGAGTTAATGTGGTTTTCCGAGAGCCTGGATTTGCAAGTATGCTACTCAGACTTTGGGTTCCTCTAAACGCTACAGTGTGCATATCTTCTAAGTGGACAGCCAATATTTGCACTGCTGGATCTCTGCCATGAATATCGAAACCAAAGATTCTCCAACATGCCTCATGCGGACCGATATATCTTGCGTCAACGAAATTTTTTATCTCATCTACCTGCACACACGAAGGAGTACCAGATGTGGACGCGGACAATGACACACTTCCTTGTTGCCCTATTTGTCTAGTTATGTGAGCAACGATTCTGTCAGTTCCCTTTGAGATGTATTTGAAAAGATACTTAATGAGCATAGTCCTTCCACAGTACTCAACGTTTATGTGCGCGTAAAACAACATGGAAAGCTCCCTGTTGTAAGGAACGACGTATGCATTATCTAAGCGCACACCATGACGTACAACGTCTATCTGTATGTCCCGCCTTCGATAGTGCACATATCCCGCTTCATCAATAAAAGTCGCCTCACAGTACTGTTTCGGAAAATATTTCTTGCAACCTGAACCGTTGCGCATACACAAAGCGTTTGGAAAGGCGTTTCCACACGGCCCATGCACCATAAACTCCGATATGACTCTGAACCCTTGTGGATCAATAAACTGATCAGGAAATTCCGCTGAAATATATCTATCTATATCAGCAGTATCAAGTGGTTGAGTTTGGTGAGCGACCCATAGCAACATGTGACAATGAGGTAGGCCTCTTTTCTGGAATTCAACGGTATATAACACTGGTAAAATGAATAGTATCAGTAACACGTTAGATTAAAAGTAAATTTAAAAAAAAAAAAAAAAGTTTTAGTAACCAAGAAACAGTATGTACCAGCATTCAAACTCCCAAAAGGCCGCCGTTCACGAACATATTTTATAAGATCGTTAATCTTGCGCTCAAACACCCTGTCCACCACATCAGGTCTGTCCGCCGCCGTCAAATGAGGATACACGTCCATGTATTCCTGAATTTCTGGCCATCGAGTATTGCAAGTGAAAGTAACAAAAAAGGAAGGATTTCCGTGTACTCTAGAAATCGCCAACGCATCCAAGTAGTGACTACACATATACCTAGGCCCGCCTGTAAATGACGAAGGTAAAATAATTCTTGAGCCTACGTCTGAACCATCGGTATCGCCTCTGCTCACCGCGTCATACAAACCCGCCAAGTACTCCCCCTTATGTCAGACTGATTAGACCTTAATGAAATCCATTCTACTCTGCTCGATTGCACAATAAGCTGTCACGACATACTGTTGAAACAGCCTACCGCCCCTACTTATAAGGTTATAGTGGTTCAACCTATCATGAAGCTGATAAAGATAAAAAGCTTTCATAGACAAACGTTTCCCCCTTCTAGTTGATGTGCTTTCAAAGTCTGAGTAACGTAAATCCAGATGGTACCCATGTTCTCCATATAGAAAGAGTAGCGGGAACTGAGCAGACATGTAAGCTGCGTGCAGTTTATTTATCCGCTGTGGATCTCCCGAATATGCTTCCAATACCACATCAAAATCAGCTGTTGTGTCTACGGTATCGTCAAAACAATAGCACCGACCTCATCTGATGTTGGTAGATCATACTGCGAGCCTTTCCCAACGTTAAACAACCGAATCTTAAACTCTGGCACATCAACGTCGATCAACTTGTCTCTGGCACTTCTAAACAACTGAACTAATGCATTGTTACTGTCAAGAAACCGAATAATCGCCTCTACAATGTCCACCCTCAAATTTGTGTGCTTAGAATGCGTAAAGTGGCTTAAACGATTCTGCACTTCGTTACGTGTGTCGTAAATATATAGCTGCAAGAACCGTGGACATTGGTCCGCTTCAGGGCAAAATCTCCCTATCTGATGATATATCTGTCCAGATATCTTAAACACGTATGGACCTCTGCCCAGGTTCACCGAGTCATCAACATGAGCCCCTAAAGATGTCATCGAAAACATTTGGTTGTAAGCTCTGATGTTTTCCAAGAAGTGTGTATTACTAAATAATTCTCTGATAACACTCGGGTATTCCGATTGCACAAAAAGCCTAACACGGCCCTCAAGACAGCAACGATGATACAAAGGACCACTTCTGAAATTGGAGGCCCGAAGCTTTTCCTCGTCCCAAAACATGGCCTTACAGTGCCGACAAACTTGGTTGCAGCTGCCAAAACGCCTATATTCATCAGGTGGACCTAAATTAAATCGAAAAGAATATCTGTTAACATAAAACGCGGCAACTTCAGCAAAATAAATGTAGATAACAACAAAAAAATAAGGAAACTAACCTGATGTCCACTGAGGTACAGGAATGGCACGGTGACTGAATCGTGAAGTATAATTCCCGGACATGTTTTCGTCTGGAGCAACACGCCTCGAACGGTTTCTACGCGTGCCTAAATAACAAATAAGTCAGTCCGTATTAGTGTTTAACGCATACGGAAAAGGGAACACATAAAGGTATCAACAAAGACCGAGAGATGTAACCTGCATTTCCTTCAACTCCAGAACGCTGTGTTCCACGGTAATCCAAGTGACCATGCTCAGAATTGTATAAGGCACCACCTACGTAAATAACAAACAATAAAGAATAATCCCTAACAAACAACGCTAAGTTTTCACAAAAATAACCTCGACATGGATGAGAGATGTTTTGAGACTGAAAATCCAGCATGACCGGGCCCTGTCGCGTACGGCAACCATTACCTGAACGTTTTAAAAACGTACACAACTCATTAAAATGAAAAGTTATGAACACGAACCAAAAGACACACACACGTACCAGAAGACTCATCCCCAACAAATACATCTTCAGAATCAGGTTGTTGAGAACCTGGTTGTTGTGAATGAGAGTATGAATCGGCAACACAATGATCCAAACATGCATCAGCAATCACAACATTCACCGCTGGACGCACTACACCCAGCTGAAAATCAAGGACCAATGAATGACTGGAAGATCCTGCATCGTTGAAAATAAAATCAGCGCAAACGCAACAAAAATAATACAACAAAGTAAGTATAAACACAATATGTTAACAAACAAAACCTGGTTGCAGATCAACCGGAGAGGCTGAGCCAACGACGGGTTCATCTTCACCGTTTTCGAATGAAGCCAGACCTGTCCCAACTTCATTATCCTCCATCATTCCATGGACCGCAAGTGAACCAACGATATCTTCTGCTCGCATCGACGGTCCACGATCATCGATACACCTTTTTTTCGATCGAGGCTCACAGACGAACACAGGAACGCTGGCTGGCAAGCAAGTATCTAAAACAACACCCTTCCTTTTGGAACCATGAAAAGAAGGTGCCGCATGTTCGTAATGCGAACAACCCGAATCTGTCTGTCCATGAAACTCCTGCCTCAACCTTTTCGGTATGTTCACCAACGAAGGGTCACACACATCCAACGAACTCCTTTTCAACAGTAAAGGCACATTCCCCCTATCAACACCACCACCCTCTTGGCAAGAGGAACGAAAAGGTTGGCTGGTAACTAACCCCACCGAACTCCTGAGTAACCCCAACCCCCAAACTCGCGCCCAACAATGGTCTAACATCGTTACCGACAAACGTTGGGTCTACTAAAGGTTCAGGTACCTGACGTCTCTTACAGGGTCTACTTTTGGTTCTCATAGGTTTAAAGTTAATTTAAACCAACTAACAACAGGTTGACAACAATGTTTAGCAACAAACAATTTATCTAAATCGTTTCGTTCCAATTTAACCAACCAACATGTATACAAAGGTACTAAAACTAAAAAACATCATAGATCTGCAACAATACCTAGCATATAACAACTTGTACAACAACATGCATGAGCAAAAAAAAAAATGTTAAAGAGAAAAGACCCTAACCACCACCTTCGACAGAAAATCTAAACAAAAATGCACGAAAATCAAAAGAGATCGATGAAACCGTACCTAGAAAGTCCGTCAGATCTATAATGATAAGTCGGTTGCTTCACAGATAAGAAAGAACACAGCGAGGAAGAGTATGGAACGTCAATAGATACAATGCATGCGAGCACAGTATACACCGTTGTAGGGCCTTTTTTGGGCCGTCAGAGACCGTTTAATAGGGCTCAAATTTTAATAGCTTCGTATTAAAGCAGGCCAGTCAGGTGGGCTAAGGTTTTAATATTTTTTTATTTGGGAAACGCTCGGGTTTTAATATTATATGGTTAATTGTTGGGTGAGTTTGAGATATTGGTACGTTTCGGTTACTTGGAAAGTTAATACTCGGTTACTTGATTGTGACATGACGTTATTGAATTTATATCGGAATATGATTTTAATACTTGGACGTTTGGAAAATCATGAATCGTTATCGGATGTACAATATTAGATATTGGACTTATTGGACATTTTGGGACTTGTGACGGCGTAATATATTAAACTCGAATAGAATTTAATATATTTGACTCGGACCAGACACAAAATATTCAATAAACCCAAAACTAATAATTTCGCGAATGATAACGAGACATAAAATTTATAAAATATTGTAATTACAAATTTTGTTAACTAAAGTCACAACGACTTGAGAAAAACTAATTTTATTAGTTAAACTTATTTCTATTTATAAACGTTTATGTTTTATACAAGTTATTTGGGATAACGGGGTAGATACCGAAACGTACAAACTAAGTATTTTATTTGAGGTGTTTATTTGTCGTTAACTTCTAGGTTTGTCTTCTCTGGTTTGAGTGATCGTCAGTATTCTCTCGACTATGTCGATGTCTATTTCTCTTTGGCGTGAGTTGTCTGTCGAGTCTACGTTTTCTTACCACACCACACGAAACATTGATATTAAACTTTTGATAAGTTTTGAAATCGAGTAATCCACGAAAACTACGACACGCTGTCTTTTATAGACTTTATTATTTTGCGAGCTGTATTTTGAGATAACTGTATACGTATTAGGTTGTGCCGATCCTAGACCGTTGTGTACCGCCGTGCTTGTACCTCCGTGTTCTGTCGTGCCGTATGTCTTGAGACTGTTGTGTTTGCTTCTCGATGCCAGTCGTGTCAGTTGTGATCTTTGCATTGTTGTGGCTAAGGTGAGTTCATGGCCCCTACTTTTACCGGTTTTATAACTATTTTTGGGGGAGAATACATGCTCAGTTCTACTTAAACTTAATACTTGTTTTACTTGAAATATGATTTGTTTTTCTCCAACGTAATGTTTGGCTGATATATCTGACCTGGTCACTTGAATACGTTATGTGTTTACCTATTATTTGATGTGACCTGAAACTGTTATGATACTGTTACACGAGCTGGCTATGGTTATCATTAACGAAGGCTCCTTGTGCCTTATCATTAACGAAGGCTCCTTGTGCCTATTACCAGTGGGCTCGTGTGCCTACAGACTACTATAGTGTGCACCTATAGGAAATTGTTATTATGATTTGACTTTTGTGACTCAGCCAGCGTAACAGTTAAACTTACATGATACTATATGAGTGTAGTACATGTGTGATTGATTATGGTTTGAGATGCTTTGACTATGTTATTATTTGCTGATTTGGTTCTAGAACTATGACTTAGGCAGTGTTAGCCTACGTTGGACTTGACTTGTTTGTGAACGATGTTTTGAACTCGAAAACCTTTTGGTTCAACCATACTATTTTAAACCAAAACCTGTGAACTCACCAGCGTAAGCTGACCCTTTAGCATGTATTTTCAGGTTTAGTGCGATAGCTTATCTCTGGAGGCGCTTGGCAAGGGGCATGGTCATAGACGACTATGATATTTATATTTGGGACCGCTTAACTTATTTTATGGGCCTATTTCCGCATTACTTTTGAAACATGTAAATTTAACATTTTGTTAATAAATTTTCTTCTAAACGGTTAAGGTAAAACCGTTCTTGGTAAGTTGTGTTGTGATACCAATTGAGTAGCACCCTAATGACATGTATGCTTCCGCTGGACCTGATTTTCGGGGTGTTACAGATATGGTTATAAATATAGGAATACTATCATATATATTGTGTGTATAAAAATTGCATACCTAATAAAAAAAAAACCATAGTCACGGAGATAGAATGTTACAAATACCTTTAAGAATACGTCTAATTTATGTGAGTCAACTGGTATGAAGGTTATCAAATATATTACTCTTAAAAACTGTTCCCACATTTAGTTGTCATGTTTGGAGTACTTAGGCAGCAAGGAGTGGAGTGCGGGTAAGGGAGTGGGCTCAGTGGGCTCGATGGGAACACCGCCGCCGGTAGGGCGGGCTGGCGTTGCGGGTTCATTTTGCGGGCTATAAGCTCGCTGCGAGCTGAGGTAATTCAACGGCATTATGACCGTTTGGGGGGTTACTTTGAAAATGTAAAAATGAACGTTGGAGCGTTCCAACTAAAAAAAAAAAAATTTGGTCATTGGGCTGCCTATTTAATCCGAAGTTAACAACAACTTTTCACAAAAAAAAATCAAACAAAACACAAAAACACATTCAAAAACAAATTAACAACCAAAAAAAAAATGTCATCATCATCATCATCATCATCATCTTCTTCTTCCTTTTTGTCCGCGTTACCGATGCCACCCATCTTACCGGACTTATCCACGGGTAGTACGCTACCTTTTTTGTGCTCCGTGCTTGACGAGCTCGAAGAAGACACGGCAAGCACGCAAGAAACTCGAACCTATATCGAGCGGTTTCGGGAAGAAGCTCAAGAAAAACTAATGCGTGACTATTTCGTTGACGAACCGAAGTTTGGCCCGTCTTTGTTTCGTGAGAGGTTTCGGATGTCAAAAAGGTTGTTTTTACAAATTGTTGGTGATATTGAGCAGAGGTTCGAGTATTTTCAAGAGGGTGCAGATGGTAGGGGGAAAAAGAGCTTTACGGCTCTACAAAAATGCACATCCGCAATTCAACAACTCGCAACGGGCAACCCTCCGGATAACTTTGAAGACTACTTATGCATGGCAGCGAGAACGTCACGCGAAGCCCTTGATCATTTTTGCACCGCGGTCATTCAGATATATGGGCGCGAGTTCTTACGTAGGCCTACTAGTCACGACGTTGCACGCTTGTACGAGGCGCATGAACGAAGACACAAGATTCCGGGAATGTTAGGTAGCCTTGATTGTACACATTTTCCTTGGAGAAATTGTCCTAAACATTTGAAAGGCCAATACAAGAGTGGGAGGTATCCATACCCGACAATTATGCTTGAAGCCGTTGCTTCACAAGATTTGTGGATCTGGCACGCTTTTTTTGGTCCTCCCGGGTCGCTTAACGATGTCAACGTTTTGTATCAATCGACTTTGTATCTTAGGGAGCGAAATGGAACGGCTCCCGACTCATCATTCGTTGTCAACGGGCGTAACTACAAACGGGGATATTATCTTACCGACGGAATCTATCCTAGGTACTCAACTCATGTCAAAGCATTCTCGTATCCGACTGAAGCGAAGGAAAAGAAATTCAAGAAAGTTCAAGAGTCGGCAAGAAAAGATGTCGAACGATGTTTTGGTGTTCTTAAAGGAAAATGGGGTATTTTGAATCGCAAGATCCGTCAAACGACCATCGAAAAGATCACTAACATCGTTTATGCATGTTGTATATTGCACAACATGATTATAAAAGATGACGGGAGGGCAATATCACCGACTCATATAATGGATCCGCCGGTGCAACCCGTTTATGACGACAACGCACTACCGGAGTTATTAGATGAACACATCCATCATCGTCTTCAATTTGATCTTACGGAGCATGTGGCGTCTCAACATTTACCATACCTCGATGACCCGGAAGATTAAGTTATGTAGTTTCTTTTCAGTTATGAATAAAATGTTTGTTTGTTTTATGAATTATACTTTTAATTTCAGTTATGAATAAAATGTTTGTTTGTTTTATATAATTGTTTAGTATTGGAAGGGTTAATTTTGCAAATTTATAATTTTGAAGGACAAATTATGAATATTTAAAAAAAGATTTGGGAGGGTTGAAAGTGATGGGCGCCAGTAAAAAAAGTTGGATTGAGGGTTGGAGGGTTGAAATGAGGTGGAGAGATTTGATTGGTTAAAATTTGGGAGGGTTGGAGGGTTAAAAGTTATGACTCCCTCCACCCTTATGAAAACCCCACAATTGAGATAATATTGGGTACTTATTATAAGCATCCTATAATAGTGATAAGGGTACTTATTTATTATAGGGACAAAATGATAGTTGTGTAAAACATTCAAAATGGAGGGATACAGGGATAATACAATGTTGAAGGGTATAATGATTATTACCATAAATTTCATAATGTTGATACTTTATCTAAAGAGTTTTAATATAAGCGGTACCACCCTTCTGACGCTTTTCTGATGAAATTAGTTATGTTTACATTTGAAATGTTGTGCATAAATAGGGTATTTATACAATCAAAAATACAATAGAGTTGAAGGGTATCAAAGAGGAAGGATTATAAGCGAACATATTTCTCTATATGTTCCTTAATCAAAAATTGTACTGATTACATCAATTGTATTTTAAGGTTGACTTTCCATGTTAACTTATCAATTAATACTCATTGAACAAAATGTAGTAACTATACCTCCAATTATAGTACCAAGTAAATATTTTGGATTATACTACGTAAAGGTTACGAAACATTTGAAGGGTATATCACAATTGAAGGGTGTCAATGTGGATCCAAAATTAATATGAAGTCATTTTTCGTAACCATAAGAGTTTTAACCAACGTATAAATAATACTGCCATTATTTTATGCTCCTATTACGTCTTAACATATATTGTCTTCTTTATTTTTGTTTTATTTTGTGTGGTGGATCGGGTTTGATAAACATAGCATAAGGATTCACTTGAACAATGTGAATTAAGTCATGAACATAATATACAGTATATATATAGGCAATTGTGCAATTCTAACTATGTAAGAAGGACATTGTTCACGGATGTTATGGAAATAGCCCTATAGCACATTGAAGGATTATGGAATCGCCACTTTGAAAAGATTTGTAGTATATTCGTAAGCATAAGTTCTCATCTATTTACACAACAGTAAGTATATATTCACACCTGATGTTATGGAAATAGCCCTATAGCACATTGAAGGGTATCAAAGTAGAGTAGCATATGGTACTAACACCTGCTTATATTTTTCGTGATAACTCTTATGGTTACATTGAAGTAACCATAACTGTTTAGCAATTGATACTTCAAGGTGGAAAATTGTCACGGCTGAACATCTATGACCAGGGCCGGCCTAGAGGGTGGGACGAAGTGGGCGACCGGCCGAGGCCAATTTTTTAAGGGGCCCGATTTTTATTTTTTTTAAATGTATATATATCTATTATATATAAAGCTTAAGTACCTTAATTTAATAGGGGTGTTCGCGGGGCGGTTCGGTTCGGTTAGTTGAAAGATTTAAATTATCCATCGCGAGGCGGGTAACTAATTTTACTATCCGAAACCGAACCGTACTAGGCGGGTAACCGGACAAGCGGGTACCCGAAATGAGCGGTTACCCGCGGTTCAGGTCACGGTTAACCATTTTAGATATTTAATCGAGTTTAACCTTTTAAACAATAATATGTTCTAAAACGTAAAATGTCATTTTAGTAAAATTAAATGACATTTAATAGATAATAATTATATAAAAGTTATCCCGTTAGAATAATTGCATTCAAATATCCATACATAATCAATTAACAAAATAATAGTTATTCGACGTTTATAGATTACAATCACATTTATCAACTTTCACACATAAATGTTTAGAAATGTTCACATTAGGAGCGAGAAAGGCGTTATACAATAAAATTAGTGCAATAATATAATTAATACTTGTACAATTATTTGAATATTTAGTTAAAAAAACCTTCATGTATTAATCACGGTTCGGTTCGGTTAACCGCGGATATCAAAAAATAAAAACCGAAACCGAACCGTGATAAGCGGGTTTTTTTTGTTTCGGTTTTTTTCGGTTTCGGTTTCTTCGGTTTCGGGTTTTTTCGGTTTCGGATTGAGCGGTTCGGCTCGGTTCTTCGGTTTCTCGGATTTTTTGAACACCCCTATAATTTAATGTGCAAGGGGGGTTGTGCACAACCATAAGTACGGTACAAACATGCCAATGCTCCACAAAAGCTCTCAATTGAATGTAATCATCATTAATCGGAGGTAAATGCAGAATATCAAGTGATGCGGAATATGAATTGTTGCTTCGGTTTCGAGTATATGAACCATCTTTGCACTTACAACACATAATGATCTCAATACTATAAATAAGAAATGTATTGGGTCAAGTTGGTTTTAAGTCACCCGAAGAGTAGTCAAATGCATAAAATTTGCTTTAAAACTTGCATATAAAACTCCTAAATAGGTCTATTACTATGTTTAAATTGTTTTTGTAATACTGCAATTTTATAATCACATACTATACGCTAGGCCAAAGGCCGTTTGGTTCTGTATTTATTCTCTTATAATTCATTGTTTACTGGATTTTTGTAGGACATCGAGTACCTGAAGCTGTACAGCTCGAGATGCGGCAGAGAAGAAGGGCTTGCCATTTTAGAGAAAACGGGTATGTATTTAGGTCCAGAGCGTTACACCCATGATCACAACCCAATAGACATGATGCGGGGTGAGATTTTTAGAACATGTCGTTCTTAGAGGTAGTTTTCTGTGTATGGAGGGATCATTTAATATATTGTTTACGAAATGCAGGTTTTAATCATATTGTTTACGAAATGCAGGTTCGTCTATAAATGCAATCAATTAATATATTGTTTACGAGACTCTGCTGCAAATATCAAATGGGTTTTATCTTTAATTTGTACTTTTCGCTATGTATATTACATATCTTTGGTAAAGATTAGTATCCAGATACATATATGAAGGAAAATGAAACAATCGATATGCAGCGAACAATGGCATTTGGAGGAGGAAAAAGGATGTGTGCCGGTTCTCTTCAAGCAATGTTGATTTCTTGAATAGGAATAAGAAGAATGGTGCAAGAGTTCGAGTGGAGTCCTTTGGACGACCGGTGATTCTTAATTAATTTCCTCAATGAAGGCTTATTTGGATGACTTGATTCTTCTCTTATGAGTCATTTGGTTATGTTTCAAAAAGGCAAATTATTATTGATACTCATAAATCTATGTATACCAACAGTTTTACCATCAAGCCTGTTTGCACCTATTTTTAACGGTATTTCCTTCTTTTTTGTCAATGAATCAGTTTCATTTAGTCAGTGTTTATTAACATTGAATATTTTGTTAGTGGGTCACTTCAGGAGTTATTTCACAAACTGCTAGATTGTACGTTTACATCACATGGAACCTTATTGAGTTCATTTAACAGTTTATTTATGTGTAGTCGTATTTTAATTTTGAAATGTTATAAATTCTTGATATATAAGAACCTCTAACCAAAGACTACAATGTGCTTCAACGGTGATAAGATAGCAAGTTAGTGAATCTTTATGTTTACATGCAGAATCTTCTTACATTTTTTCTTCCTTAATTTGATATTATTGAATGATAATGAGACTTAATGCATGTTTTTAATGTATCAAAGGTACACATAGTTGCCTTTAATTAGTGGATGATGGTAGTTAACATCATTTAGAAAGTACTACTATGTTTGTTGCTACCAATATGCATCGTTAGCGTTTTATACAAAGGCATGTTCTTTTCGTAGTTTTCTGACTTTGCTGCTATGTTAACGTACTATAACTTCAACTGATGTCGATCTTGGAAGTGAAAACTTTGGTCAGTTAGTACACATATCCTATGAAATTGATATGATCTAAAAGAACAATCTTCTGAGATCACTTTACTTTGGCATTTATTTATTTTCATTGTATACAAAGCATATCATATGCATATGATTACAATATTGTAGAGTCTTAAAAATTAATGATTTATTTCAAACACTTTACAAGTTAAATACTTGCAATCAATATTGATAGTAAATACACTTCTAAATAATTATTATAGTCTCTTGCAATAAAAAAGACTATTCCACTTATTGTAGAGTCTTAAAAATTAATGATTTATTTCAAACACTTTACAAGTTAAATACTTGCAATCAATGTTGATAGTAAATACACTTCTAAATAATTATTATAGTCTCTTCCAATAAAAAAAGACTATTCCACTTCGAAGATTTGATAATCTTTTACCATGTTCATGCTATTTTCTTATCCAATCAGTTGAGTTCATTAATATGAGTATTTGTATGAGCTTTAATTTTGTAATCTCATGCTGTGAAACTTATATTTTTTAACTTTTATCATCATGCATGATCATGCTAAAATAGAAAATTCAGACTCTATTAACCACAAAAGTATGAACGAATGTTCGTCATATAATAAACTTCCACGTTATAAGCATATAGGCCATGTCTTCAAACACAATATATAATACAAGTTCATTGTTAGGCAATAATTTTATATACTTAATCACTTTGTCAAGAAAATTAAAAAGTCGAACAAAAAAATTAGTTTTGTTATTTACTTTTGGAATCATTAAATGACAATGTCATTTGTGTTTATACTGATTTGGATGGTATTTGGAGGGTGCTTTTAAAGTGATTTTAACAACTAAGAGAAACTTATAATATAATGAATCATAACCATGCAATAAAGTTAACTGGATGGAGCCCTGTGCTATAATAACCCCTGCCCATGCAATACAAAGTGATATATAACTTAATGGAATACATAGTGACATATAACTTGAACGACATCCTATTTATCAAATAATTAAATACATTCAATTTGTGTTCTTACAAACACTACACACTTTTATATATTACAAACATTGACGCAAACTTGATAAAAAGTATATAAACTTCTACACAAACATTACGTACAAAACAAGTAGAAATTCAACTAATGACCCAGCCGGTGCATCACACGGCTCAAGTTTGTAATGTAACAAGTTGGTAAGGTAACAAAACGAGGTTATTTGCTTTACATATTTTACATAAGTTCAATGCTCATTAGCCCAACATATAACACAAACATCATCTGATTGATTATTTAACAAGTCGTGTGAATTCACTTTCAGATCAATAAAATGGAGTGGATACCAATTTATGATCGGATAAAATCGAATTTGATTCAAGATTTAGTATGTATGTATGTTTCCAGAAAATATCAGATTAAGAGAAGTTTATCCAGCCTCTCTTTTCTGTATATATGTCTGAGAATATATCAGAGAGTTTTTATGGGTTCCAAACAGTTATAAACAGTTAATAAGAAGGCTAATAACTGTAAAACAGTTATTATAAACGTATACCAACTAGCAGCAGATTCTGCAACTTAGCAGCAGGATCATAACCTACTAGCTAGCAGCAGGTCTTCTACACAAACATTACGTGCAAAACAAGTAGAAATTCAACCAATGACCCCGCCGGTGCATCGCACGGCTCAAGTTTGTAATGTAACAAGTTGGTAAGGTAACAAAACGAGGTTATTTGCTTTACATATTTTACATAAGTTCAATGCTCATTAGCCCAACATATAACACAAACATCATCTGATTGATTATTTAACAAGTCGTGTGAATACACTTTCAGATCAATAAAATGGAGTGGATACCAATTTATGATCGGATAAAATCGAATTTGATTCAAGATTTAGTATGTATGTATGTTTGCAGAAAATATCAGATTAAGAGAAGTTTTTCCAGCCTCTCTTTTCTGTATATATGTCTGAGAATATATCAGACAGTTTTTATGGGTTCCAAACGGTTATAAACGGTTAATAAGAAGGCTAATAACTGTAAAACAGTTATTATAAACGTATACCAACTAGCAGCAGATTCTGCAACTTAGCAGCAGGATCATAACCTACTAGCAGCAGGTTATGCTGTACTAGCAGCAGGTTAAACCTACTAGCAGCAGGTTATGCTGCACTAGCAGCAGGTTAACCAACCAGCAGTAGGATCCTATAAGTAGCAGTACCATCTTACACTAGCAGTACCTTCACATTACCTAGCAGTACCTTAGCTAGCAGTACCACATCACACTAGCAGTACCTTAACATTACCAAGCAGTACCTTAAACCCAGTTAATCAGTTAGTCCTGTTAATATGCAACTAAGTGTCGACCCTTATTTGCATATTAAACTCAATTTACTTTACACTAAAATACCAACAAATGTGCAATTATGTGTACCTATATGCATCGAATAGTTACGAATGGTGCGCTTTTATTTGGCAAGTTATGTGACTCAATTGTGAATAATTTTTTTATTTTTGCTTACACCACGTGACAAGAGAAATTAGTGGGCAAAAAGGAAATTATGGTTATTTGGTTTTTGGTGAAATTTGTTATGCATAATGACTTAGTATTTCCTTGACATGCGTTGTTATTCTACTAGGTATGGGCCAAAGATTAAAAGAACTTCTATTTGCGACAAGAGAAATTATTGGGCAAAAAAAAATTATGGTTAATTGGTTTTTGTTGAAATTTGTTATGCAGAATGACTTGGTATTTCCTTGATATGCATTGTGTTAGAGTTGTGGAAAAATATTAAAACGTATATGACTAGAATCGAACCCGAGACCGAGGGATTGCACACGTTACGTATGAATGATCAAGTAAATAATTAATATATATAAATGTTATGTATTTTAATTATTTGGACACGAAATGATAACTAAGGGATGTTAAATAATTAACGGAATTGACTAACGACCGTTAGGGAATAAAGGGAGGACCGTAAGTGAAATTTGGAGCTAAAGAAAAATATGGAAACCCATTCCATGGGTTTGGCCGATCGGCCTAAAGGGTTTTACAACCCAAATCGCATAGCTTTTGCTCCAAGATAGGTTTTGCCTATAAAAGTTATGATAACATTACTAGGCATCTAAATATCAATTCCACTAAAATAAATACAATACAACTTCTCTAATAGGCATCTAAATACCGTCATATGCTTATACAAGCAGCTGCATCAACGTTACGAAAAACCACTTAATTAATCAACCAAAAGACCGTGCATCGCACGGGTTGTATAAAGCCTCGTATATATAAATTGTATATGTAATTAACTAAGCTCATTATAAATCTTAACAATCATCCAAAAATTAAACCATATAACTTAACCCACATAAAAAAGCCCACTTACATATCGTTTTTATATTTTAGTTTATATTATATAATTTGTTGCACCTAGCCTCCGGGCCCCTTTTCTTTTGTTCGGCCTAGGTCCATAAATCCTCAGAGACGGTCCTGTCTATGGCATTACCGTGTACCGTTGACCAAAGTCTATTGTTCCTTGAGCAAAAATCACATCACGGTTTTATCTCAATTGTAATACCCGGTAACTTTCCAAACCTTTCTCTAGCCAATATTTGACTTTCAACATCAGTTGTTGACGTCTTCTTGCGTTTCTTCGGTTTGGGCTTGTCCTTTTGTTATTTAGAAGGTATTACACTTATAGGATTATGGTTAGCGAAAACAATATACGTACATCAATTGAATTTTATCTGACTATTTATGTACATATGGAGTGTATAACTATATACGAAAAATTAGTGGTTACGAAAAATTGTCAAAAGTTTATGGGTATATGAGTCATTTAAATGTACTTATAGGGTTGACCTTATTAGTAAATATGTAATAACACAATAGATAAGAAAGGGAACATTGTTATTATGTGATGGAGTAATGTATCGATAGATGTACTTATTTACGTTACATAACATAACATAGTATAAAGAGGATATCCCTATAAAAGTGGATATGATATATATATATATGTTTAACATTAATATGATTCTCTATAGGTTTATCCCTTCAATATAGTGTTCACTGTTCACTAATCAAATAAACTAATATATTTGTTTATCTCACGAAAAAGTTATTATGCACAATTGTATGATGTAATTGACATTCTAATTATGTACGATTGTTACGGATATAACCATATTAGGGATGCAAATTATCCGGTATTAATAATCTAGTCATATTGCATTTTGGTTATAATAAGGTTACTTACAAAGATGATGTAACATATTGTGTACTTTCTCATTGTATATCACATATATTTCCTATGGTATAATTGATTATGTTAGTTTACATTTAAAAAAGTTGATAACATGCGATGTTATCAACTTTTTTAAATATTATATAACAAGAAATACTTTATAAGCGAAATTGATCTCAATTAAATGGTAAATCCTATCGCAATGGGTAAGTTGAAGTAGAATATAATATTTATCGTGCATGTGTACTTATTTATCTCAATTGTGGAGCGTATACAGTTTTTGAGAAATACATCAACTTAAAGCTAGATTTTTTTAATTCACCATAGTTAGAAATGTTTATATCCCCGTGATTGTTTTTTTTTTTTTTTTTTTTTTTTTTTGAAGGGATTCTAAATTGAAGGGTATCAAAGTGGAAGGATTATAAGCGAACATATTTCTCAATTGTAAGATGTCCAATGCTTATAATCCTTCATACACTTAGATTGAGTATCTTCTCATTTATGCAGAGAAAACCCCACAATTGACTATATGATTAATCAATTGAGAGGGATCCCTATCGAAAAATGGACCAAAAAATTGTGAAAAAAAACTGGTTAATTTCAACATTTTTTAGAATCCTTTTATAAATAATTGATATATGTGCGAGATATACTACCATATTTCTCAATTGAACATATGGCGAACATACAATACCGTGATTGTTGTGATGGTTTACTGCACCAACTATTCTTCCGCAATAAGTAAAAAATTGGCTAAGGAATTTTTTTTTTTTTTTTTTTTTTTTAATTCTAAGTTGGATAAAAATTGTGGTTTCTTCCATGGCTATATAGTTGTGTGGGTTAGCCTTGTCATTTTATACCGCTCAATTATGATACCTCACAGAGTAGTGGGGCGTTGAAGTGGGCTCAGTTGCCCTTTCAACGCCCGTTGGCCCACCCCATGGGGGCGTTGAAGCCCGTTGAATGGTATAAAAAACAACGCTCGTTGATGCATCAACGGGCGTTGAAGCTTGTTTTTTATTTTTTTAACTTACTTTTAATACTTTTAATATAATTGTTAAGTTTTTTTTTAACTTTGTGTCACGTTAACGATTGAAGTTGAACTTAAAAAACGGTACGTTAAACAAAAAAAAAAAACATTCATTACATTAAAAAAAAAAAAAAAAAAAAAAAAAAAAACCTAAAAATTAAAGATGTTGGTTCCCACGTGGTTCTTCGCAAGGGCCCAACAGGTGAGGTGCTTGAACGCGACCCCGCTGTGTCGCTCCCTCCACAGCCTGATCGCGTCCTCGAGCTGGTCATCCTCATCATCCAGCTCGTTGGCACAGTCACGGTAACACCGTTCAAACTCGAACAACTCCGCCCGAAGTGAATGCCACTTCGACGTGATCTGGTCCATGTTACGGTACTCCACATCTCTGCCAAGCGAGATGTGAAAATCTCGCCTCACCCGTATCCAAAAATCCTTTCTCGTATCATTTGTCTCCGCCCGAACATCGGAGACAGTGAGATACGAGTTCACCAAAGCAATTTCTTCGCTTTCTTCCCACGGAACTCGTGCATCACTCCCGCTAGCCAATTTTTTTTTTTTTTTTTTTTTTTTTTTTTTTTTTTTTTTTTTTTTTTTTGTGATCGTTGACGGCAAAGTTGAAGTTTTAGGGTTAGAATGTTGGTGTTAAAGGTAAAAAAGGTGTGGTATTTATAGGTAAAATTGGGCTTTAACGGTGGCCAAAGTCCACGTTAACGCTTGGAAGTTGAACGTTAACGTGGAAAAAGGGTAAAAATTGAATGTTAACATTCAATTCACTGAGCGTTAACAGTAAGAAATCTTATTTTTAACGCTAGCGTTAAAGATAAGATTTTTAAATTTTTTTTTAATATTTTTAAACAATTTATAAAAGATTTAACGTTAACTTGTGTAATTTTAAGCTTTAACCTAAAAAATAAAGGTATTAAATAAAAAAAAAGATAAAAAAAATAACCCAAACCTTCAACGCCCCTTACCACTACTCTCATTTTTATACAAACTTTCAATATCAATACATGCCACATGTCATCATTTGCCCCAACCACACCCCTTACCACTACTCTTGGTCTTAGGAGGAGTATGATGTGACGCTGAGGTGTTATACCAATAACGTGTTATTGGTATGCACGATGCCTAGTGCTCTAATGTTAAGATGTTATTAGGAGGAGTATGATGTGACGCTTTTGACGCATCAAATGTAGCCGTGTGTTAATCTTGGTATGTTGTTAACAAAATCATAAAACATGTTGCAATCTTAGTCTAGTTTTGTCCGTTTCAATTCAGTTTTAATATCGTATGATTTGTCAATCAAATGATATTTGTATTTCAAGGATTGTCAATATATCCGTATCAATAACTAAACGTATATTTGCGTAAAGCGACGATATATAGCAGCAAATAATTATACTTGCGAAATCGTGATTCTTGTTCGATCTTGATGCAAAGCGTGTGTCTTTTGAAATAAAAAGCGCCGTGTTTTTAAAAAATTAATACAGTTTTTTTTTTTTTTTTTTTTTTTTTTTTTTTTTTTTTTTTTATTTATTTAAATTTATCAAGTTTATAATTGATCAAGTTTAAGGAGTATATATTAAGGGATACTTACAAGTAAATTAGGCAACTTAAATTAATTTAATTTTTTATGATCCAAATTTCAGTTTTAAAAGATTTGAAAAATGAACATTCACTCTTTTATAAGTAGTAAGTATAGATATAGATGTGATATATGTCTTGCTCAGTTCAAGCGAATGATACTTTTGGTATGAAACTAACAAATGCTAGATGCATTTTCTCTTTTATATCTTTTTCATTTTTGTATATTCATAATTAGTATATGATATTTTTCAGATGTACAAACGTTTTTTATAAAGATATCATACGTTTTTTATAATATGTTCAAAAAAAAACGTTTTTTATAAAGATATCATACGCCAAATTATGGAATGTAATGGAAACAACCAACGACACTGTGAGAGCATATATTATGTTAATTTTCGTTCGACCACATTGTCCGAGATGTACGTGTCTGATGATGAGTTTTTTTTTTTTTTTTTTTTTTTTTTTTTTTTTTTGAACGACAATTATATATTAAAAAAGGAAAACTAACAAGGGCACTAGAAATTACAAAGGCGCACCAAGAATCAAACCAAATGTCCCAGTCTTCACACCAGCAAAAGGTCTACACCTGGTTTTATTAAAGCCTTTTTACTTATTTTATGACTAGGAGGTACCTGCGTGTTGCGGCGGCGGGTACCCTGAAATAGAATTTTTCGGTGAATCATGTATTTTAGTTTATTATGTTCTTTTTGACAATAAATTTACGGATATCAAGAATTTCGTTTAGCTCGTGCCCGTTCGGGCTCGAGCCCGTTGGCTCGTGTCCGTTCGAGCTCGAGCCCGTTTGGCCCGTGCCCGTTTGGGCTCAATATGCTTGATAATTTGTATTTCTTATGTAAATGGTGTTTTAATAACTGTATTAATTGTATTTATTGACCCGTTAATTAATTGTATTTAATGTACATAATGATTTATTTATTGTATTTAATGTTAGTATTTCTATTTTAATTAGTTGTACTTTGAGTTTAAGAACTTGTAAATGTTAGAAAATGTGTTTTAATTACTTGTACTTTTAGCTTTATAACTTGGATTACTTAATTTTAAGAGTTTCCATTATTAGTAGGTCTTAATGCTTTATAATATAGTAAGAAATAATGTATACTTAATAAGTTCTCTTATTTAGCTGGAAATATTTCGATATGTTTGTAGTTTTTTTAATTTTGTAGTCTCCCGTGTTGTGTATATATGTTAACTAACAACGTGTTATGCGTAATGCTTTGTGTTAGCCAAAGTAACATGTATATTTACCCGCTCCTAATGTAAGTTTGGTAACTTTATGTCAAATGTTTGAAAGTTGATAACTACAGGATTTTTTTTCGTGTTGTGAAGAGATTATTAGAACTTGTTGAAAATAAAGTATTACAAAAGTATAAAGTGACAACCGAAAACTTTGAAATGAATGATAATAATTGGAAATGGATGATAAAGAAGATTGTATTCTCTTTTGTTTTTCGATATGATAACTGTATAACAAAGTAGGCCTCAAATTAGTGGAGTTGTTTTTTTTGAGATTTTGATAGGTTATGTTTCATGTGTTAGTGTTGTGGTCAGTTTTTAACCCGTCACACACTTTTCACTTAGACCAAGAGTAGTGGACGTTGAATGAGCCTTCGTTGCCCTTTCAACGCCCGTTGGACCACCCTCATCAACCGTTGAAGTCCGTTGAATCGGTTTAAAATCAACGCCCGTTGATCCAACAACGGTCGTTGAAGTTTGTTTGTTTAATTTTTTATTTACTTTTATTCTTTAAAATGTTATTTAAAGAATAAAATTATTCCGTTAACAATGCGTATTAAATTAAAAAACATTCCGTTAACACACAAAAAAAAAACATCCCATTAAAAAAAACAAACAATTTATTAAAATTAAAAAAACAAAACACAAAAACAAACAACCTAAAAATTAAAAATATTTGTTCCAACATGGTGCTTCACGATTGTCCAGCTCGTGAGGTGCTTGAACTCGACCCCGCTGTGTCTCTCCTTCCACAGTTTCTTCGCGTCCTCCAGCTGGTCATCCTCGTCATCCAGCTCGTTGGCAGACTCACGATAACAACGTTCAAACTCGAACATGTCCGCCCGGAGCGCATGCCACTTGGAGGTGATCATGTCCATGTTCCGGTACTCGTTCTCTCTACCAAGCGAGAGGTGAAAATCGCTCTTCACCCTAGCCCAAAAGTCTTTCTTGGTATCATTAGTCTCCGCCCGAATGTCGGAGACGTTCAAGCAAGAATTGACCAATGCCATCTCTTCATTTTCTTCCCATGCAGAATGAGAATCGCTAGCCATTTTTTTGGTGATTGTGGTCGTTGACGGCAAGGAGGAATTTAGGGTTAAAGTTTGTGAGGTTAAAAGGTAAAAAGTGGGTATTTATAAACTAGCGTTAACGTTAAACGTTAGGTCAATGGTAAACTTTAACGCCAAACAGGTAAACGTTAACGTTGAATGGGTAAAAAATTGAATGTTAACATTCAATTTCTAACGCGTTAACAGTGGTAAAAATTGAATGTTAACAGTCAATCCTTATCTTTAACGCCATGATTTATTATTATTATTATTTTTTTTTTAAAGTAATGTATATCTAATTTTGTATCTTTAACGGTGGAATTTGTATTTTTAAGTGTCAAATAATAATAATAATAATAATAATGTTCGTGATGTTCTTGTTGATATATGTTCTCGATCTGGGGTTTCGGCTCGTAAAGAGGTGGACATTGGTCTTTGTGGTGAAAGGGATGTATCCTTACGTCCTGCTGATGTGTTGCTCTACTCGTGGGATGGAGGACTTGATGTATGTGTTGATTTGACTGGATCATCGCCTTTGACGCAAACTAGTTTGGTTGATTTTGTGCCGGGTCGTGTGGTGATTGAGGCTGCACAACGTAAACGCGTCAAGTATGAGGCTAAGTGCGCAAGTATTGGATATGGGTTCCTCCCCTTCTCTTTCTCTTCTTTTGGAGAACTTGAGAAGGATGTTGTGACCTTACTGAAGCGTATTCGAAAGTTCTCGATGACTCAAGACATTGGAGCACGTGCTGCTGCACATATTTTTAGTAGGATTAGCTTTTCTATAGCTAAAGGAGTGGGGGCCCAGTTAGTATCTCGGCTCCCTACTAACTTCTTGTAAATCCTTTTTGTTTCTAATAAAGTGATGTTCAATAAAAATAAATAAAATAAATAATAATAATAATAATAATAATAATAATAATAATAATAATAAAATGATGTTAAATAAATAAATAAAAGTAATCATTACACCCATAGCTTCAACGCCCCAACCCACTACTCCCATTTTGTAAAAAACTTTCAGTATGACACAATGGACACTTGTCGCAATTTGCCCCCACCCACACCCAAACCACTACTCTTGGTCTTAGTGATTATTCTTAGTGATATTGCATTTGGTGGGTATGGAGATCGAGGTTTTATCATAGCTCCAAACTTTTGATGTCATGTCAGTTTCAAGAGGTAGTAGTAAGTTGTAAGGTCAGTTTGTCAGTATTGTAAACTTGAGGGTCGATGTTGTTAGTTTTGTGGACATAATTTAGTAGTTGTATGTTATGATCGAATTCGAGACCACGAGATTGCACACTTTACGTATGAGAATTTAAAGAATAATAATTATATATAAAAAGTTATATTTAATTATTAAATACACAAATACACGTTAGTATTTAACGGATAATGACTAACGACCGTTAACTAATAAAAGGAAAGAATTATAGAGTAAATAATTGGAAAGTCGAGAAGGTTCCGGATCCCTCTTTGGGAGCATGGCCGATCGGTGGGGGATTGGGCTTGCCCAATCCTACACCAACTTGTCCTCCAAGTTAGTTACACTATATAAACAAATCAAGGGTCATTAGTTTTATAACTCTTGTACACACAATTATCCCTAAATTTGTTTTCTTGTTTTCTTTCTTTTGGGTTGATCGAAAACACCCTCTTAGGGTCGATCGATTTTTTTGATCAAAGCAAAGTGTTTGGTTTTATTTGTGTTAATTTACTAGCATAACTTTAATTTGTTATAGTACATGTGTACAAGAACGTGGTACAATCACACTATTGATTGTATCTTGGATTGAATTGCAAAAATGGTAAGGGGCAATTCGTGTAATCCTTATAAACCCTTATTAGGGTTCTTGATCATTGTATTGAAGAATTGATTCTTGTTTGGCTTTATTAGGTATAAATTTATTTCCTCGTGTCAAAAAGTCTCGCTAAAACAGCGAGACTTATTCGTCAAAAATCAAAATGGGACGAAATTTCATCCCATCAGATCACGGCTCCACTAAAGGTGGCACGACACCGTTAAATTTAACGGTACCATGGAACCGTGTATCTGATACATTCCGTATTTCAGTTCCCTTTTTCCCACATTACCAAATTCAAACCTTCCCAACTTCTGCAACTGCTGTCAAAACCAAACCTCACAACCCAAAATTCAACTACACCCCTTCAAGATCATATTCAAGACATTGACTTTCAAGATTAACAATCACTTTCACCTTTTCAACATAAAGTTGTAAGTTATCTTACTTTAATTTTCTTTAATTTTGAGTCTGGGGCTTTTCAATTTTTGAGTCTTTATTAGACAATATGTGATTCCCTTAACATAGGATTTTCATAAACCCAATTAAATCACATATTTTCCTTAAATTTTTTAAGAGGAATCATGTCTAGGAAACTTGCAATTTGAAGTCATCAACACTCAAATTTTTCAAAACTTTTGGCACCAAAACATTGAAGTTGCCAAACACCCCAATTCCATTGTTTTCAAAAAATTTCACAAAATTAGGTCCATGAAAAGCTTTTCGTGCATTGTTGATTGATGCGCGTGATGTGTCGTTGCGGTTTAGCAGTATTAATGCCTACTCAAGTTTTAAATTTATATTTAGCCGACTTATCAATAACACACACACACTTAACGAGCAGTGTACCCGGTCAGTATGAATATAATGGTAAGCAGAGTGTCGATCACTAAGAGTGGAACGTATTATCTAGTTATTCTAATCAGTATTTTAATATCCTAAGTTAGTTATACAACCTAATCTAACGCAAGGGGGTTCAGTCTGAGAGACTGGCACAGTTTGGTTATAATTAAATAGAAAACTAAACTAATGAGCACGAATCAGCGATTAGCACACACGTACACAGATAGATACTCGAGACAATAAGAAGACCTGTCCTGATAATTAAATAGCTTGTCACTTGTTTTATTGCTAGTTTTATATGAAGTGTATATAATTAAACCTTTCTCGTTGGCTCTAATCTTATCGGCGAGTAAACCCTTAATGATTACTTATGTCTATCCTACTTTTCTAGAGACGCTAGAATAAATAGGCGAGGAAGGGGCATGGCGACCCAATCAAGACTCAGCTAGACACAGAGGTTATCAATGCACTAATAAAAGTCACCAAAGACATCAACATATAAACTTTAATTAATGGGAAAGCAATATTAAGGGGAGTGCATGATCTTCCGTAGTCACATGACACAAGCCCATCAATCCTGATGAATTAAAGCGTACTAATATAATAAAACAAAACTACTTAATGAATTGAATACATGCAGGACCTTCTTACAGCTCTTGTATCTTTGTTTGAGGTGTGTCTTGTGCTGCTTGGTCGTCTGAATTCAGCTCTAGGGTTCTATATTTCTCTCGTGTCTGTTTTTAAATTCGTCTGACCTTGGGGTATTTATAGTTTCTGTCTGAGGTATCGATGCGGCGCATTGAGTTGATAGATGCGGCGCATTGACTTAACTTCGCGTGGGGTCCAAGATTAATATATTCTGGAATATTCGTACACCGTCTTCAGATGCGGCGTAACTTGATCTTTGTATGCGGTGCATGTACTTTAGATGTCTTGGATTGTAACTGGTGAAATCTTGATAGTGATACGCCGTATGTTAGAAGTAAATTGCGGCGTATCTGGAGTAGAACGAGCTTGATCTTCTTCTTTGACCAAAGTTTCATATGTGGCGCATGACAGAATTGCATGCGGCGCATTCTTCAAAGTCAGGCAATGGTCTTCGAATTCATCTAAGTATGATATTGCGTCGTATTTGTTGAGTGAGATACGGCGCATCTTCTGGATTTCAGTAGACTTTTGACATCTCGCTTGTTTTGCTCCATAATTAGTCCAAAATCGCCAAGTTTCACATAATGCTTGTTTTTACCTGAGAATTACTAAAGTAAACATTAATGTATCGATTCTCATATATAATATAATAAAACAAGTCAAATAAATAAGATAAATGATGATAATAAAATGTACTTATTTGAGTTCATCAAATATCCCCCCACTTGAACTTTACTTGTCTCCAAGTAAACCTTAGAATTAATCATATGAAAATGTATCCTAAAAGATATTAGGATTTATTTTTATATTTAAGCACGTATTCGTTTTGTCATAATCACACAACCAAACACTTAACGAAGTAGAAACCAAAATAATTTTTAATGTAAAACAATTCTAAATCGTTTAGTTGCTTAGTCGTGACGAATATTCTATCATAGGCTTGGCAAGTATACGCATCTCCCCCACTAAAGCCAATGAGTAACAAGTCTAAAGCGGTAAAAAGGGTTTGTTGGTTAAGGGTTGATCATCCTTTTTAATCTCTATCGATCTCATATTCCAGAAAAGGCGACAAAATTACAAATACATGATCGAATCCACAACCACGATACTTGCAATTGCTCAATTCCTTAACTCGAATGGGCTAAAGATAGGACCAAGTAATCTTCACCAATAATATTATATCAAAAAGGGCGACAAAATCATAAATACATAGCCGAATCCACGACTACGATACTTAAGATTGCTCAAATCCCTAATCTCAATAAATCTAAGGTTTGGATGAAGAATGATTTAGGGTATGGATAATATTTGGGATACAAATTGGTGTAAAATGAAAAATAAACAAAACAGATAAATTAAAATCCTAAGTGTGGTTAATCACTTTCCCAACCATCCCATGAATAAGACTCATATTATTGAATAACTCACGCTTTAACACTTGAAACACACGCTTTAGGTAGACACGGATTATACTCAACAAAATCTTAATCAAAGAATAACCTTAGTTGGCGTTCCCATAACGGCCAACTCCCATTCAATCCATAAATATAATATACAACAACAAATAGTGGTGATATCTCCCACTGAATACAAAACTTTACATAAGTTGGTTAAAACAAACTTCCAACTTTTCCTTTTTCTTTTTCTTATTTTTTTTTTATTTTTTTTTATTATTATTTTTTTTAACATCAACATATATGTGTAAAATTTCACAACTTTTCTATCACTATTTTTCCGGATAATTTTTCCATACTCTTCATACTTTCAGAAATAACTGTAATAGTGAAAGTAGCAAACACACGAAAAATAAACTAAAAGTTATACAATATTTACTTTTATACCAATTGCATTGTGCAATTTCCCGACCTAACCAAAGATAATGAATTACGCACGCGAACACAGGTAATGTAAAGAAACACTGTAATACCTGAAATTCAGATAACGCGTAAAATGACCAAATTACCCCTGATAACATAAAACCTAATTAAATAACTTATAAAATTCTGAAACAATTCCAAAACTTCTGAAATCGAACTACATCTGAAACAAACTAATTTCTGGGACAACGTTACATCATTTCGAATGTTCAAAAATTATCATACACATTTATTTATTAAGATCCGAAATATGCATAATTAACTAAATATAATGATTAAATCTTTTTAATTAAATAATATGTAAAATAAATTAAGGAAGGGTTATATAAGATCAACCCAAATTAATATTTGATCCTAATATCCGAAAATACTGATTCTTTGCCCCCCTAAGTCGGTTTTACAAGTTATAAACAAATCATTTTTATTTTCTTCACAAAAACCCTAATCGCAAAATCAAAGAAAACCCTAAGCGCATAAACAAAATTCGACCAAATCATCTACATAATTTCTGGACGTGATCAAGCAATTTTCTGGGGTTCTTGGAGGTGCAAGCAAGCTATGAAAAATAAGGGTTGGTGCATGATTTCGCTGGTTCGTTCTTGGTTCTATTTTTCTTGTCGAATTGCCATACGCAAGGTATATAATTCATACGCCTAAACCACACGTTCTAAAATTGATATAGCAATTTTCCTGTGATCTTTACATGTTATATAACTCATATAAATTATGTGAATCGAATCATGCAAGCTAATCTATGCGTATGAAAATATTATGATCATAGAACACGTAAATCTCAAATATATGTAATCCGAATTTCTGGGCATGATAACTATTTTATTTATACCTCATATGAAGTAATAGACCTGAGAAAAATGTTAGAACGAATTTTGGTAGCCTAGATCATGTCGTGGTAATTTTGATGTCTAAAACGTACGTAAAAATCAAATATATGTTAAACGATTTTTCTGGGCATGCTATTTATTTTTTGTGGGTTCTTTATAAGTCATATGATCTGGGAAAAATATGAGTTTGATTTTTGGAAGCCTAGATTTAACGTGGTGAATTTTATGTATAACCGGATTTTGTGAAAACAAAGAAATCAAATAAAAGGAAAATCGTGGCTATTAGGGTTAGGGTTCTTGGGTGAAATTCTGATCATTAATGATGTTTTAAGGATAAATTAATGATGGTGCAATGATTGGTAAATAGTAGGGTTTGTAATTGTTTCTAAAAAGTATAATCCGATTTAACAATAAAAAGTATAAGGACCTGTTTTGCCAACTTTGAAACTTCTGGGATATTTTTGTAATGTCTTATACATCTGTAAGAATGTGGGAAAAATATAACTTTGGGGTCCTAAGTGTAAATATTGCAATATAATGAATTAAATGGATATTAAAGGGTACGAATGGAAATTTAATAAAAGAGAGGGACCAAAGGTGTAAATATGAAATCTTGAGGTTATTTTGAGTTAATACTGATATAAAAAGGTTATTGTGTAATTTTGAGGATTTATGGGCTAATTATGTAATTGTTATGAAATTATGATTTAATATATATGTTTTGTAAACTTAAAGGACTAAATATGTAAATTCTGAATTCTGAGGGGTCTAATCTGTAATGTACTAAATTATGATGATATATTCTGTAATTATGAAATATAATATGCTTGGTTGGTAAATATGGATATTGTAGGGTGTAATTTGTAAAATATGTAAATATAAGGTTGGTTTTGTAAATTATGTAACTAAAGGGGTATAATCTGTAAATTGTGAAACTTAAGAGAATAAAATGTAATTCTGAATAAATGAGTATATAATTCTGTAACTTAAAGTATTTTTCACTAATGACCTTGGAAATTGATGAAATTACATTTAAAACCCTAAACTTTGTGATCATGTCATAATTAACCCTAAACTTCTGTAACTTGATAAAATATTCTGTTATTCCATAATAATCTTTGAATAAGGGTTCAACCTAATCTGAAATGGTAATATCTGTTAATTCTGGAAACCTGCTAATTATGGGAACTTACTGAATCTGGAAAGTTACTAAAAATAGAAAGTACTTAAAATGTAAAGGTAAACTAAAAGGAATAATCTGAATAAGAAACTTTAGTAATTCTGTCTTCCTCTTCCTTAGGTGTGAAGAAGGAGAAGTCCTGATCATTGTTCTGTGTTTGTTTGTTATCTGCTGTGCTAATAAGGTACAGATATTCTGCCCTTTTCAGTAAGGGTGTTTCTTTCCCTTTTCTCTCAGTATTTCATTTTCCTTATTAGGATCCCCTATACCATTGCTATGTTCCCTTCTGTTGTGGATCTTTGTTGTGATCTGTTTGTCTTAAACATTTTGTTTGAACCTCTGCTATGATTCTTGTATTCTGAACCTTTTTCCTGAACTCTGATTGATCTCTTGTTCTGAACCCTGAATTTGTGAGTCTTGATTTAATCTGATCTGTGAACCTTGTTCTGAACCTTAACCTGATATATCTGTTGTAAATTTTGATTTGATTTTGGTAAACCTTAACCTGTTAAATCCTTATCTGAACCTAATTGATTTTGAACCTTTATTAAACTACATATGAAACTGTTTAAGAAAAGCTATTTTAAAAAGAAGCGATACCACTTGAAATGGAAGTTACTAAACGTTTTGGAAGACCATTTTTATGAAAACTATTTTGTAAGATCATTTAAATGAAAACCATTATTAAAGGATTGATTTAAATGAACTTTTGACAGGAACTTCTGAAATGGATTATTGCTATAAATTTGTAATTATTAACCTTTGATATACTCTTTTGGACCATTGGAAATAAACCTTTTAATCTGAACTTAAGCTTTGATATTAAACTTAATCTGATAAACTCTGATTTAAACCTTATTATCTTAATCTGAATTGTTGACATGACCCTTCTGCCATGAACCCTTAGATGTGACTCTGTTTATTATATGACATCTGACCTTGACCACAGTCTGATATCCGAGCCAATCACTAGGCATGAGGGTTTCATGTCCATGTCATTGATGCACCGATGGCATGACTCTAGGGCAGGAGAGTGATGACCTGTCCCGTCCCTGATTTTATCTGTTATGTAGGAGAAGATTCTGGCCTACTGGGGCGCATGGATGCATCCTAGTTCTGATCTGATTTCTGTTATCTGTTATTATGTTATCTGTTATATATATCTCTGGTGATTGATGGTGTGTGCAATACACGTCTTTCACATTATCTGGGAGCTGATTACTCCAATTGATACATGAGGTCACCCCTCATATTATCTGTTACTTGAGAGGCATCCCATCTGGATTATTATATGATTACTCTGTTATGATATTATCTGTTATCTCTGGGCTCGTGATAGATTTCTGTATTTCCTAAACCTGGTTTGTACATTATCCCTTTCTCATTCTTTTCTTTTACCCTTACTCCTTTCCTATTCTTTCACTTTAATTCTGTATCTGTATAATCTGTATTTCTGATTTGTTTCTGTATTGTTATCTGCTATTGTTTCTGTCATCTATATATCTGTTCACTGAGCTCTAGTAGCTCAGCCGCATTTCTTTTCCTGCGGCAGGTTTTAGTAGGAAGCTGGGAATGAGTGAGAGTGTACCTCTGGACTTAGAAGGCTTGGTAGCTATTCTGGATTAGAATTGGACAGAAGATATTATGTTTAGAATTAGTTTTGAAAGTTTCATTGTAACCTTGTAGATTCAGTATTTCAATTGTAATCTTTTGAGATTTTTGTATTACTGTCGGTGTATGCTCTGTTTTGATCTGATATGAATCCATTATTGTGATATCTTTACCCTTGTCGGGTTGGGGTGTTACAAACACACTTTGCCTAAAGCAATTAACCACGGATTTTAATCTACAGGGTAGGCTAAGGTGTAAGGGTGTATCGAAACATTATAACAAAGGTGTAAGAAACGAAAGGAATGGCTCTGAGGGTTTTTCTAGGGGTATCTTACTCTAAAAGTGAGAGTAAACAAAGGGTTTATACGGGGGTTAACTAACCAGTGTAGTTAGTTAATATCACATAACATATAAAGGCTATTTGGGTGTAATCCTAAAAATTTACCAATTTAGACAAGTCACTCCAATTATATAGATAATACTCATTATGGTGGTCTCGAATAGTATACAAGCCAAGTTCTAAAGTTTACAAGTCACCGGCACACTAAAGTTTTAATATTTTTGAAAGAATAGAGTTATGTGTGCGGTTATGTAATTTAGACTTTAAACAAAAACATGCTAAAAAAAATTTTAAATTTTAAATTTTGATATATTAAGCGCATTTTAAGCATATTTTGAAAAAAGTTTAGGACAAGTAAGTGTTCTAATTCTCCATCCCCCCACTTAAGTTAAACAACGTCCTCGTTGTTTGTGTCAAAGGTTAAAAACTGGAAAATAAAAGAATTAGAACAGAAAAACTCCCCTGAGATTT
Organism: Artemisia tridentata subsp. tridentata; assembly: GCA_021014915.2. Lineage (NCBI taxonomy): Eukaryota > Viridiplantae > Streptophyta > Magnoliopsida > Asterales > Asteraceae > Artemisia > Artemisia tridentata. Next base: position 467,936,352 of record CP139507.1, read on the forward strand.
GCTCGGTATGATCCTCCATTATTCGTATAAGAGCAAAAATCAACTTTCTTGTGGATGAGAACGTTTAAGCTTCATAAATGATGTATCCACAAAAATGCAGGAATCTATAATACCATTTAGACTTTAACACACATGAGTTAAGAAGGTTCAAACTTGCATAATACATTAGTAGTTAATAAAAATAAAACCTAAAAAATTAAATTGTAAATCATCAGGTCAGTCGATACGCCGTATCTTATGGAAGAAGATACGCCGTATCGAGCCTGGAATAAATATGAATCAGAATAAAATATGCGTCGCATCCTTAACCAGGGATGCGCCGCATTAAATAAACTGACAGAAAGTTTTAAAGTCAAAAATAAAAATACAGAAAATGAAATAAGATATGACCAGTGCAGGTGATGCGTCACATCTTATGATGGAGATGCGCCGCATCTTCTGCAGGTCTGACAGACTCGACACAGAACAGAAAAGTAAAATTTTTTCCTTCGGGTTGTCTCCCGGTCAGCACTTGTCTTTATTCCAGAGTCTTCAAGTTAGACTCACGTTCAGCTCCTTATTTCGTTCTATTGATCCCCACATGTCCGTGCACGATGTAGTTGCGAATTACTTCGTCACGAACATATTCCGGCCCCAATTCAAGTACACCTTTGTAGAATCCTTTCATCTTTTGGTACGGCCGTACGGATACTCGATCCCTTCCTCAGCGTCATTTTCATCTATAAAAAGAAATGGTGTAAATTTGTAACAAAATTTGTTAGGGGCATGTTTAAACCTTGGGTGAGCACGAGGCATCATGTAAGTGATAACGTTGCTTCCACTTTGAAAGGTGATCTTTCCTTCAAATCTTTTAGCGTTAATTTCGACCTCCTTACAAAATGGTTTCCCAACGATCACGTCACCCATCTCAACATCACGATAAGTATCCATGTTTTCCACCACGGTGAAATCTGTAACAATAGTTAAATTTCCGACAAAAATAGGTACATTCATGAATATTCCAACTACGTTTTTCCCTCTATACTCAATTTTGTTTTTCATTATAGAATTATAGAGATCTTTTGACATTACATTAATTGGTAAAATAGGGAAAAAGTTGGCACTAACTTGTTTAAATCCTATCATGCAAAGAAATTGTAAATTATAAGCACAATCTACATGGATCTTTCTACCATAATCACAGAAACTAGGATATCCTTCAAATTCATCATAATTCTTAGTGTTGATCATATTGATCCTAGGTACATCCACAATTTCTTTTCTTCAATTTCGGGTTCAAAATCCTCCATAAATTGATCATTGATTCCTATTGGTAAATTAAGATCATTTAATTCAATGTAGTCTCCACTATAGGTCTCAAGTGATTCATTATTTACCAAGGTTTCTCCCATAAGCCTAGCTTCTAGATCGAGGTCCATACGTTCTCTTAATCCTAGCACATAGACGCCTCTAATTATGCTCTCAGCAGGATTTTGGCACTTATAGACTAGTTTATTGTTCCCTACCTTTAACAAGATTTTTCTTTTAAACACATTAATCTTAGCATGGGCGGTAGACAAGAAAGGTCTTCCAAGGATTAAAGGAATCTTAACATCCTCGGGCATATCTAATATAACAAAGTCTACGGGGAAAACAACTTCTCAATCTTAACTAGCACATTTTCAGCAACCCCTTCAGGTCGTTTTACCGTTTTATCAGCCAATTCAATAAGCAGCTTAGTTGGTGCTAATTTTCCTAGTCCTAGGGTAGTGAATGTCTTAAGGGGCATAACACTAACACTAGCTCCTAAGTCAGCTAATGCATTATTGAAAGATATGTCATTAATTGAACAAGGTAAAGTAAAACTTCCTGGGTCCTTTTCTTTATGAGGCAAGGCACGTAAGTCGGTTGCAGAGCTCTCTTCTTTCATTGTAGCCTTGATCTCCTCTTCAATCTTTGCCTTCTCGTTGAGTAACCTCCTTAAACTGATTGAAGAATTAAAGAAAAATTCAGGCTTTGCAGCATCATTACCATTCATCAATCTTCTAGGGAAAGGTATGTTAGGCGTGACTTCTTCAGTAGTGCATATGGCCTTGACATGATCTCTTGGGTTAGTTTCAGTTGAGCTAGGTAAACTTCCGTATCCCCTTTCTTGAAGAACCTTGCTCATTTGTCCGATTTGTTGTTCCAATGCTTTGATCGAAGCTCCTTGATTTCTTGTTATAGTATCCGTTGAGGCTCGGATTTCTTTGATCATAGCGGGGTTCTCTTCATGTCTTTTAGCAGCATCGGCCATAATTTTCTTTAGAGTGTCATCCAAAGTCTGCCTCCTTTCTTGATAAGTGGGATTATAGTTGTTCTTTTGATAGTATCCCGGAGCAGCTTCCCTAAATCTTCCTGAAGGTTGGAATGGTTGTCCAAATTGTGTGTAGTATGCTTCTTCAAAAGTCTCACTTTCATTCTTTTTAGGGCAATCTTTAGTGTAGTGAGGTCCTTCGCATTTTTCACATCCAACTTGGGTAGCATAAACTTTCTCATCACGCTTCTTCATCTCTCTACTAATTTTATCCAATTGAGCTTGAATTGCAGCAAACCCGTCAAAATTAGTGCTGCTCTTAGATCTAGTAGAGGTTCCGTCGTGCCATTTTTGAGAGTGATCAGCAGCTTCTTGGATAGCTTTTCTAGCATCGACTGCACTCATTTGAGGCACAGCTCCCTTAGCATCCAAGATTTGTCTAGTAGGCACGTCCAATCCTTGATAGAACAATATTATCTCCTGCATTGGATTTAGATAATGTTGAGGGCATTTCATCAATAAGTCTTTAAATCGTTCCCAAGCTTGATAAAGAGTTTCATCAGGCTCTTGCTTGAAATTGTTGATAGCCTCCATCTTTTTAGCAGTTTTAGCAGGTGGACAATATCTTTTCAGGTGAATTTGCTCTTCAAATCTTCCCATGTTGTGATTGAACTAGCAGGTTCATTCCTTAGCCACTTATTAGCAGCTCCTTTAAGCGAAATTGGAAAGATTCTTAGCATAAGTTGATCGTCAGAGATTCCTTCTGTAGTAAACAAATCTGCAATCTCGAGGACTTTTTCAACATGTTCATTAGCATCTTCAGGTTCTGTTCCATTGAAAGCATTTTCTCTTAGCTCCTTGAGAAACTGACCCTTCAACTCAAACTTTGACTTTTCATCAAACTTCGGTCTAGCAACTCCTGAATTATAATCAGCACGGGTTTTGTTCATGTTTTCCTCCATAGTAGTGTTTTCCGTCATTGTTTCTGTTTCTTCTTTCTCCTTCTCTTCAGAAAAGTAATCAAGCTCGAACGAACTTGAAATTTCAAAGCTTTTTGTGTTAAAAAGCCTTTTAAGCGAATGTAAGGCTCGTTCAGGATCTTCTAAAGGTTTAATCAAGTTCTTAGTTGAATTCCTGGTCATGCACTTCCTGAAATCATCACAAAAGCATCAGTAGGGTATGTTCAAGAAAGTATGATATCAGAAAATTAACAACAAAAACGGAATACGAAAAATAAAAGTTTCTGATATCTGTTAACGATGCGCCGTATCCAGAAAATTTGATACGCCGTATCTAATTACGTTAAAATTTAATCAGACTTTTATTCAGAAAACAGATACACCGCTTATGAATTAGAATGCGCCGTATCAAGTTTAAATTATCAAAAATCGATTATATTTATTAAAATTAAATGCGTCGTATTAACAAAAGCTAATGCGCCGTATTTTCGTTACGTTTCAAAATACAAGATTCTTGATTTAGTAGATGCGCCGTATCGATAAAGATCGATGCGTCGCTTCTGTTAAATAATTCGAAAAACTGTTTTTAATTTAAATAGAAAATACGCCGTATCTGTTAAAACAGATGCGTCGTATGGCGTTAGGGTTTAGAAAAATTTCTTATTAAAAACAGAATACGCCGTATCTTGGGAAAAGATGCGTCGTACTCGAATTTATTAAACGCGTTGTATTTTATAAAAATTAAACGCAATACGCCGTATCTGTGAAAACAGATGCGCCGTATCGTTTGTATCAGCACAATACAACGACAGCAGAATGCAGAAAAAATACAGGAAAAAGAAAAACAAAAATAAAAACAAACAAAAAGAAACAAAAATTACAAACAAAGAAAAACACACAAAAATAGTAAATATGCAAATTATACAATGAATGCAATCTATCTAATATACAACAGGGTTAGTGGTTAGAATCTTTAAAAAAAAAAACTAAAAAGAAAAACCTAATTAAAATACTTAATCAAATTAACAGATAATAACAATTCACTCCCCGGCAGCGGCGCCAAAAAACTTGATGCGCGTGATGTGTCGTTGCGGTTTAGCAGTATTAATGCCTACTCAAGTTTTAAATTTATATTTAGCCGACTTATCAATAACACACACACTTAACGAGAAGTATACCCGGTCAGTATGAATATAATAGTAAGCAGAGTGTCGATCACTAAGAGTGGAACGTATTATCTAGTTATTCTAATCAGTATTTTAATATCCTAAGTTAGTTATACAACTTAATCTAATGCAAGGGGGTTCAGCCTGAGAGACTGGCACAGTTTGGTTATAATTAAATAGAAAACTAAACTAATGAGCACGAATCAGCGATTAGCACACACGTACACAGATAGATACTCGAGACAATAAGAAGACCCGTCCTAATAATTAAATAGCTTGTCACTTGTTTTATTGCTAGTTTTATATGAAGTGTATATAATTAAACCTTTCTCGTTGGCTCTAATCTTATCGGCGAGTAAACCCTTAATGATTACTTATGTCTATCCTACTTTTCTAGAGACGCTAGAATAAATAGGCGAGGAAGGGGCATGGCGACCCAAGCAAGACTCAGCTAGACACATAGGTTATCAATGCACTAATAAAAGTCACCAAAGACATCAACATATAAACTTTAATTAATGGGAAAGCAATATTAAGGGGAGTGCATGATCTTCCGTAGTCACATGACACAAGCCCATCAATCCTGATGAATTAAAGCGTACTAATACAATAAAACAAAACTACTTAATAAATTGAATACATGCAGGACCTTCTTACAGCTCTTGTATCTTTGTTTGAGGTGTGTCTTGTGCTGCTTGGTCGTCTGAATTCGGCTCTAGGGTTCAATATTTCTCTCGTGTCTGTTTTTAAATTCGTCTGACCTTGGGGTATTTATAGTTTCTGTCTGAGGGATCGATGCGGCGCATTGAGTTGATAGATGCGGCGCATTGACTTAACTTCGCGTGGGGTCCAAGATTAATATATTCTGGAATATTCGTACACCGTCTTCAGATGCGGCGTAACTTGATCTTTGTATGCGGCGCATGTACTTTAGCTGTCTTGGATTGTAACTGGTGAAATCTTGATAGTGATACGCCGTATGTTAGAAGTAAATTGCGGCGTATCTGGAGTAGAACGAGCTTGATCTTCTTCTTTGACCAAAGTTTCATATGCGGCGCATGACAGAATTGCATGCGGCGCATTCTTCAAAGTCAGGCGATGGTCTTCGAATTCATCTAAGTATGATATTGCGCCGTATCTGTTGACTTGTGACATCTCGCTTGTTTTGCTCCATAATTAGTCCAAAATCGCCAAGTTTCACATAATGCTTTTTTTTACCTGAGAATTACTAAAGTAAACATTAATGTATCGATTCTCATATATAATATAATAAAACAAGTCAAATAAATAGGATAAATGATGATAATAAAATGTACTTATTTGAGTTCATCATTGATGCAAACTAAAAATATTTTCTCATGCATACATGATCTCACGAATATTGATCTAACTACATAATCAATATGTACTTTTTGACATATTTGCTTGAGCAAAAGTAAAATTAGGAGTGTTTGGGTAATCTCATTATTTTTGATTCTAGAGTCGAGATTACCACACCTCTACATAGTTTGCATTTAGGCACACACTAGGCACGTGTCTTTACTGCAACTACACTCAATTCTAATTTTTCCTAACATTGTCTTATAGGAAACAAAAATGTCTCATGAGTATGATTTTGATCATCTTTTAACCGATACCTACACACCCCAAATCTCTCATGAACCCACAACACCCGGAAACCACATTTGCGCCTATGTCAATCTTGAAACCCGTCGGTTTCATGAAGGTCGAGTCGTTGATCCATCCTTAGTTTATCATAGGGATATCAACACCTTATTTAGAGCTATAGGATTCGATTGTTTACTCCACATTAATGAGCACATTTGTCCTCGCTTTGTGTTGGAGTTCTTTTGAAAAGTCGAACTCGTACGTAACGAGGATCAATCTTTGTCACTTTGGTTTTGGATCCAAAGTTTCAAATTTGTCTTAACCCTTGAGCAATTTGCTCAAATCCTTTGTATTCCCAATCACGGGCAATGTGCCTATACTGAAGATTGGTGTCTTGAGTCCCTCTTCAACTATCGTGAAGAGGATAGTCCATATTGTTCTTACATACCCTCTCCAACCGAACTTACCAAACTCATTCGTACTCACAAGTACTCCTCTTCCTACTCAAATCCAATGAAATTTCGTTTGGATGAGGTTCGTCATGAACTATTTTCTTGGGCAGTCATCCTGCGAGAAAATGTTCTAAGTCTAACGGGAAATCGTGAGCAACTTCCGGTGTGTTGTGCTCATATGATTTACTATCTCCTAACCCAACAGCCTTACAATCTCGCATACTTCTTCGCTAAGCGAATTGTACATCTCAAGGGTAACAAAACTAAATTGATACCTTATGGGATGTTCCTAACCCGTCTCTATAAACACCTCATAAACTATCACCCATACCTCAGTGGTCCTCAATACTCACTCTTTGATCCCGTCATGAAACCCCTAAATGAGTCATATGTCTCATCTATTCTCATTTCCGAATCCTCCACCCACTATGCACCCTTTGATGATCCAAATCATGAGAATGAGATGCATGCTCAAGACGAGAGTGTGATGAAAATGAGAGAAAGCTCAAGTCATAAGTAGTTATGAGGGGATTATCATATCTATTAGGATTTATCTATAATAGATTATATTATGGATTAATAATCTTTGTCATCTTGCATGCTTAACATTTAATCTATCACCTTGCATGATTATTTTATGTGATATTTGGATGATAGCTTATTTTGTCACTTATGCTTGCATGCTTGTGATTATCTTGGTAAATTACATGATAATCTTTATATGCTAGATGTAGCTTAATATGGGGCATATTAGGCAAAAAAAATCTTTAGTGATTTGAGACACTATCATTTCCAGAAACTAGTTCCCCTAGAAAACATCCCTCTAGCTGCCTAGAACTAGCCTGCACAGGAAAATCCGTGAAAACAGTGTCACGGTACCGTTAAATAGGCCACGGTACCGTTAAATTTAACGGTATCGTGTGATGTTTAGAGGAACCATGTACCTGTTTGACGAATTTTCACTGTTCCTCCTAAATCCCTGTAACCCTAACCTCAAACCTGCAAATTTTGCAACTTCACATACATCCTAAGATTCCATTGCTACAACATAGGACACTCCTATCCACTTTAATTCAAATTTCACCCATCTTGCCTATATAAGGCCTCACCCTTGCAAGATTATCTTGCATATCATCTTCAACCTCACATCACACAAACACCATGTCCTCCACACAAGGATCAACCACCCACATCTCAAAGAAACCAAGGATAACCATAAGACCACCATCAAAGCCTCTCTTTGTGGATCTTACAAAAGATGATGAAGTAACCACACCACCTTCCCAAGCCACTCCCAACTCACCACCTCCACCTAATGCACCTTCCAAAACATCTTCTACCTACACAACATCTTCATCATCTCCTTCCCTCAACACCATGTCATCCTCAATGGACTACACACTCTCGCCCATAATTCCATTGGACTATGCCATGCCAACTCCATCACCAACAAACTCACCACCACCTCTGTAAAACCCCAAAATTTAAACAATCCGAAAAGACTAAAATACCATCTAAATTTGAATTTTTAAGAACTTATGAAATATGTAAGTAAACCCATTCGAACTTAACATAAGTTACAAAACAAAGTAAGTTAACGTAAACCATACATTATGAAATTTAAGGTCACAAATAAAATCCCTGTATCTAGCACTAATCTATTCGACCCATTGATGTGTTTTGTACACACATATTTTCGGCCCATGTTGTGAAATAAAAAGGCATTTAGCTTGATGAATCCTAGCCCAAAATAAACCCATTCATTCCCCATTTGGCCCATCAAAATAAACACACGGCTTGTTCTTTTTGTTATAACCGATCTCCACCAAAAACAAATAAACCAAAAACCCTAATTCACTAAAAAGATCGGCTCATATTTTGTTGCTGCTCTTGTCGATCTTCTGCTGCAGCCAAGGGAAGAATTTTGTGTGTCCTTGTTCAATCCGTATTAAGGTAACCATGTTCTCATTGTTTTCTATCCATTCGAACCCTTAATTAAGCCCTAATCGACCCATTATTTTCTTGTGTTGCTGCTGTACGAATCAAGAAGGAGGAAAAGAAATTCGTTCGTGGTGTTCTTGATCTTGTGTTGTTCTTACTCTTCGTTAACCTTCAAGGGTATTTGTATCATCCTCCTTTTGACTCTCAATTTCGTTTTCCTTGATGTTGTGATCTTTTAAAACGCATATGATAATAAGAAAAGTTGTCACATAAAATATTGAATGAAACCCTAAAATCTTTTATGTATAAATCGGACCAGGAGTATATGTGATGAAATGATTCGATTTGATTATGTTAAGACATGTTATAATCGACCTAAATATGTTATGGATTAACCTATAATCATTATGTGTTAAGAATTAAAGAGATAAAATGATAAAACCCTAAGTTATACATGAATCGGTGAAAACTGCTACTGATCTGGAATTTTGTTCGACTTTAACCGGCTGTAAATAAATGATGTGAACGTATATTTTATTGTTTTAAGAGTCTAAAACTAAGTTCAATGAAATGGATACCTGGGAAAATTAATTTTGTAATTTTTGGAGGCCTGGAAGGTTAATTTTTGATTTTTGGAAAATTATGTGTCTGATCGGATTTGTGAGTCTGGAAAATCAATCCGGGTTTTTGAATTTTAATTTCCAAACCGTGTCTAATCAGGAGGTGTCCTTTGAACTGGGAAATATTTAGGATGTCTATTAGTTACTGGATTTGTTATAGATTTTTATGAATTTTTCTTAAAGATTTTCTAATTAATGACTTTTCGTATAGTAAAATTTATCAGAAATCTGGACAAGTTAGTTTAAGTGAATTTTAATCCATAGTTTTGCTAGTTAATAAAATCTGGAAAAATTAGGTAAAATACTAAAGACATTTAAGCATCTCTGGGAATTTTTGGGAATTTTATTACTGAGTTCTTATACGATTTACCATTTATAGAAAGCATAACAATTTCGTGTGAAAAACTGTAGAAATCATAAAAAAGTTTAAAAAGGAAAGTGAAAGGTGTTTTGTGTTTATTTTATAAACTAAAGGGTTTAAATTGTTATTTGCTAAAACTAAAGGACTCAACTTGTGTAAACCTGTAACTTTAGAATATTTACATTATTTTACCCTAATCTTATCTTAATGACATTATGAACCTTAACCTACTAACATGGTCATCTTTAATACTTTAAGTTGATAAACGGGAATGATAATAACTAAAGTTACTGAACATGTAAAGTTACCTAAGATGGAGAGAAACTAAAATGAAACCTTATGATTTAGAAACTATGAAACTGTGAAATCATAAAGCTATGAAACTTATAAGTACAATTATAATTCGTGTAGATTCGCTAAGGCGGGAGTAATCCGGTGTCTTGTGATCTGTCTTTGGTTTGTTTTGCTATCGAATAAGGTACAGATATTCTGCCCTTTTTCAGTAAGGGTTTTTCATTTCCTTTCCCTTCAGTTTTTCATTCTCCTTATTAGGATTCCCTATACCATTGCTATGTTCCCTTCTGTTTGTGAACCTTTCATGTGATCTCTTGTTTTGTGAGCTTTCTATGATCTCTCTCTCATGTTCTAATATGTTTCACTTCTGAGATGATGTCCTTATTATAATCCTCTTTGCTTAAACCTTTTTCATGATTCTCTGTTGATACGACCTCTGATATAAAATCTAGTATGTGAAAACCTTTTTAATTATGACCTAAAAATGTTTTGAGAAAAATCAGTTATTTTAAAAGAATGATTATGAATGGTGATATGATACTATTTTTATATGACAGTTGTTAAATTTTGTGAATATTAGTTTTAAAGAGTGCTTTTATGAAAAACCGTTTTGAAAGATTATTTTATGAAAACTATTCTGAAAGATCATTTTATTGAAAATCCGTTATTAAAGGAATGCTTTAAGTGAACTTTTGACAAGAATCTCTAAAATGAACTTTTGCTAAGAACTTTAATTATGAACCTGTGAAATTCTTTTCTGAACCATTTGATATAGTCCTTAAAATCTGAACTTAACTTTGATATAAAAACTCAATTTGATAAGCTTTGATTTGAACCTTGACTTTTATTTTTGAAAATATTTGACATGAACCTTTTGCCATGTACCCTTAAGATATGACTTTTGATTATTTTGATAGTACATTTGACCTTTGACCTACAGTTTGATATTACGAGCCAATCACTAGGCATGAGGGTTTCATGTCCATGTCATTGACGCACCTCTGACATGACTCTAGGGCAGGAGAGTGATGACCTGTTCCGTCCCTTATTTATTATTTGCTATGGCCATTATGATTATTATTATTGATTTGTCTGCGGGGGCGTATGGGTGCATCCTAGATTTGACCTATTATCTGTATATGTTATTTGTTATTGTTATATTTATCTGGTGACTGATGGTGTGTGCGATACACGTCTTTCACATATCTGGGAGCTAGCTACTCTATTTGGTTACATTTGAATGATGTGATTTGGTTTGTTTCTGGGCTCGTGGTGGATTGCTGATCCTTTTATTTCTTTGTATTTCCTTTCTTTTCATTCCATCATTATTATATTCTTTGTCTATACCTTATGTTATTCCATTTGCACTATACCATGTATGCTCGTTTTCTTTTGCTTTCGTTTCCGTCTATTATATATCTGTTCACTGAGCTTTTTAAGCTCAGCCGCATTTCCTTTTACTGCTGCAGGTTTTAGTTGGAAGCTGGGTACGAGTGAAGAGACTTTTGGACTTAGAAGACTTGATAGTTATTCTGGATTAGAGTTGATTAGAAGTTATTGTATATTAGAATTAGTATTCGCATTTGTAACCTTGTAATTTTAGTATTTCATTTGTAACCTTTGAGAATTCTTGTATTACTTGAAATGTATGCTTTGTTTTGATCTGATATGAAGCCATTAGTGTGACATCTTTACCCTTATCGGGTTGGGGTGTTACAATTATGGTATCAGAGAGACAGGCTGCGATTCGTAATACATTTACCCTTGACCTGTGTAAGTTAGGACCACTAAGTTTTCCCTGTAGGCGCTCGTAAGACAACCTTTGAAAATTGCTTTAAGATTTTCCCAATAGGAACGTAAGTTTTGACCGGTGAGGAATGGGTAGACTATAATGTATTTGTTTAACTATCATCGCTTCCGCATTACTCTGATTCGTGCCTTTGCCTTTAGCTAAGCCTTATAAGAACTTTTGTTTCAGAAGCTAGAAATCTTGCAACTTAAGTTTAGTAACCAAGTAATTTTGAAATACCTCGAGAACTACGTGAAAACCTTGCACCATTTAAGTTTCACTTCCTGATTTTGAATCACCATTTCCGATTTGTTTGATAAATGGTTGGATACCTTTCCGACCATCCAGATGGGCATTCAATCATAATGTGTTTGACACATTCTACGAATTCATTACTCATGTCGGATATGAAGTGTATCATCTGATACTACTCAGTTCTGAGTAATCCATTATTACTCCTATGAGAACCCTGAGAATTATCAACCATGAATATAAGAAGTTTCTTTCCCTCCCTTTGAATGATTGAACCTTGCCTGCCAACCAGTTCCTTTTGAAGGATATGGTGTAAATACTATCTCAGTACGAAATTGTTAACTAAGCATGATGATGCTGATAGCTAATATTCCATACAATCTCACTTTTGACGGTTATACGATGTTCGTATCTCCAATGACACACCCTACCTGCCCTTATGCTGAAAAGCTAAACAAAATCTCGACGCTTTGAACTGTTCGTTTATCTATCTCACCACATTGATGAACCATGTACTTGACCTTGACATATGAACTATCCATCTGGCTTGACGACCGTATTCGATCTACGAATCCATTTACTTTTGATATATTTGATTTTGAGGTCTTTTGGTTATGGATTGGCTGGCTCTTCATAAAGCTACCAAGGACTACCATATCTGATATAAGACTTTTTGCAATCTATTTTTCACCCTACTCTTGTTATGATAACTCTCTACCGCTTAAATCTGTTAAGGTTAATGTTGCTATGAAAGCACATATTCCGATCTCATTAGAATGTCAATTTCTCCTGACACTTATTAGTATCCACCCTTAGAAGCTCCGACACTGGAAGTATTTGTTGTACAAAATTTTTGATGTTTTCTGATGAACCTCTTAGAATTCCCTTCTGCTTGAGGAGTAGAGTTAGCATTAAATTGATCCCAGTTGACGAAACCATGATGCCATGGAATATGATTTTCTTCACCCCAGTGTTTATCCTGAAATTCTCCTGTTGACTCATGAAGAAGAAAGAAAGAAGTATGCCGCGACGTATCGACTATCGTGAATTTAACCGTATCACTATCCGAAGTCATTATCCATTTCCGTGTATCAATGATTGATTCGTTCTAATCTTTGAAACTCCGTACCAGACGACCTCATTTAGAGTTGAGGGACGGAAGAAGCAACCACAAGAACTTTTAAGAAAGGAGTTGACTAACTAAAAGTAACCTCCGTGAAGCATTTTAGTTTATTCTTGAAGAGGAAGATAGGTGATGTGAAGTAGATATGAAGTTCTCTAAAACCATTCATGAAGCTGCTTTCGTACTCGTTGTGATCCTTAAGAGTTTTAATGATGCCAATTGTATTGGCTAATAGAATCATATTTTCGTGAGTAGTTGGACAATTGTCATGGTATGACAGTGTGTTTGTGCCCAGAGACGAAGGAAGAATATATAGATCATTTTCGTATTGAGTAGAATGACCCCTGTGTTATGGAGGAATAGGTTTGATTGGCGTTTGGAGATTGTTGCAGGCAGCACTACCAGATACCTTGCGATGAAAGAGTTTTCCACAGAAAGGACCAAGATTGAAGACCGTTGTTAAAGTTAAGAACCTTGTAGAAGAGTAGTAGAAGATGTTCGTGACCGGCGTTACCATGGAAGGAGCATACCAGAAGGAATTCACGTTACCACACCATAGTGTCCAGAAGAGGTGCCGAAGGCTTGAGGGACCAGACTCAAGTATATGATTCCCTTTCCACCCTACGATCATATGGACAAACGTAGACAGATTACTTGAAACTTCTAAGAGATTGAAATCATGTATTTGGATGGATGGAATTTGAAGCGAACATTTGTGTTTGGAAGAGTTGATTCTGTGAAAGATGAAGCCATTGATGACATAATTCACTTCCTCTCAACCTACCTAGATCTTCGTTACCTATCAATAAGATCCCTTGAATAATGTAGGTTCTCTATTAGAAAATTCCGTTCCGTGTTCATTCTGCGTATATTGGACGATGGTTTTGTTATGCGAAATTTGGCGAATTGTGGATGAAACCTTGAGATTTGTGTTTATGAATGGACAAATTTTGAAGCAACAACGTATATTAGCTAAGTTGATTTGGTGAGGGATGAAGGATTTACGTGTTAAAAACGTACCTTAATTCTGATAGACATTCTAGGATTTCCGTTACTCTTTCGAGTAGTTTCGTTCTCCTCTTAGTTATGTTGTTTGATTTTGATGACCTCTGAGACTGCAGTTGGATTAGGTGGATTAAGATAAGTCATTTTGTTCACGAATTGAGATAAAGTATGACCATCATGAGGGCATATTTATATGATGCCAGTATTATGACGTCTGGCCAACGTGATAATACTTACATCATATACCGTGCACTTATTGTGGGCATAGGATATTTCGAGAAGTGCATTTAGGAGCCTTAGAATTTTGATAAACTGTGTGAGGATCTTTGCGTTAGTGAGACTTTAGGTTCATTCTACCTATACGCGTAATCTGCCGTCACCGTTATGCGCTTTGATACGTTTGGATTCTCGACATGCGTTTTGCTGACCTCTGCGCTTCCAATAAGAATCTTAGATACTGTCGTAGAGCTTTCTACTGGTTAATGTTATCGACAATCTGTTTCCCGTACGTTCTCATCTGACTTGTCTAATCAAATTCTTTGGACGGCGTATCCGTCAAAATCCTACGAATTTCCGGTATCTCTTCCGAGAGAATACGATTATCATCTGTTACGTTTGGTATTTTATTCTTTCGATTTGAATTCGGTATTGTATGTCCTTTCTGAAAAAGCCGAAGCTGTGTTGATCAATAGGATAGAGTTATGAGAATTAAGTCGTTCGCATTTCCGTTCACTGTCCGTTGTGTTTTTTATCGTTCGTTCCACTTCAATTTTCGAGGACGAAAATTCCTTTTTAAGAGGGGAAGAGTTGTAAAACCCCGAAATTTAAACAATCCGAAAAGACTAAAATACCCTCTGAATTTGAATTTTTAAGAACTTATGAAATATGTAAGTAAACCCATTCGAACTTAACATAAGTTACAAAACAAAGTAAGTTAACGTAAACCATACATTATGAAATTTAAGGTCACAAATAAAATCCCTATATCTAGCACTAATCTATTCGACCCATTGATGTGTTTTGTACACACATATTTTTGGCCCATGTTGTGAAATAAAAAGGCATTTAGCTTGATGAATCCTAGCCCAAAATAAACCCATTCATTCCCCATTTGGCCCATCAAAATAAACACACGGCTTGTTCTTTTTGTTATAACCGATCTCCACCAAAAACAAATAAACCAAAAACCCTAATTCACTAAAAAGATCGGCTCATATTTTGCTGCTGCTCTTGTCGATCTTCTGCTGCAGCCAAGGGAAGAATTTTGTGTGTCCTTGTTCAATCCGTATTAAGGTAACCATGTTCTCATTGTTTTCTATCCATTCGAACCCTTAATTAAGCCCTAATCGACCCATTATTTTCTTGTGTTGCTGCTGTACGAATCAAGAAGGAGGAAAAGAAATTCGTTCGTGGTGTTCTTGATCTTGTGTTGTTCTTACTCTTCGTTGACCTTCAAGGGTATTTGTATCATCCTCCTTTTGACTCTCAATTTCGTTTTCCTTGATGTTGTGATCTTTTAAAACGCATATGATAATAAGAAAAGTTGTCACATAAAATATTGAATGAAACCCTAAAATCTTTTATGTATAAATCGGACCAGGAGTATATGTGATGAAATTATTCGATTTGATTATGTTAAGACCTGTTATAATCGACCTAAATATGTTATGGATTAACCTATAATCATTATGTGTTAAGAATTAAAGAGATAAAATGATAAAACCCTAAGTTATACATGAATCAGTGAAAACTGCTACTGATCTGGAATTTTGTTCGACTTTAACCGGCTGTAAATAAATGATGTGAACGTATATTTTGGTGTTTTAAGAGTCTAAAACTAAGTTCAATGAAATGGCTACCTGGGAAAATTAATTTTGTAATTTTTGGAGGCCTGGAAAGTTAACTTTTGATTTTTGGAAAATTATGTGTCTGATCGGATTATGAGTCTGGAAAATCAGTCCGGGTTTTTGAATTTTAATTTCCAAACCGTGTCGAATTAGGAGGTTTCCTTTGAACTGGGTAATATTTAGGATGTCTATTAGTTACTGGAATTTTTATAGATTTTTATGAATTTTTCTTAAAGGTTTTCTAATTAATAACTTTTCGTATAGTAAAATTTATCAGAAATCTGGACAAGTTAGTTTAAGTGAATTTTAATCCATAGTTTTGCTAGTTAATAAAATCTGGAAAAATTAGGTAAAATACTAAAGACATTTAAGCATCTCTGGGAATTTTATTACTGAGTTCTTATACGATTTACCATTTATAGAAAGCATAACAATTTCGTGTGAAAAACTGTAGAAATCATAAAAAGGTTAAAAAGGAAAGTGAAAGGTGTTTTGTGTTTATTTTATAAACTAAAGGGTTTAAATTGTTATTTGCTAAAACTAAAGGACTCAACTTGTGTAAACCTGTAACTTTAGAATATTTACATTATTTTACCCTAATCTTATCTTAATGACATTATGAACCTTAACCTACTAACATGGTCATCTTTAATACTTTAAGTTGATAAACGGGAATGATAATAACTAAAGTTACTGAATATGTAAAGTTACCTAAGATGGAGAGAAACTAAAATGAAACCTTATGATTTAGAAACTATGAAACTGTGAAATCATAAAGCTATGAAACTTATAAGTACAATTATAATTCGTGTAGATTCGCTGAGGCGGGAGTAATCCGGTGTCTTGTGATCTGTCTTTGGTTTGTTTTGCTATCGAATAAGGTACAAATATTCTGCCCTTTTTCAGTAAGGGTTTTTCATTTCCTTTCCCTTCAGTTTTTCATTCTCCTTATTAGGATTCCCTATACCATTGCTATGTTCCCTTCTGTTTGTGAACCTTTCATGTGATCTCTTGTTTTGTGAGCTTTCTATGATCTCTCTCTCATGTTCTAATATGTTTCACTTCTGAGATGATGTCCTTATTATAATCCTCTTTGCTTGAACCTTTTTCATGATTCCCTGTTGATACGACCTCTGATATAAAATCTAGTATGTGAAAACCTTTTTAATTATGACCTAAAAATGTTTTGAGAAAAATCAGTTATTTTAAAAGAATGATTATGAATGGTGATATGATACTATTTTTATATGACAGTTGTTAACTTTTGTGAATATTAGTTTTAAAGAATGCTTTTATGAAAAACCGTTTTGAAAGATTATTTTATGAAAACTATTCTGAAAGATCATTTTATTGAAAATCCGTTATTAAAGGAATGCTTTAAGTGAACTTTTGACAAGAATCTCTAAAATGAACTTTTGCTAAGAACTTTAATTATGAACCTGTGAAATTCTTTTCTGAACCATTTGATATAGTCCTTAAAATCTGAACTTAACTTTGATATAAAAACTCAATTTGATAAGCTTTGATTTGAACCTTGACTTTTATTTTTGAAAATATTTGACATGAACCTTTTGCCATGTACCCTTAATATATGACTTTTGATTATTTTGATAGTACATTTGACCTTTGACCTACAGTTTGATATTACGAGCCAATCACTAGGCATGAGGGTTTCATGTCCATGTCATTGACGCACCTCTGACATGACTCTAGGGCAGGAGAGTGATGACCTGTTCCGTCCCTTATTTATTATTTGCTATGGCCATTATGATTATTATTATTGATTTGTCTGTGGGGGCGTATGGGTGCATCCTAGATTTGACCTGTTATCTGTATATGTTATTTGTTTATTGTTATATTTATCTGGTGACTGATGGTGTGTGCGATACACGTCTTTCACATATATGGGAGCTAGCTACTCTATTTGGTTACATTTGAATGATGTGATTTGGTTTGTTTCTGGGCTCGTGGTGGATTGCTGATCCTTTTATTTCTTTGTATTTCCTTTCTTTTCATTCCATCATTATTATATTCTTTGTCTATACCTTATGTTATTCCATTTGCACTATACCATGTATGCTCGTTTTCTTTTGCTTTCGTTTCCGTCTATTATATATCTGTTCACTGAGCTTTTTAAGCTCAGCCGCGTTTCCTTTTCCTGCGGCAGGTTTTAGTTGGAAGCTGGGTATGAGTGAAGAGACTTTTGGACTTAGAAGACTTGATAGTTATTCTGGATTAGAGTTGATTAGAAGTTATTGTATATTAGAATTAGTATTCGCATTTGTAACCTTGTAATTTTAGTATTTCATTTGTAACCTTTGAGAATTCTTGTATTACTTGAAATGTATGCTTTGTTTTGATCTGATATGAAGCCATTAGTGTGACATCTTTACCCTTATCGGGTTGGGGTGTTACAACCTCCTTCCCCCTATAATGGCACAGCCCATCCAACCCCATCCCTTTGATCTACATAGTGCTAATTGCGTATGTTGTCTCCACAACCGTAACCTCATCTTTTCTTTGAGAGATGAAATTCACTTCATGTTCTCCTATGTGGAACATCTTTTGACTCCACCACCACCCCAAATGACGCCAACATCTCCACCACCTCCTAGCCAACACAACTAGACATGTCCATGTTTAGTTTCTCAACAATAAACTTTTAGGACCCATCTTGGAATTAAGCTTGCCTCTAATCATTAGGGATTTATGCTTCTTGTTGTCCCCTTTTATGCGTATTATGTTGTCATACATTTGTATGACACTTGTTTGTTTTATGAATGAATGGGCTTTCATGTGGCTGTTTCATTATTATTTTTGTGGTTGGATATTTGTCATAAGTGCTACATGTTAGAACTTGTATATATGTTATCTAACCTTGTTTTGTAGCACGAATCATTGGTCGATTCCTTGGTGTCCTCCAAACGAGGGGGCATCAAGGGGGAGCCTTTGCAACCTTTTTGCTTCGACAAAAAGGGGGAGAAATGGGAGTAAACTCATTAAAAACTTGTTAAAATTAATTTCAACCTAAAATGAATTTATGTTTTGTCATCATCAAAAAGGGGGAGATTGTTGATGCAAATAATGTTCTAAAAATGTTATTTCTATCTTTCGATTACTTCACGTATTGAGGATGACAAAATGTGAAATCACGTTACGTTAAAATTAACGTAAGCAAGTTTTTAATCGGAAGATACTGTTTCTACGCAAATCACTCTAGAACAAATTTACAACTTAACTAATGATCAAAGAAGTAAATTTGCTTTTAAGACTTCACATTTTTATGTGACAAAACATTTCTCTCAAAAATATACTTTACAAATTATTTTTGAATAATTAAGAAATGTTTTAATGAAAAAATAAGTTTAAAATCCATAGCAGCTATTCCCCCCCCCCCCCCAAAATCAGCTCAAAACTTCAACAAATAAGTTTTCACCAGGAAAGACAAAAAGAGGAGCGTTTTTGTCTGACACGGCTCAACGGTTTCACTAAATTTAGTGGAGCCATGGGTGATTTAGTGGAGTCGTCCCTCTATAACGGCCAAATTTTTTCTGCCTATAAATACCGGCCCACTTCACAGATTTTGGGCATCCTTTCACATACAGAACCTACTGAGTTTAATACTCTCTTCACATTTTCTTTCTTTGATCATTTAGATTAGTTTTCTTTTGTTCAAGAGTGATCCTATCATCCAATCAAGTGATCCTCTTCATTCCTCTTCAATAGCAAGAGAAGAACACAAAGTATCCAAGTAGATACAAAGTGTTGTCATTCCTCTTCAATAGCAAGAGAAGAACTCAAGGTATCCAAGAAGATACAAGAGTTGTAGTTTTGGTTAGGTTACTTGTAACATTTGTTACATACTTGTTGTATCATAGGATACATCAAGATCATTTTTCTTTTGTGAGAGAGTGAGTCAAGATCATTGTGATCTTAAGAGATATTGAAGATCTTTTGAAGCCATTGGGCTAGTGTGATTGATCAAGTGGATCAAAGGTAGATCGGGTAGATCGAGTCTTGTGTGAAGTAGTAAAGGATCAAGTGGATCGTGGTAGATTGGTGCTAGCTAAGATTAGCACTCGACATCTAGCTTAGTGTCGGAAATAGGATAAGCGACGTGTACGGTTTTCTCCCCTAAAGGGAGGTTGTTGACATAGTGCTTGAAACTCTCGAGTGTGGTACTCGGGGAGTGGAGTAGGGCGAAGAAGAGCTTCGTAACCACTATAAATCCTTTTGTCTTGGTTTGATCTTTCCATCTCTACTCTTTACTTTCATTACTTATTATTAGCTAGTTTAGTGTGTAGTTCATATTGGTGTTGATTGATTGCATATAAGATTCGAATCAAGGTTTCCAATAATAAAGTTTAAAAGGAGTTTTTAAAAGAACTTAAAAACCGGTAAAACTATTCAACCCCCCCTTCTAGTTTTCCACAAAGTTCATGAGCTCTGGATCTGGACCAAGCAAAAGATCATCTTGTTCAAGTTGATCATTATTATCATCATCAAGAGGATCATCAAATGTAACAACTAGGTTAATTTGATCTTCATCAAATGTAACTACAATGTTTATTTGGTCATCGACTTGAGGAGATAAGAATGAGTCATCTTGACCAACATGTTCTTCAGCTGATGCAGATGCAGAGGGGGATACGATTTCATGTATAAGACATGTAGAATCAGGTACCTGAGACAAGCCATCGGTATCATAAACCGGGCCTGTTTATCCCATGTGCATCTCTTGCATATTGGCCATCAACATTACGGCTGCATTGGCTTCTAGATCTTCCATATCATCGTCCGAGTATGCATTAGCCATAAAGTTGTGCTCCTTCTCAGTAAGGGTGCCTCCAGCTTCATCTTTAAGTGCAATAAGTAATGCTTCCTTGTGGTATGCACTGCCTCTGGTCCTTGGTTTGGGGCAAGCATTGGCCAAGTGACCTTTCCCTCCACAATTATAACATTTCACCATTGTGTTTGCAATCCCTGAATTCCCTGTATCAACAATCTCAGCCCTCCTCTGTGTGTTACCAACGGTGTTCCTACTGCTTCCAGCTGAATTAAACCTCTGCCCATCTGAGTTTCCCATATAGCTACCCGAACCATATCTCCCAGAAGCTCTGTTTTGAATCTTAACTCTGCCATCATGAACAACTGCCTGATTACGAGTGTTAAATGAAGAACGAAGACGGTTGTTGGATTTGTTTGAAAACTTGCTGAACGCTCTAGCAATTAAAGCAAATCCTTTGTTCAACGAATTAAAAGCATCATCTTCATCACTGTTGGCATTGGAGTAAAGCATAGAATCTGCGTTGTCATACGGAACCAGTTGATGATCAGTAGATTGCGGTGATGCTTCATATGGAACGAGTTGATGTGATGAAGTTTGCGAGGGATAAGCAAAACGATGTTGTGGTTGGATAAAAGTCTGATCTGATTGTGGAGCAAAATGAGACTGAGCTATCAAAGCTAGTGAATTGGGAGTTACTGACGGTGAAAATCCTCCACGAGCTGCTCTGTCTTTATCAACCTCTAACTGATGATGTTTCAAGTAATCATACAACAACCCCTATGAGGCGTTGTGTAGATTCTTAGCTTGTCGAAAAAAAGTAACATACTTCTGCCAGTCAGGTCCAAGACAACTTAGGAACTTAGTATGCACTGCAATCCTGGGTAGAATGATATTGTGTCGATCCAAGTCGTTGATGATATTGGTAAACCTATGGTAATAAGACTCTAAAGACTCTCCAGCTTCGATCATGAACATGGTGTATTCCAAATAGAGTTTTGATTCCATATCTTCTTGGTTTAACTCAGTTCCTTCCATGAGAATATGTACATGTTCCCACATGTCCTTAGCAATCTTTTGTATATCAATACCTCTGAAGATAGGATTGGGAATTCATTGAAGGATGTAAGACATTGCTAACTCATTAGCTTCTTTCTGAAGTACTTGTTCTACTGTAAGCTGAGCATCAGGAACAGGAGTCAAAGTTGCTTCTCTTGGAGGAATGGCATTTGGATCGCCAGGAACCGTTGTTGTAGGTACTGGAAATGGTCCTCCAATAATTATCTTTTTCAAGTACTTTCCATGCGATTTCTTGAGTTCAATAAACCATAAGAAGTGACTTGCCCATTGCACGTAATTACCCGGAGTGAGCATAGGAGGTGTGTCTAAGGATCCTGCCTCATGTCTTGATTGGTGACTGCTAATTGCTTCGCACATCTGATCAAACCAGTGAGGTTGTTTAGGAGGAAGTTGGTAGGATTGCATCGGTTGTTGTGGATATTGTTGTTGTTGAGGGAATTGTTGTTGTAGAAGAAATTGATGTTGCTGCATGAGGATGTGTTGTTGCGGATATTGTGGTTGTTGAGGATACGGTTGTTGCTGACGATACTGCTGCTGTTGATTGTAGAAGTAGTTGTAGTTCGGTGGTCGAGACATCTTGAAGAAGAAACTTGTGGATATTGGATATTTTAGGATAGCGAAGGTTGTTGTTGTAGATTAGGTTTTTAAGTGGAAGATTTGAAGAAAATAGTCCTTAGTTGAAGAAATAGTCCTTACTCGAAAACAATTGCCTTGCTCGAAGAAATATCCTTAACTCGAAGACTTAGTCGTTACTCGAAGAGTGGAGTTGTACTACTTTCAAAGTTTCTTACTTGAAAAATTGGTTGCTTGAAGGATTGTACTTCAAACTCGAAGCGTTCTTGTTCGAAGGATTAATCAAACTTGAAGAGGTCTTGTTCGAAGGACTAACTTCTAACTCGAAGTGTTCTTGTTCGAAGGATTAATCTTCTAACTCGAAGAGGTCTTGTTCGAAGGACTAACTTCTAACTCGAAGTGTTCTTGTTCGAAGGACTAATCTTCTAACTCGAAGTGTTCTTGTTCGAAAGAATAAGACTTACTAGAAATTCTAACTCCTAACTCGGAGATCTTCAATTCCAAACTTGGAGAATAAAACTAACTCGAAGTCCTAACTCAAAAGATATCTTCTAACTCGAAGATCTTCAAGTTCTTACTAAAAGAATTAGCTCCTAACTCGGAGAAATTTAGCTTACTCGAATAGCTAACTCGAAGTATTTCTTCTTACTCAAAGAACTTCAAGTCTAACTCGAAGAAAACGCTCATAACTCGGAGAACAGTAGCCAAAATCCTTCAAAGTTCTACCAAATCTAATTTAAAAAAACCTAATTTACCCCTTGGCGATTGATACCACTTGTTAGGTCACAAGTTTATCACACAAGATACTAGATCTAGAGAGAGAAAGAGGATGAAAGGTTATGCTTAAGAATAATGAAATGAGATTAACATTAACCAACATCCTCTCCCTTCAAGGGAGGGGGTATTTATAGTAAGAGTACAATAGATGGGTGTTGCCCTAATGAACAAATAAATAAAAGGCCACAGCCCATGGGCCTTCTACACAGGCCGAACTTAATAACTAACATAAAGGCCTAAGCAACCTATTACAAAATATCACCAAGGCAAAAGTTCTTTATAGATCCAACTTTTACTATAGAACCCATCAAGCAATCTTAGCCACTCATTTTTCTTATCAAATTAAAAAAATTAATTTCCACCCTTTTTTTTAAACTTAAATATCTCGCAAACCGTAAATCGTCAAGCTACAAAAAAAATACCATCGCGACGAGAATTAAATTATCTTTCTATAGACATGCATTGTTATATATTTTCGACAAACTTTTTTTTCGATGAACTTTTTTTTTCCAAAATTTCCGTCCAGAAAAATCATATATGATTCGTAAGAATCATATATGATTCGTAAGAATCATATATGATTCGATTTTAACAAATCATATATGATTCCGTACGAATCATATATGATTTTTACGAATCATATATGATTCGTAAGAATCATATATGATTCGTGTAAGAATCATATATGATTCGTAAAAATCGAATCATATATGATTCTTACGAATCATATATGATTCTTTCTGGGCGGAAATTAAAAAAAAAAAAAGTTCGTCGGAAAAAAAAAAGTCGTCGAAAGTATATAACAATGCATATCTATAGAAAGATCATTTAATTCTCGTCGCGATGATATTTTTTTTGTAGCTTGAAGATTTACCGTTTGCAAGATATGTTGTTTTAAAAAAAAGATGAAAAATAAAAATGGGTGGCTATGATTGGTCCATTGGTTCTATGGCAAATATGAGATCTATATTGATCTCATCTCTACTTGATAATCTATGACGTATTCCCAACATTGTCCCAAATAAAAACACATTTACAAAAAATGTGATCATAACACTTTTTAACTAATCAAATATTATCTTTAACCAATAAACTCTTATGATTAATTAAAATAAGTAAAAGACAATTATCGACAATAATTTTGAGACAAAAGAATTGATAGATAAACTTTATGTGTGAAACTTATTGGGTGAAACCTTATAAGTGTATACACCTATACGGCGTATAAGACCGGAGCTTTTTTGAGAAAAAAGGGAAAAAATGTTTGGGGCATTTCAATCCTATCATCTAACAATTACAGTAATATAGTCTTATCAAGTATAAACAACGTTTGGTGTACGTATATCCTTTAGTATTTGAAGTTGTTTGATTGGGTCATGTGTTTGCCTTTTCTAAGGCTTGAATCATGCTAGATTAGAATAAGGATAAACATGATGCGATGTACCTCACTTGTGGATCCCTCGTTAGCGCAAGAATAAGCCTGCAGGGGCCACTATGATTACCATTGTAATTTGGGGTGTAAACGAGTCGAATTTTTGTTGAGTAACTAGAGCTCGTACTCGACTCAAGCTCGATTGAATCGAGCTTTATAGAGTCTCGAGTTCGAGCTCATGCCAATAAATTGAGCTCGAAATGTTTATCAAGCCGAGCTCGAGCTTCCCTCAAGAAGGCTCGTCGAGCTATTGGGGCAAGCCCGAGCCGAACATAATATTGTCGAGTTGAGTTAAAGCCAAAATTCGGCTTGATTCGACTCTTTAACAGCCCTACATGTAAAGAGTAATCAAGATAATTGCTAATCACCTTAGACTAGTACTTTATTGTTTTAGTATCTTGTCCAACAAAAGATGCGAGTTAGTCGAATAACTGTTGCGTAATTAGTAGACATAAAACTAGTGGCAAATAGTGTTGGGTTTTCTATTCCCTAACTAGATTAATACGCAGCGGAAATAATAATTAATCTAGAGCAAGAAGGGAACTAAACCTTAAAGGATCTAAACCTAATTAACTAAAAGCAACTTAAAAGAAATAATTAAATAAATAAGAAATAAGAAAATTACTAACCTTTGAGAAAATCGAATTTCTCACACGCGGACCACCTTAGTCGAACTTGGAGGCAAGTACCCAAACGAGAGTACCTCTAATAGCTCACACCCACGAACCAAAAAGAAACTATTCTTTCAAACTCCTAAGGTCCCGATACACGAAAGACTCTTATAAGGAGTAGGAAATAGAATGAGGAGACGAGTAGTCTTAACTTTGGCATGCTCCCTCTATATATAAGGCATTAGAGGGAGTTGGTTTACCCCTTTTGGGCGATGTGGGATAACCACAAAAAAAAAAAAAAAAAAAAACCATGCCTTGTTACCTATTCTTCGAATAGATTTTCTCTTTTACGGTTCATCGAGGGCGACCCAAAAAGGACTCTACTTTTGACGATAGTCTCACCAATTAGTTATGAACTTGGACATTAATTCCAACAGTCTCCCACTTGGACAATTCATCAACTATAATTGGTCTAAGCCTATTCCGATCAACTAAGCAGAGAGTGCCATCCAATGCAACTGCCAAACTCTGAATCATATCTTAGAGTCAGCCCTTAGATAAGCGATCAACTATTCCTCTGTTCTACTGATATCGTATGAACCTGAGACATGGATTTTAATCAATCTCCAGTTTCAACATTTTGTTTCTCGATTTCCGATTATTTGACTATATGAGACTACTGAATTGAACACATTAATTTAGTCCCGGCTAGGCCTAGTACATTTAAGTCAACATTTAATCATCGAGGGGCCTATTGATATCGCTTTCCCTTTTAGGCGAAAGGAACAAATAAACTTTGAATACATAGAACTAGTCAACTTATCATGTCATACCTAGCATACCCTTTATAACTGGCATTTACGCACAGGGTTTGAATAAACTAAAGTATAACAGACTTGAAAACTAGAAACTCGATGCATCTCCATTTTAAGAATAGAGGATATTATCATCTTAGAATTACTCGTGATCTCAATCCATGAAGTAATCTTTCTAAGTACGGGTTTATCCTATACTTAATTCCCATTAAGTACTCATGAGTGTTGCAGCATTCTCTATGCTGTGTCTAATCTTTATAGACAATCTACTAACACTCCATGACAGTCTTAAATCAATACTTACTTCCTGTAGTATGAACGACTGAGGAGGTTTGCGTAAACTAAGTACTCAGGAAGTGGATTCTAAACATGCAAAAATGAAACACAATGATAAACAATAGTAAATGGTAGTACACTTGCAAATAAACAAATCTCCATTATTTAATCACCAAATCTATTACGATTTCAATCATTGTTTACAATGTTTCAAATTCAAACTAACAACTAAAACTTTATATTATCTTTCAATCCAATGCTCCAAGCATGTTCATCGTGTCTGGACTTAGCCAATGCCTTTGTGAATGGATCAGCTGGATTATCCTCTGATCGTATGTGCTTCACAATCACGTGTCCTTCTTCTACTTTGCTTCGAACAAAATGGTATTTTCTTTCAATGTGCTTTGACTTTCCGTGATCCTTGGGTTCTTTAGTCAAGGCGACTGCACTCTCATTATCACAGAATATTTCAATCGGGTCTTGTACTGTTGGAACAACTCCAAGATCTCCAATGAAATTCCTCATCCAGATAGCTTCCTTAGAAGCCTCACAAGCTGCAATATACTCGGACTCGCATGTGGAGTCTGCCACAGTATCTTGCTTTGAACTTTTCCACGTCACCGCTCCCCCATTTAGCAAAAATACCCAACCAGACTGTGAACGACTATCATCTTTATCTGTTTGGAAACTTGCATCACTATAACCAGTCACTCTGAGTTCTTCTTCTCCACCATAAACTAAGAACCTGTCTTTAGTATTTCTTAGATACTTAAGAATGTTCTTTACAGCTGTCCAATGACCTTCACCAGGATTCTGCTGATGTCGACTTACCATGCTCAAAGCAAAGGAGACATCAGGCCTTGTACACGTCATGGCATACATGATCGATCCTACAGCCGAAGCATATGGGACTCGACTCATTCTGTCCAGTTCTTCATCAGTTTTCGGACATAGATCCTTACTAATCTTTATGCCATGATGTAAGGGTAGATTCCCTTTCTTAGAATTCTCCATTTTGAATCTTTTCAAAATTTTATCTAAGTACGTGTCCTGACTAAGTCCTATAAGACGTCTTGTCCTATCTCTATAAATCTTTATACCAAGAACAAATGTTGCATCTCCCAAATCTTTCATAGCGAAACATTTCCCCAACCATTCTTTTACACTTTGTAACGTTGGGATATCGTTTCCTATGAGTAGTATATCATCCACATATAATACCAGGAAGACTACAACACTCCCACTGACTTTGATATATATACATGACTCATCTTCACTTCTAGAAAATCCAAACTGTGTGACTTTCTCATGGAAGCATAGATTCCAGCTACGAGAAGCCTGTTTAAGTCCATAAATGGCCTTTTGAAGCTTGCACACTCTTTTAGGATACTTAGCATTTTCAAAACCTTCTGGTTGTGCCATAAACACATCCTCTGTTAGCTTTCCATTAAGGAAAGCGGTCTTGACATCCATCTGCCATATTTCATAATCATGAAACGCAGCTATGGCAAGCATTATCCTAATTGACTTTATTTTAGCTACTGGTGAGAAGGTTTCCTCATAATCAATCCCGTGGGTTTGAGTATAACCCTTCGCAACCAACCTAGCTTTATAAGTGTGTACTTTCCCATCCATGCCTGTCTTCTTTTTGAAGATCCACTTACATCCCACCGTCTTAAGACCAGGTGTAGTGTCAACCAAATTCCAAACTTGGTTGTCATACATAGATTGAATCTCGCTTTTCATAGCTTCCTTCCACTTAGCAGCCTCAGGGCTTGCCATCGCTTCCTTGTAGTTATCAGGCTCATTCAAATCAATTAGTGTACTATCACTAATCTTGTCCTCTTCAATATGGAAACCATAATAGAATTGAGGATCCTGAGAAGCCTTGCTTACTCTACTACTTGTTCTGCGAATGGGTAAGGATATATCATCAGGTTCAACAGGTGTCACCACCTCTTGTTGAGTGTCAGTGTTTACTATAGGTTCTTCATCGGCAGAATCTTGAATTTCTTCAAGGTCTATTTTACTCCCACTGTCCTCTTTGGATATCATTTCTCTCTCAAGGAATGTTCCTCTTCGAGCTACAAACACCACATTATCCTTGGGTCTGTAAAACAAATATCCAAATGACTCTTTCGGATAACCGACGAAAATACACTTTTCAGATCTGGTTTCTAGTTTGTCTTGAGCTTCTCGTCTAACGAAAACCTCACAACCCCAGATTTTGATGTGCCCAAGGGAAGGACGTTTTCCCTTCCACATCTCAAAAGGTGTCTTCGAAACCTTCTTAGTGGGTACAAGATTTAAGATATGGGCGGCTGTTTCTAATGCGTAACCCAGAAGCTTATTGGAAGTGTTGCTCGACACATCATAGATCGAACCATGTCTAACAAGGTTCTATTTCTCCTCTCAGCAACACCATTCAGTTGTGGTGTTCTAGGAGGAGTTAATTGTGAAACTATACCACAGTTTCTAAGATGATCGAAAAACTCGATACTAAGGTATTCTCCTCCCCTGTCGGATCGGAGTACCTTTATCTTTCTGCCCAGTTGGTTCTCTACTTCGTTTTGATACCTTTTGAATACTTCAAAAGTATCCGACTTATGTTTAATCAGATAAACATATCCATATCTACTGAAATCATTAGTAAATGTAACGTAGTAACGGTTTCCATCTTTTGTGGCTGATCGGAATGGTCCACACACATCCGTGTGTACTAAGTCCAATAATCCTTCACCTCTTTCACATGTTCCTGTGAATGGTGATTTAGTCATCTTTCCAAATAAGCAAGACTCGCATACATCATCCGATTTGAAATCGAATGATTCCAACACTCCATCCTTTTGGAGTTGGGCGATGCGTTTCTTGTTTATGTGCCCAAGAAGAGAATGCCACAATTTTGATTTATCAAGCTCATTAGACGAACCAACATTTAAAATCACATTGCCATTATCACTAATACATTCAACAGTTTCATATATGCCTTTGCAAGGAGAAGCTTTAAATATAAAACAATCATTTGAATAAACCAAAATATCTCCATTCTCATTGTCAAATGAAAATTGATAACCATCTTTAAACAAAGCATGAAATGAAATAATGTTTCTTGTCATTTCTGACGAATAACAACAATTATTTAAATTTATCCTAACTCCAGACTTTAGCATGAGCTCGAACTTTCCAATCTTCGTCACAAGTGTGATTTTCCTGTTTCCCATGACTAAGTTGAGCTCTCCATGCTTCAACTTCCTACTTTCCTTTAGACCCTGCAATACAGTGCAAATGTGAGTGCCACACCCTGTATCCAAGACCCATGAATCAGAAGTTGTAGTATTGTGGAGTTCGATCATAAACATACCTGAGTGACTACCCTTTTCGACCTTTCCGTCTTTGAGGTCCTTCAGATATTTTGGGCAGCTACGCTTCCAATGTCCCTTTGTGTTGCAGTAGAAGCACACTGCTTCCTTTGGATCACTTATTGGTGCAATCTCAGATTCAGCCTTTCTCTTAGACCCATGATCGGACTTTCCTTTTGTGGCCTTTCCTTTCCAGTTGGAATGAGAAGTCTTTCTTTTCTTTGCATTATGACCTACAGTCAACACAGGAGCCGCTGAAGTAGAGGGCACATCAATCTTCTTGATCCCTTGCTCAGCGGTTTGCAACAAGCTATGGAGTTCCATTATTGAGGTCTCTTTCCCGTTCATTTGATACGAGAGCACAAACTGATTGTAATCAGCTGGCAGACCAGATAGGATTATGTTGATAGAAAGCTTAGTATCGAATACCATGTTCAGAGATTCCAATCTGTCAAAGTACCCTTTCATCTCTAAGACAAAAGCACAAATAGAGGCTCCAGGTTTTGGTTTGCAAGCCATGAGGGATTTAACAACATCAAGGCGTTCCTTGCTTGCCTTTGCCTAAAACATTTCTTTGAGCTGTTGGTTCATTTCATAAGCCCAAGTGTTCTCAAAAGTCTTTTGCATTTCAGGGCTCATGGAAGATGCCATGATGCATGACACTTTGTTCGCATCATCATAGTGCTTTCGGTGAGCTTCAATCTCTTCTTGGGTTGAATCATCATCGATTTTTGGAATTTGCTCATCGAGAACATACTCTTTGTTCTCGTACCTTAGGGTGAACCTAAGGTTTCGCATCCAGTCCATATAGTTAGGACCAGTGAGTCTTTCCCTCCCAAGAACTGAGAGTAATGAGAAGTTCGAGTTATGTGTGGGATTGGGAACGGGAGGATTGACACCATTTTCTGTAGACATCTATAAGATAAAAACACTTTTAGTTTAGCATGAATATTCCTTAATCAATTACACAATTTTATATTAAGGCTAGGATCCATATTTTTGATTCGTTTGTGAAGAAGGTTGCCGTAATCACATCACGAATTTATTTTAGGTAGACAGTGTCTTTGTCAATTTCATTCTCTATGAAATTCCTAGTTCTTTTGAGATTCATTGATTCTGATCAATGGCATGTTAATCTCGGATATGCTCATCTACTATTCATGACTGGGTTGCCGAGGATCATGAATAAGATGGTGAAATTAACCATGCAAAACCCGCATGGTACCCGGCTCGAGTCAGCCCGAGAATCGCGAGACCCACATCACCTTTCACTTATGTTCTCTTATTAATGTGCCGGTAAACCACACACGCTCCATTAATAGCCCATATGATAGATGTGCGGTTTTCATGGGTTAGCATACTATTCATATTTTCTATATATCTAAAACGGGAATTTTTGTTTTAGTACTTTTATATTAACACTTTTAATATATAGACATCATCCTATCAAAAGTTCTCGGTAGCTCCATTGAACGCACAAAGAGGTAGAGAAGCAGGTCAGCGACCCGCCTTATACCTCTCTTATAGTTTGTTCACTATGGGTGAGCCGGTCTACCAATTGACTAACGACGTATTTAGCTTTAGTGATACATATAACAATTATATATAAGGTTTCATTTAAACATTTTAAACTTTTGGGTTCTATTTTAAACATTTTAAAATATAAGGTTCAAAATGTAAATTCATATTAACATTCAATGATCATAAGACAATAATATAATATACAATTATTATTTACACTTATCACATGTTAACAATTTACTTTTTAAGTGCTAATAGAATTAGGCTAAAACTGTCTCTGATGCCACTGTTGGGTTTTCTATTACCTAACTAGATTAATACGCAGCGGAAATAATAATTAATCTAGAGCAAGAAGGGAACTAAACCCTAAAGGATCTAAACCTAATTAACTAAAAGCAACTTAAAAGAAATAATTAAATAAATAAGAAATAAGAAAATTATTAACCTTTGAGAAAATCGAATTTCTCACACGCGGACCACCTTGGTCGAACTTGGAGGCAAGTACCCAAACGAGAGTACCTCTAATAGCTCACACACACGAACAAAAAAGAAACTATTCTTTCAAACTCCTAAGGTCCCGATACACGAAAGACTCTTATAAGGAGTAGGAAATAGAATGAGGAGATGAGTAGTCTTAACTTTGGCATGCTCCCTCTATATATAAGGCATTAGAGGGAGTTGGTTTACCCCTTTTGGGCGATGTGGGATAACCACACAAAAAAAAAAAAACCATGCCTTGTTACCTATTCTTCGAATAGATTTTATCTTTTACGGTTCATCGAGGGCGACCCAAAAAGGACTCTACTTTTGACGATAGTCTCACCAATTAGTTATGAACTTGGACATTAATTCCAACAAATAGTTGATCATCCAACCGATTTATTGTTGCTTTACACCAATCCTAAATTTAGGTAACATCACTTCTTACTATACGTCTTAAATTTTTTTGAAGTGTTTCATTTACTTTTACCCATTTATGTTTCACCTGCTTGGGGACTTGGGGTAGGTATTCAGTCAAAATTCTGTTCACTTGAATTTCTCTCAACTGCTTTATTTCACCTTCTAGTATCATAACGCATTGAATTCGTGAACATGTATCTTTAATACTTTCACATTTTGTTACATCCATAAGAAAGAGGCACCATCTCTTCACTGACCAAATTCTTTAGCAGCTAAACCTAAACCTGTTTGTGTTTTCGAGACATAAGATAGGGTCAAGTGTTTGGCTTTCTTTATGCTTAAAGCATTTGAAATTAAGAGAAAAGGTAAACGGAATGCCTCGTATTAAACCTGATACATCACTTGTGGATTTTCACCTAATTATCGCCAGTAGAGCACACGAGGGTCACTGTTTAGTGTGATTATCATTTTATGAAGAGAGTAATCGAGAGTTGCTAATACCACCTTTAGACTTTTTTTTCCCTTTAACCATGTTTTCTTATAAATTTAGCCGACTAATACATGAGTTTAACTTCTAACCAAAGCAAAACTCTAGCGGGTTTGAAAGATTTTGAGAAACGTTCTTTTGCATGACTTCTGAGGTACACTAGAGTAAAAATATATACAACTTCACAAGAAAGTGACAACAAAATTACTTCTGATTATTTTCTTCGTCTCGGTTAGACTCACACGTTATCTTTCTTTTCTTACAAAGATAAACATATTTGAATGATCAACATTATGTCATTATCCAAACTACATATTTGTAAGCATGACTATTCCTTAAATTCTTTTAAAAGGGCTAGCGACGCAGCTTGTTGCTCTTTTGCTTTCCACCTTTATGTAAATCCAAATTGATTATATATATATATATATAATTAC
Source organism: Artemisia tridentata subsp. tridentata (assembly GCA_021014915.2). Classification (NCBI taxonomy): domain Eukaryota; kingdom Viridiplantae; phylum Streptophyta; class Magnoliopsida; order Asterales; family Asteraceae; genus Artemisia; species Artemisia tridentata. The sequence continues at coordinate 467,969,095 of CP139507.1, forward strand.
CAAAAAAAGAAGAAAAAATAAATAAATAAAAAAAAATATCACCTATCGATGCTTAAGTTCTTTTAGATGTGTTTCATTTTCATTTATATTTCACTTGTTCATCTTCATTTCATTCATTAAATTTTATCAAATACTTTTGTTTCACTAGAGTAAATTTTATCAACTACTTTTGTTCACCTTCATTTCATTCATTAAATTTTATCACCTATCGAGGCATCTTTAATGATCTCATCTGTAAAAAAGTGCATCACTCTTCTTACTCACACAATAAAGTACATCCAACAAGCCGGTCTTGCTTTCATTGACACCAAAACAAACGCTATTAAGACTAAACTATATATAATGCTAAACAAACACAACTATAAAGAGTGGGCAGCGTGCATCATTAAATTAGGAGCAGGTAACAAACTTAACAATTATTGGAAAAAATATCACCAAGGTATAAATATTGTCTTCACACAAAACAAAGAATCATCATTTTGTTCTCGGCTAGTATACACGATGTCAATGCTATACAAATCTCGCATTCCAACAGAGCAGTTCAATTTAATGTTTTTTGTTTGTTTATCATTTTTATAAACGAGAGATAGACGAACATGAACAGCTTCATTCATTTAGCGAGTGAACGTGAAAAATATTCGCTTGCATAAACGCTCACGCCTAGTCGTTCGGTTAAACTTAACCGTACAAGCACGAAATACTTTATCCCATAGTTGTCAGGATCCCGATCTTGATCTTAGGATCCTACGATTTTACGATACTGCATAGCAAAAACGATCCGCATCCTACATAGGATCTTTGCAAGCTTAAGATCTTATAGGATCCCGATCTTGACCATAAGATCCTAAGATCTAATCCGATCCGATCTTACTTTTTTCGAATTACAAACTAAAAAACTATAAATTTATTGGTTGTTTTTTTGTAGAATAAAAAAAAAACAACATGTTAATCTTTTTAAACATTTCATAATCATAATTTAGGACAATATTTCTATTAAACATTCATAATATTTTGTGTTTATAATGTATACTCCCTCCGTCCCACTATAAGTGTCCACAATGGAATATTCAAAGTCTTTGTTTTTCAACTTTGACCGTAAATATTTTTGTTTGTGTTATATAATACTTGATGAAAGTTATATGAATTGATTTAGTTTTAGATGTGTTTTCATTGGGTATACTTTTCATCAAGTATTATATAACACAAACAAAAATATTTACGGTCAAAGTTGAAAAACAAAGACTTTGAATATTCCATTGTGGACACTTATAGTGGGACGGAGGGAGTAATATTTTGTAGATTTGTATAATATTACAAAAACTGTTGGGAATTAAATATTCTGAAGATTAAGTTTCGGAAAATTCTCTAAGTGTCATACTGCTGCTAGTGAATTTAAACTGCTACTAGCGTTAGACTTTCTACTGCCGCAAGCATTCTGCTGCTAGTGTATCAGACACTCGTATCATTCTGCTGCTGAAATAACAGCTGTCGCGTATTCTACTGCTGGATGGATAAGTATGGAAAATATATTTGTATACTAAAGTCAACAATACATGGTAAATAATATCTTACCCCATGTGATCAGTCATAGAGTTATATTCACAGAACAAGTTGTAAACATAGATACATGTTGTATCTTAATGACTGACTCTACTCTACATAAGCTAGCTAGTACTTTGACAAGACTTAACAATATTGTAAAGATCTCTCTTGGACTATAAAAGAGAAGATCTTAGCTTAGTCATGTGTGTGTAAAAAATATTGAAAAACAAGAGACTGAAAATACACAAACTGAATAAGTGATAGAGCAACAACTTAGAACAAACACAACAATTGCATATCAAATATTTGTATCATTCTCAATAATATAAATCGTTTGGTGATATACTTTTATGTGTTCTTTGTTAATCACACAAGCATCACAGTTCCATTTCCATAACCAAAATAAACCTTCTAAGTGTGGTTAAGTAGATTCCGCATACTAATTTATATTAACTCAAAAATATCATATACACAAAGTCTCAAAGGTTTAACCACCTTACAGTGTATCAAGAATCCTCTCAATTGGTATCAGAGCAAGGCCGATATATTTGATTTAGAAGAAGAAGAAGAAGAAATGGACGTGGAAGCTATTCTAACAAATGTTGCTGCAAAGTTACCAATGCTAAAACAGAATGAGTTTGAGATGTGGAGGTTAAGGATAGAGCAATATTTTCAAGTGCAAGATTATACACTGTGGGAAATTATTGAAGATGGAGACTCTTACAAGCCTACAACCACCACATCCACAGTTGAAGGCAAGGTGGTGACAACTCTGCAGATGAAGCCAACATCTGTAGAAGATAGAATAAAAAGGAAGAATGATCTAACATCTGCTGATGATGACCATTCCAAATGATCAACTCTTAAACTTCAGCAAGTTCAAAGATGCAAAATCTTTGTTTGAGGCCATTATTGCAAGGTATGGTGGGAATGAAGCCACCAAGAAGACCCACAAAACTCTTCTTAAGCAACAGTTTGAAAACTTCACCTCAACCAACAATGAATCTTTAGACCACATGTTTAACAGGATTCAGAATATTGTGAGCCAACTTGCTATTCTTGGTGTTGAAATACCTCAAGAAGATTTAAACTCAAAATTTCTGAGAAGCTTACCTGAAGAGTGGGCTATGCATGTTGTTGTCTGGAAGAACAAGCCAGACCTTGACACCATGGAACTGGTGGACTTGTATAGAAACTTCAAAATTGTGGAACAAGATTTGAAGAAGACTGGTGTTTTTAGTTCAAGCACTGGGAAAATGGCATTTATGTCAGATCCTAGTACATCAATCCAGTTGAAGATGTGAAGGTTGATGTAGGAAGTGGTGCTGCTAGTTCATCAAGTAGTACCATGAGTATTTTGGATGAGAAAACATGTTATGCTTGTCTCACAAGCAAGAATGATGGGTCCATGTTAACTCATGAAGACCTCCAAGAGATCAATGAGGATGATCTGGAGGAAATGGACCTAAAATGGCAAATTTCTCTTCTTCGCATGAGAGCTAAGAAGTTCTATCAAAGGACGGGGAAGAAGATCATAATCAATAGTAATGATACTGCTGGTTTTGATAAGTCAAAGATAGAGTGCTACAACTGCTACATGATGGGGCACTTCTCAAGAGAATGTAGAAGGCCAAGGCAGCAAGATAACAGGAATAAAAGTTTTGGAAGCAAATCCAAAATAGGGGAGGTATCTGAACCAAAGGCTATGGTAGCTATTGATGGTTTGGGTTTTGATTGGAGTTTCATGGATGATGAAGAAGAATCTTCATCACAGATGGCACTTATGGCTTTCTCTACTTCAGAGGTACAAAATCATAAAGTTTGTTCTAATGCTTGCACTGCTCTAAAAGAACTAAAAACTTTAATCAAACATTATGATGAACTAAAGAAAGAGTTAAGTAAAACTCATCAAAACTATATAGACTATAAGTGTGATTTAGAATCAGTAGAAAAGCAGATCCTATATTACAAAGAAAATGAGTTAAAGGTGAGTGTGTTAAAGCTAACGTGACAGTTTGTTAAATGTTAAAACTGAGTTGACCGTTGGAAGTGCTCTTAGACCAATGTTAAAGTGAAAAACATGTAAATAAGCTAGGTATAAATGAGTGATTGGCTTGTTGAATGCTTTTTCCGTACATCAGGTCTGTCTTTGCCGCTGACTCGCTGAGCACATTGTATGTAATCTGCAAAGGACGACGTATTCGTTTTATGGCCACAACTGTCATTTTATTTTTTCATTGGATCACTATTATGCAAAATGAAATGTGATTGGCTTTTTTGAACATGTCTTATATGAATATTAGTAAAGGTAAAATCATATACTGACAAGTATATTTGACTTAACACGATATTGAAATGGTTGTTGTTAGAGCACTCCCAACGGTGGGAGTTAAAGCCACGTTAAGGAGTAGAAATGCTGCGTTAAACTCGAGTTAAGCTTTGGGAGTGGCTACGTTAATGCAACGTTAAGGGGCAGCGTTAACCCCTTAACGTTGCGTTAAGGGGTGTTTGTGTAAAAAAAAATTACACTTTCACCCCTTTTAAGGGTAGTTTGTGTAAAAAGTTATTTGATATAAAGGTGAGTTGAGGTGTGTTAAAGCTGAGTTATTATTGGGTGTGTTAAAGCTGAGTTAAAGATGAGTGTGTTAAAGTTGACGCGACAGTGTATTAAATGTTAAAATTGAGTTAACCGTTGGGAGTGCTCTTAGACCAATGTTAAAGTGAAAAACATGTAAATACGCTAGGTGTAAATGAGTGATTGGCTTGTTGAATGCTTTTTCGGTACATAAGTCCGTGTTAGCCGCTGACTCGCTGAGCACATTGTATGTAATCTGCAAAGGACGACGTGTTCGTTTTATGGCCACAACTGTCATTTTATTTTTTCATGGGATCACCATTATGCAAAATGAAATGTGATTAGCTTTTTTGAACATGTCTTATATGAATATTAGTAAAGGTAAAATCATATACTGACAAGTATATTTGACTTAACACGATATTGAAATGGTTGTTGTTAGAGCACTCCCAATGGTGGGAGTTAAAGCCACTGTTAATACAAATATCGTCCTAAAAGCGTTATTTATATTTTTACGATCTTTACTTAGTTTTGTTAATGACAATTACAAAGTATATCTTTTAGCAAATTATAAATACTAGCTAAAGTCTCTTTAGAACACATTTCATATTTCACAAATTTATTTAGAATTACATTTTACACATTTACGTGTTTATTTCCTAAAAAGGAAACTTTAATTTTCAAATTAAATAGTGACATCATGGCATACATCACAAATGAAATCTTGGTAAGATTATGTGATATCTTGGTTAGATTTTAAGCAAGATAGTTGACTTTGGAAGATTTTGAAATGACATGACAAAGATATGGAGAGATATGGCTAGATTTAGAAAGATTACCAAAATATCTTAGCTGTCATTTTGGCGGAACCAAACGACATCAAAGACGGATTCCTTTTATGGGATCCGCCGGCTGTTCACCGGTTGCCTATAAATAGCAAGCTGATCATTTGGATAGACCATTACTCACATAGTATAAAATACTCATTCACTCATTTTACTAACCCATATCATTTCATATTTAGTGATCTTTTTTTTGTAGCAAAAGGATCAGGCATCAACAAGCTTCAACACTCTGTTGCAAGACTTGCTAGTTACTAACTGTGTAGTTCATTAGATCTTAGACATCATTATCACATCTTTTGTTCAGTGAGTGTGGTTAGTGTTTTAGTCCTCAAAACACAAATAGTGTAGGGAGTGGTTGAACCCGTGTAAAGAACTCGACATCTAGCTTAGTGTCGGTAATTGTATAAGCAACATTAGGATAGGTTCTGACCTGAAGCAGAACCCGGTGTTTAGCTTAGTACCGGAAAAGGAAGTAAGCAATGTGTAAAGGTTTTCTCCACCTAGAAAGGAGTTTGTTTCTTAGTGAAGAATAACTCTCGAGTCAGAAGCTCGAGGAAGTGGAGTAGGGCAGGAAAAAGAGTTCCTGTAGCCGAACCACTATAAACATCCGTGTTGTGTGGTTTGATTATTCCTCTCTTTACTTTTCATATTTATTATTTGATTATTTATTTGTGCATAGTTTCATTGAATTCACATAAGTAACAAAAAGAATTTAATATCAAAAACGGGGAAACTATTCAACCCCCTTCTAGTTTTCCACAATTGGTATCAGAGCAGGTACTCAAGATCTTTAAAATATATTGTATTTTAAAACTTGAAACGATCAATAGATTTTAAAAACTTTAAAAGAAGGATAATCTATGCAAAAAACCATTATTTGAACTAAATCACTTTATATCACTTTGACGAATCTTTTTAGTAAGAATACTGTCAGGAAATAATAAAGAGCACTCCAACCGAAGTGAAAGGCAAAACGAAGAAGATGAAGTCCATTACCTTGAAAGATAATATTGAGTCAAGTGATGATGAAATGTCTTTTTCCAAGAGAAAAGATTATATCATGACCATAAGAAATTTCAAGAAATTCCTTAGGAAACAAGGAAAGTACAAAAGATCATCTCGTGAAGATAAGAAATTCTTCCAGGAAGATCATGGTGATAGGAAAGGAAGGATAGATAAAAAAGTGTTACAGATGTGGTGATTCTAATCACCTAGTAGCAGAATGTTCAAAGTCTCCAAAGAACAAATCTCAAAAAGCGTTTGTTAATGGAGCTTTTAGTGACAATAAAGGTGATAATGACAAGCCTAAAAACGACGAAGTTGTTCTCATGGCTCATGATTTAGCAGAGGTACATTCTGACTCATCTATTGATAATAACACTTTAGATATAGAATATAACAAACTGTGTCATGTCATCCCAAAAATCATATGCAAGAATAAGTTCTTAAAAACCAAAAAGGAATTTTTAGAAAACGAGATTCATTGGTTAAAAGAGAGAATCACAAGATTAGAAAAAGGTAAAAATATTTGTGTCGAATGTCAGAAACTAAAGATTGAAATATTAACATTAAAATCCACATAGGAAAAACTTATCAAACAAAACTCTAAGTTTAAAAGGTTTGATAAACACATAAGTTGTACAGATGATATATTGAGATTACAAAAATTACCTCATGATAGTTTCAAACCAGACTTTATGAGAAATGGAAACTTAAGTGATTTTCAGAATCAAATGGTAAAAATAAATGAAACTGTACCAACTGAGTTAGACACCCACGGATCCGACGGATCCAAAATTTTGGATCCGCTAGGTATACCCAAAGGATCCGCAGGTACAGTTGCTGAAAAAAAGATTCATAATATGAATTATACTAACTCTGTTAAGGACATTAGAAAACCTAGTACTAGTATAACTGTCAACAAACAAAAATCATCAGTTTGTATAGGAAAAGATCAAGTTAAAAAGGAGTATAAAGGTAAAACAACTACAGACTCCTCATTCTTTGAAGGAACCATGCTTAAAGAACAACTAGTGGCAATTCCCTTTAATTATCTCCTAGATATTAGTGAACCTTGGTAATACTATGTTTAACCCAAATGGACCCATGAGATATTGGGGACCAAATGTTTAAGCTTTCCTTAGGTGTGACTGAAAGTTAAGATAGATCTTGATGGATTAAAGATAGTGGGTGTTCAAGACACATGACGGGAAACAAAAGCCTTTTCTCAACCTACCAAGTGTACGACGGAGGTAATGTCACATTCGGTAGCAAGCTTAAAAGTAAAATCATCGAAAAAGGTACAATCTCTCATGACTCTCTCACTATTGATGATGTTGCTCACGTAGATAACTTAGATTTTAACTTGCTTAGTATTAGTCAATTATGTCGTAAAAAGTATAACGTCCTTTTCAGTGAAAATAGAAGTAAAATACTTAAAGACCTCATAACAGTAGGAAAAGGTGTTTTAAAGAATAATGTAAATGTTATGAAATCAGATAAAACACCTAAAGACAAACTTTGTCTTACTTCTTTTGTCAAAAACTCAAATCTATGGCATCGACGCTTAGGCCACGCCAATATGAGGTTAATCCAATCCTTATCATCTAAGGAACTCGTTAGGAACCTACCCAAGTTGAAATATGACCAACACTTTTGTGATGCTAATGGCATAACACATAATTTCTCGGCTCCTCGAACCCCTCAATCTAACGGTATAGTAGAATGTATAATTAGAACAATTCAAGAAATAAGTAGAACTATGTTAAATGAACAAGACATACCTCAAAAGTTTTGGTGTCACGCCATAGATACATAAGTATACCATAAGTATGATCGACTTAAGACCTTCCTAGTCAACCATAAGTATACCATGGGCATAGTAGACAATACTCTCTTCACCAAGAAAAAGGGATAACATATTATCATCGTCCAGATATATGTGGATGACATTATATTCGGTTCAACTTGTCAAGTGTTATGCAACGATTTTTCAAAAATCATGCATGACGAGTTTGAAATGAGTATGATGGGGGAACTAAACTTTTTCTTAGGTATCCAAATAAAACAATTAGAAGATGGGATATTCTTCAACCAATCAAAGTATATCAAAGATATGCTTAAGAAGTTTGGTCTTGAAGACTCTAAACCCATGAAAACACCTATGTCCTCCGAAACTAGACTCACAAAGGATGAAGAAAATGAATCCGTAGATAGCACTAAATATAGAGGAATGATTGGTAGTTTACTCTATCTTACGGCTAGTAGGCCGGACATTATGTTTAGTGTTTGTCTATGTGCACGTTTTCAAAAAGATCCTAAAATATCCCATCTTGAAGCCATCAAATGGATATTTAGATACATTAAAAACACTACACATTTAGGATTATGGTATCCCAAAGAAACGGGTGTAGAAACCATTGTGTATGCCAACTCATACCTTGCCGGAAATTATGTTAATAGGGAAAGTTTAAACAATATGTGTACTAATGTGAGACATTATATCACATCATGATTCACTAAGAAGCAAACAGTCCTCGCTACTTCAGATGTTCAAGGCAGAGTGTAGAGAAAGCTCTCGTTATCTATAATATTAATCTCAATAACATTTCTCTCTTGTTGCAACAACGATGCAACTGTCAATCTCAGCAAATTTAGTTAAACTCCTTCGAACCAAACCCATATAATTACATCATCATTTCCTTCGTAAACAATGTCTTAAAACATCTCAAATTGAGAAAGTTTCTCAAAGAATAACATTACAAATCCTCTCACAACCTCCTCAATAAGGAATCTGTAAAACCCTAAAATCTCGGTTTCACATTTTGACGAATAATTTGAATTTAACCTAAGTGCGAATATTTAAAACCTTGGGTTATAAATTAAGTGCGAATATACAAGTGAATGAAGTGAATCAAAAAAGATAAGAACCCATCAAAGCCCATATATTATGCCTCAATCAAAGCCAATCAACATTAAACCCATTTATGTCTTTCCTAAAAATATAGACGCTCCTCCAGGTTTATTTAGAAACCGGTCTTATTTCTTCTCCTTCCTCTTCATACGACATAATTAATCAACACAAACAAAGCAAAGAGTTCCTGGTTATTTTTCCTCTCAAAGCTCAAGGATTTTCTATGGGTTCGATCATACCAAGAGTTCGTTGAGTGTTGATTTCGTGGTGTAGCAGTCTTGAAGTGTTCGTGTGCTTAGTTTTCTTGGTTCCTACTTGCTATCATTCTGCCCTAATAGACAGCCAGGTTCGTTTGTTGTTCCTTTGATCCTTTTGTAGTCGACATAAACAACACCCCAACCTGATTTATGTTATCTCGTGTCACATGTAAACTAAATATAACAAACGATAAAACCTAATCAATCTTTTGCTTCTAAACTCGTATGATCTGTGTTATGGTTGGGCTGCTCGTAAATCTCTTGTAACATATATATAAAAACACTACATGAAATCATGATAATAACCACGCTAAAATATCCAATATTCGACCCATTATTTCTGTTCTAATCGGCCAAATTGATTGTCACATAAAATCATAGATTTGTCACATGAAATAACGAATTAGGGTTAGGGTTTGGATGGAATTTTCGTAGGTAATCTTTGTGGAATTTTTGGGAACATGTTAGGAGATGTTTAAAATACAGGTTGTATGAATAATGAGGGTCGTGGATGTGTTTGGGTGCGTAAACAAGCGTTATAGTGGTCTAAAGGAAACCCTAAAATCTGGACAGCCCGTATACCGATTTTGTGAACGAGTTTTGCTCATGAGATAGAGCGGTTTGATTCGGTTTCTTTTCATAAAAACTTAGTTTTATGTCTTAGTAAAGTTCTCCAATTGATTTGGAGTGATTTCGAGTTGATTTGGTCGAGTTTTTGATTTTTGTGTGATTAAGTGTTATAACTGAATTCGGGATTCTAAAAATCAGTCCACTTTGCCGATTTTTCATTTTCAAACCATGAGGAGTTGGGTCATGAAACTTTCCAGTACGTAACTTCTATATGTCAAGTAATGTCATGAATTTTTGGGGATTTTTTCTGGATGTATTGGTGGGTCGTTCAAGTAGATACTTTCCGGGTACTACAGCAGTTAGGTTTTCTGGGTAGTCTGAGTTGGAGTATTTTTGACACGGGGTTAAACTAACTAATAAATTTTGGGAAAATTCGTGTGGGTTCTAAAGAAATTGAAGTATCTGTGTGAATTTTTGTTGATTTTATTTTTGAATTCTGATGTGGTTCAAAAATTCGTCAAGTTGTGACATGTTCATAGATAAAAGCTGATAAAAAGTTTAAAAGACTAAATAAGGGGTTATTTGTGTATTATTAAACTTACGGGTTGAACTTATCATTTTCTAAACTAAAGGGCTTAACTTGTGAAAACATGTAACTTTATGATACTTACATTTCATACCCTAATCTTACAATAATTGCACTATATTCCCTAAACTTGTTATATTTGCATAATAAACCCTAAAACTTGTGAAACCTACGTTATTAACCCTAAACTTATATAATTATCATTATGAACCTTAAACTATTAATATAGTCACGTTTGATACCTTAAATTGATTAAATGATAACCTTGGATATTAATGACTAATGTTTCTTAATCTGGGAACCTTCTCAATATGGAAACCTACTAATTATGGAAACTTACTAATTCGGGAAACCTGCTAAAAATAGAAAGTTACTTAAAATGGTTAAACTACTTAAAGAGGAAACTTACTATTTTTGGAAAGTTACTATTTTTGGAAAGCTGCTATAAAAGGAAAGTTACTAAAAATGGAAAGCCGACTAAAATACGAAATCTGATTTAAAATAAGTTATTAACTAAGACGACCATGAATTCGTGTAGATTCGCTGAAGGAGGAGTTTGCTTCCGATCTTTATGTTTCTGTTATGTTTTCACTTGCGGTCTAAGGTACAGATATTCTGACCTTATCTCTTAAGGTTTCTCATGACTCATTCACATCAGTTTGATATTAGCTTTGATTATAATACCTTGATCTGAGCCTTCTTATTTTGGCTTTCTTATATGATCTATGCCTTTGCTATGTTCCCTTAGATTTGTGAACCATTGATTATGAACCTTTACTTTAATCCTTTGCCTTGAACCTTAATGATGAACCTTTGCTATGAACTTATGAACCTTTGATATGATATGACTTTTAAATCCTGCAGTTTGATACCCGAGCCATTATATTTTCCTAGTCATGGGGGTTCCATGGCCGTGTCATTGATGCACCAATGGCATGACTCTAGTGTGGTCGAGTGATGTTCCACACCGTCCCTTTTTATTATGATATGCGCATTTTATACTTGTTATGGCCACTATGATTTATGCAGGGGCGTATGGATGCATCCTAGATTTGTTTTGTATATGCTATGCTATGATATTATATGATATGTTCGGTGACTGATGCATGGGTGCAATCCACGTCTTTCACATGTTCGGGAGCTAGCTACTCCATGGTTACTATGATATTTGATTTGATTTGTTTGGGCTCGTGGTCTGATTACTGGTTTTTCCATTACACTTGATATTCATTCATTTATACCTTATGCTTTTCCCAATGCACCTTACTTTATATGTTCGTTCCTTATCTTTTGGTTTCGTATAATATATATATATATATATATATATATATATATATATATATATATATATATATATATATATATATATATATATATATATATATATATATATAGTTCACTGGGCTTTTTAAGCTCAGCCGCATTTCGTTTCCTGCGGCAGGTTTTAGTTGGAAGCTGGGTTATGAGTGAAGAGTACTTTGGACTTAGAAGACTATACCTTGATAGCTATTCTGGGTTAGAGATGACTAGAAGTGATTATATTTTTAGACTTAGTATTTATTGTTGTTCTCTTTTGTAACCTTGTATTTCAGAATTTCCCTTTGTAACCTTTGAGATTCATTTGTATTATTTAAGTCATATGCTTGTGTTTGCTTTGATATGTCACCATAACGTAATACTTCTACCCTTATCGGGCTGGGGTGTTACAGAATCATTCTTTTATCTATCGATCATTGAAACTTGATAAGTAGTTAAAACACTTGTTCGAATTCTAGTTCAACCAAAAACAAAAATAACCAAACACATATTATGATCCTGCGGATCCCTTTGTTAACAAGGGCGGAACCCTTGTTTGGGATCCGTCGGGTCCTTGCGTTGCTGAGACAGATTCTCATATAACAAACACTCCTTACTGTTCATTACAACTTATTATCGACCCTCATAATCCTAAACTCAAAAATTAGGTCATTCTCCACAATTAACTCGTGCTTAATTGATCACTGTAAGTACCCTAATCTGTTCTAATTTCTTTTCTGTGTCTAGAATTCATATAGGTTACACTAAATTAAAAGTTAGGGATTATGAAAAATAATGAGGCATTTCATAATACATATCAAATCATGATTTCATCAAATGCTCCATTGAAATTACTTTGTCACAATTAGGAAAAACCCCTTTCAAACATTGTTCATACAAATTCAAAAACGTTATAAATACATAATCCTTATATATATATATATATACTAGACTTCAAAGCCCGCCCAATGGGCGG